>CM042748.1:32585388-32622888 GCA_022496165.2 Catalaphyllia jardinei | reverse complement strand
TCCCGAAATAGAGCGGCCATTTTCCGCGCAGTAATTAAAAGCTCCAAACTAATCTTTATATCTTTGAAAAGAAGAACATTTCTAATAATCACAACTCAAATCTCAAGTGATTCGGAGTTATACCGCATAGGGAAAACTTGCCTTGAAAAAACGCTCCAAAATTAGATTTTGAAACCATGAAATATTGGTCGTTTTTAAACACGCGCTGTGAATTCAAATTTAGATGAAAACTCCTGGTTTTCAGCTTAAATAGCTTTCCAATACCTCCCATACAAATACACAAAAAGAAAAAAAGCGAACTTGCTTTTGCACTTTTCAGGAGCGAAGTTCTTGTGTTGATACTCGGCCCTTTAATGTCCACCATTTTGTAGCGGTTGGCATCATGTACAATTTTTCCAATTTTTTTGGAAAACAAAAGTAGATCTGAACAAAACAAATACACCACGTTTATTAACTCATCATGGGGTGCCTCTGAGCAAAAGACGATGGAAATCAATTTTTCAAGCTTGTGCCACTTTTTTGTGATCTCACGCGGTCTTCGAGAACATTCTCTCTTAAATCCTCTTCACAGACTCTTCGAAAACGTTGACAAGGGTACACTGCTAGGCTGTTCACTATCTATCACAGAATAGCTAGTGAGTAGCGTAGCCAATCAGAGAACGGAAATCGTGATAGAACGCTAGTAGATTTATACTAAAACTTGATAGAAACGAGGTAATGTTTTCAATCTCTTAAATAATTGACATTAATACTACTGCACTCCATTTTACCTTCAGGCCTATGTGTTGTTGGCGGTGTCGTGGGACGAGTGGTCGATGTTGTTTTGATTGTTTGTGATGGAGTTATTGGTGTTTCTGGAATTCCAGGCGGCCTAGTCGGTTGAATCGTACCATAGCAGTTCATCAGTGGATTTTCCTTATGACCGAGAGGTCTTAAGGCGAATGAGCATCGCTTCAGGAAATCAAAGGACTCCATGTTGTAGTCAGTTACCACCTCCACTCGGTGGTAGTTTCTATGTTTACTCCTGCAGATGTACCATCCTTTTCTCATAAGGCTAAACTGAAATGCTCCTGACAAGGTAAACACCTTTTTAAAGCCTACACTCGCGTCTAAATCTGGAGATAAAAATAAAACGGATCTTTTCTTTAAAAATGTTTTGCGAAATAACTTTATATTGACTGGGTAAGGCGGACACCATTTATTATATTCCGTGTGAGTACTCAATATGGGCTCACTGACAAATTGGGATCGTCGGACGGACGTATGCTATCTTCTTCTGCTTGTGAAACAATGGATCTAGAGCATCACTCCCCCGGTGTCAAGGATATCAGTATTTAGCGTTTCTGTGACATGCTTGTTATATGATATGGACCTGTCAAAATTTTTGTCACCATAGCCCAGCTACAAGTGAACCAGTAGATTGAACTTTCCCAGATTTGTATAGGAATAAATAAATAAATAAATAAAGGAATAAAACCTTTATTTACCCTCGGCACTGCTAATGGGACCGAGCAAACAACTGAAACAAATAATTCAAACTGAACATAACATTGTTAAAAGTCCCAACCGGCCGGAGGCAAACCAGTTGGCTATTTACAAGCGTGGCCGAGAATTCGAACTCGGGGTTACCGAAAAACAAATCTAGGTAGCAAGCAGAGCGGGACTAGAACATGGGACCGCCGGATTGCGAGTCCGACACGCTAACCACTCGGCCACGCTGCCTCCACACGCCGTAGTAATGAGCTTACCAAACTTCGTGTCTCCTTTCTCTCCTAAAACAAATCCGTAGTTCTTTTGCCGAATGTAATGACCGGGTGCACATACTGATTCAAATGATATGGTTTGATCTCTTCCGCTTCCTTTAATAAATCCTGGAATTTTAACTGCAAAAGCCTAAAGAAGAATGACCGGAAAAATAAACAAGCTTAGCTTGAATACAGAAGAGCAACAACAAAAAAAGCAAAACCGTTAACAAAACAACAACAACAGAAAAACAACCTCAGCCACAATAATAACAACCCTGGTTTACAAATTAAATTCTTGCGTGTGGTTTGCAAAGAAAGAGCAACGACTCATCGAGACCAAGGTCTCTCTACCTCCTTTAATCCTAGGAACACAAACTCTTTCAATGGCACAAACTAAAAAGTTAGCCAATAATTGATAGGCAGAAAGGTTGTTTTGAACACGCTGGTTATATACTGGATCTATAGGAGGTAAGTGAATGATAATGGAAGAAGGAGAATATGTGGAAGTGAAGACAAAATTATATGCAGTCACCCCGTCCCAGTAAGATTATACGATAATGAAACTAGCATCAGACAAACAGACAAGAGAATCCTGCTTCCGTTGCTAAAAACGAGTTAGCGGATAATATAAAAAACAAATGAGCAGTCTTTCACCTGACAACTTTGCGTCAATTCAAGCTTTCCGTTGGTGATTCGCCAGCAAAGGTTTTCCAGGGGGTTTTGAATGGCTGGGACATCAATAGCGTAGATAACGTACAGAGCTGCACTCACAACTGTAGGGAGAAGAAAATAAAAGTGCATAATCAGAGAAAATAAATCCAAGTAATAATTAAACCGTTATGCTGGCGTTGCTTTATGGGAGCACAATCAAGACTTTTTTGTCAGCGCGTGAAGACGTGCGCATTTTGCTACTGTATTTTCCATGTATAACTATTTATAAAATAGCCCAGAAAAAACACGCGCGCTGATTGGCTTTTAACTGTTTTCAGTTGATTTCTTCATTAAATAATCAATAATATACATGAAATAATTACTCGAGTCTGACTGGCTGAGAGTACTGCAGTTCAAGTGTAACACCAGTGTAAAAAGTGTAACACCAGTGCAAATATTGTGTTTGTGCAGGGTCTAGGGCAAAAAACAGAACAATAACATACAACAAAGAACTTTGGCGAATTTCATAACCATTCTCCTCTATTAACTATGCCTATACATATATAAGAGATAGATTCCATGTTTTCGTGCGTTTGTTCAGTGATAAATCTTAGAAGACGTTGAAATGTTGTAAGAAAATAGGTCTCTGTTTTGTTCTTACTAAATTTCTAGGTCTTCGCAAATCTGTTTCTGAACAGGCTTACGGCAACATGGAATCTGTTTGTTAAAATGTTTATCATATTCAAATGAGGACACTTGACCGTGAGCGCTTGCTACTTTTTCGTAGTGACAAGAAAAATTGTTAATGTTATTTATTGTAAATTTGGTCATCAAAAAATTAATGTACAAAAAGTGTCAAGTGTTCATGGTTCTAGTGTTCTCACTGTAATCATTTTCAGGTGAAGTTCACAATGTAATTAAGAGGCTGTGTCACTTATAATCAACTTAATTCATATTTCTATCACAAGTACTACTATCTGTCTTTACCACAAAATGCGGTTGAAAAGATCTGAAAGTTTGTATGTCTTCAGTTTAAAGGGTTCATCAATAACTACTGTCAATAAGCTTTGTATACCACATTTTGTTAAAAAAATACTGTGTCCAGAGTCAATTGGTGTGTTCTTTTTCGTTTTTTTTTTTAACTAAAAAACAAATTTTTTTGCATTAGTTTCATTCACGGAAGAACGATACTCATTCTTCTCATTTGCGGTGATAGTCATTTACTTACCCACTCTGGCGAATCCTCGCGCGTCCAAAAACATTTTTTGTCGCGCATATATATGAACATCGTAGCCAACAGGAGCAAATGTATATTGCAATGTAATCTGAGGGACAATTGAGCCGGCAACATATCCCCCGCCTGTCACAGATGCACCTGATACCCCTGATTGGGCGACTGAAATGCTTGCATTGACTCCAGCTTGATGGGTCAGGGTTGTTTGACCCGTTAGACTTGTCTGACCACCTGCCGTTGCGCTAGTACTTCCTTGGGATGCTCCTCCAGACTGCGATGAGGTAACGCTGCCATTTGCTGTATAAATGTTAAAAATCTGAAAGCGGTAATGAATTATTATTTCAACTTGTTACAAGGGAAAGGATTGACGAATCAGCGCTGGCGTTATCCAGCTTGTGTTATTGCTTTTCCCTATGGAAAAGACAGTAGTCTGTCAGCCTCCCTCAAGAACTCTCCGGCAACCTCAACGTATACTCTTAGGTGGAGAAAAAAACTGTGGGAGTGAAGTGTGTTACATATAGAGTGTGTGCATTGTCACGCAATAAGAAATAAAATCAAAAAGCATGCAGTAGATAAAGATATTTAAGGTGTGTACGTTGTCCCAAAGTTGAGATATTTGTGGGACTGTTCCGCGCAAAAGTATAGAGTTTATTATGGAGCCGCCACGTTGGAGGACCTACTTGGGCGATAGTGAAAACATCTGGAACTTATTTTGGCTATCTAGTCGACTGATTTTCGTCGACTTAGTCGACTTAAACTCCTAAAATGGCTAAAAATCACCAGATAAGTGTTTTTTTTCGACAAACGCGATCTTAGCTTTATGTCACGAACCGCCATAACTTCAAAATTTAAAAAGCGCTGGTTTAAAAACGAAGGGCGCTATTGAGATGGAAAGTTGTAAACAGAAATAAATTTAGTACCTCTTTTGCGTGATGAAGATAAAACCTTTAGTGGCTCTTTAGTTTTGGATTTGAGAATTTGATGACGTCACGTGCACACACTCTCTAAAATAGAACAAAGACGGTGTACAGGGTTGTGTTGTGTTTCTCGGGGGAAAATTCTACATTATTACAGTATCTCTTACAGTAAAATGGAACTGGCAGCTGTGTTAATGTTCTACAACATGTTTCTTTTTACCATCCTACCGGTTTGTTAAAGGCACCTAGTTTTGCCAATGCTGCCTTCAGTGTTCTAGTGGCTACTTCCGTTGCTGCCTTAGTTGCTGCAATGACACCAGCCTCTGCTCCAGCCTTTTCTCCAGCCACAGCCCCTGCTTGGGCACCTGCTTTTGCCCCACTTTTAGCGGCTTCGTTCACGCCGAGGGTGGCTCCTGCCTTGGCGCCTGCTTCAGCTGCTATTGTTATGAGAACTGGAGCAGTTACGTTCTCTAAAGGGTAATAAATATTAACGGAACCAATTATTATTATTATTTTTGATTTATCCAATTTGAGTAGTTGCAATGAAACATATCTCCTGTTTAAGCTTTAGATTCCTTGACGCCAAGCGACTGATAAGACAACCACAGCCTTGATCATTTCACTATAAGGCTACAATACATTTGTAACCAGTGCAAACAATGTCTCGGTGCGATACACTTGTTAGCTGGATGTTTTGAGTTATCGAGACTAGGCCAGCTACTGCAGCTAGACCATGAAGTAACCTTTTTCGCCAAATTATGGGTTATAACTTAACGAATGACAAAATTAGCAGGAGCATGTCGAAAATATCAACATGGTCAGGTTTGAGGCCCTTGGCATTAGAAAATGAGATTTTATGACGGTTTGAATTTTTTTAAAAAATTATGATTTGTTTGGAAAAGTTGGCGGAGAGCAAGAACTTGCTCTCCAGCAACACCTTCTATCCATAGATATTCTCTAAATTTTCCGCTTTGATATAGCCCATAACATATGCATTTTTAGCAAAAAAAAATTGTCACGTGACCCCAGCTGCAAACGACCTATCTATTAGGTAAACTAGGAGTTTCAATGTGAAAGTGCCGGGTGCTGGCGTCATAGCTTGAAGGAAATACTGATAATACTCGTGATTTTAAATAAACTGTATAATAGGGGTTGGTGTAGTTAGTTAAGTTTTAAAGGGCTTTTGTGAAACAACAACAGTGCCCAAAATATTTTTCTTCACTTGAGAAAAGAACGCAACAAATGCTAGAACTTGGTTTAAGGTGGCTCAAAACAGTTTCAAGTACTTTCCAAGACGTAGATTTTGATAGGTCATAATTGCCCCTCTTTATCAATTGGTGCTACAATCATGGTACCTTAAATTTTCAAACAGGTAAGGTGGCTCTGAACCCCATGTACATAATTTTTTTAAACTTTGCGAAAAGTTGCATCTCATCCTGCTTATCAAAATTCTATAATAAGAAAACATTTCACCGTGCCGTTTTTGAAATATAAGCGTTTAAAGCTGAAATTGAGGGTGTTTTATAGCAGGTCGTAGTGTTGCTATGATAACCTGTGGTATCACGAAAATAATACCAACGTGTTCACCAGTGATATGGCAGTTTTTTGATACCATGATTGTAGCGTCAATTGATAAAGAGTGGTAATAATGACACGTCAAAATCTAAGTCTTGGAATGTGTTGGAAACTGTTTTGAGCCACCTTAAGAGACCCAGAAAACCTTAAGTAGATGGATTTCCACAAGTATTCCTTTTTAATACCTAGCCTTTATCTTTACCGAACAATATGATTGCAAGCTTTTCTCTTTCGCCTCGACAGTACATGTAACTCAATGAAAAAATCTTTTACAAGAATTGGCGTTTCAATCTGGAATTCGATCCCACTACCACTAAAATCATTAAACAAATCAGCATATCAAAATAGAATTAAAAAACTACTCCTTGATGTTTTAAACTGTGAAGATGACTATATTGAAGTTTCCAAACAGATTAAACACTTTGCTACATTAACATAGCCTGTATTATATAGTTATTACCTTCTAGTTTTTTCGTGTGTGTGTGACTTATCATATCGTTAGTTTATCTTCCCTAATTAGCTGTATTATATATAGTCATTTGTTATTACCCTCTAGCTTTTCGTATGTGAGTGTAATTTATTATATTGTTAGTTTATTTTCTGTAATTAATTATTTAATTAATTAGTTAATAGTGGTATTTTATTTCTTTCTTGTAGTAAGTGTGTAACTCTTGCCCCCGCCTCGATTAGTCATTTTACTAGTATCGGGGGCAAGCAATTTTGTAGTGATGTATATATATTATTATCAATAAAGTTCAAGTCAAGTTCAAGTGGTCGAATTATCTAACTCAACGGGCTGAGGTTTTGACTCCACAATCAAATTTAACGCCTTAAAGGGCGAATAATACTGTGAATGATTTGTCTGTGGTTTCTGTAGTACTGAAGTCTCTTTCGACATAAAGCAGGTTGGCTTCACAGTTTCCTCTCTTTTCTTCCCGAGATCAGCAAGCAGCAGTCGGCAGTTTACTCCGAATAGAACTAATTTTGCCAAACACTTCTCTGTTGCTGAGTATAATACACTGAGAAAAAAAAAATGATCTCATGAAGTAAGACGTGATCGATATCTTGGCACCTCCATTTGTGAATCGGCAAAATTGCTCACATAATAGAACAGCCAAACACATAAAAACCTCTTGTCGAGAGTCATCACTAAACCAATCATGACCTTCATGAATACTTCCACGAGTATTTAGAAACATCCATATTTCACCTCGTTTATCGTCCCTGACTTCTAGCTGAGCGGGACTATTGCTCGAAATCGATCGATATTTCCACATGCATTCACAGGCACCCCGGAATGCCCGCATGTGTCTACGATCTTAGATCCGAGCGCATGTCAGTCTCCGATCTTACATCCGACAGATTTCGCCTTCTCGCTATTCTAAGGGTTCGCAATAAAGCTCATGATGACAAATGTTATTGGTTATTATTATCTGGCTGTGTTTCCCAAGGACTGGGAACTACCGAAATCTCGAATTTGATTGGCTGCAATCTATATTGAAAGCGGTCTAGATTTTCCCATCTAGACTGGCATCTAACCGGTTATATTTTGCGGGGAAAGAGATGCAACCTAAAATACAAAAAGGTTGATTTTTTTCTTCTAACAATAGAAAGCCCGATGAGAAAAAAAAAATAAAGAGGACGAGCAGACTGGCAGAATTAAGTTTGGCTCATAGCCGTTTGCAAGCAAAATGTCAGCTAGTACATACTAGTTACATTTAACGAATTAAACTTTTGTTGTTGTCTTGTTCCATATAATAAACATCTTATTAACCGAGGTTAGTCGGCCTGTATTGGAGAATCTTGACCTCGGTCGTGTGTTCAGACCTCACTCCGTTCGGTTTGTACTCATGACCTCGGTCAAGATTCTCCCATAGAGACCTCCTGCTCAATTAATAATAGTTAAGTACTTATCTTTATTTTTATCAAAGTTACGTTACACCGGCAGATTCCTAGTACTTTCTGTTAACAATAATTACCGAGTGAAGAAAGGCTAACCTAACCAGCTTGCTTAGTAAGAAATGCTCATAGTTACAAAATCCCCCCCCCAAAAAAATATTACACATTTTCCTTAACAGTCTCATTGTTGATTTAAATGCCCTTGTAAATGGATCAAATAAAAAAAAAAATCAAAAGAAGAGTAATGAATTTATTTCTTGACATTCTGCCTAAATGATGTTATATAATTAACTAGCATACCATTAGGCTTAGGGGGCGTCGCTGTCCACAGAAACTGAGAAGGTATAGGGTAGTGCGTCTTCTTGTCAGGAGTTTGGACTCCAACAGCAAAGGTGTCGTTACCATACTGCTGCTTATGTAGCCCTTCGATGTAGTAATGCGAACCTTTAATTAAACGCAATGCCTGCGAAATTTGTTCAGGAAATCTGGAAAAGATAAACATTCCTTCGTTTCTTAAGTAAGATACGCAGATAATTCAGGCAGTGCTCAGAATCATACATACTAAGAGCGACGGAACTATTATCGCATTTCATAATCCCTGGAAGGGAGCTACCATATAAGAATGGCGGGGTGCTTTTTTGGCCTAATAGCCCTAAAGCTAGGCACACACTAGGAGACTAGTCGAAGTGACTTGTCGCAGGGACTAATCCCTTAGTGTGCACACACTAGTAAATTGGCCGATTTGTGGGACTATTGGTCCCTGCGACTAGTCCCAGAATTCAAACGAACGAACGAGCTTAATTCGTGGGAATAGTCGTTGACTAGTTAACATGTCAACCTCAACTCTAAAAGTTCGCTCTTTTCGAAAACGAAGACATTTTTTGCTCAAAGATAAACCCATTCAATTCGAGGGCTTCAAGTAATCCATTCATCCCCCTTGAATATTCTGTATCATCTACTGCAATGTGCATTGCGTAAAGTTATATAACGGACTCTGACCGAACGTTATTGCAACAGTCAATGCAGTTATGTGCGTTGTATAAAAATGGCGGAAATTCTTACTTGTCGAACTCCATAGGAAGAGACTCGTGGTCTTTCCGAACTCGACATATCATGACCTTATCATCTGGGTTATCTGTTGTACTGAAATAGAACTGGCCTTCGTTATCACTTGCTAAAAAATGAAAATTAGACATAATAGATTAGAGATGAAGAGGAAACGTTTAAAATCAATGCGCAACAAATATGCCAGCTGGTTATAATGAAAAAAAAAGCCACATGTGTCGGCTTAGAGATATGATTTGTTAAAGCTTGGTTCACACTTGCCGCCTAAACAAAAAACGTTTACACGTTGAACGCAAATACAAGGAACGTAAGATACGCATTCGAGAAGGCTGACGAGCCTGAAGCATTGGTTGTCATTCTAATTTGCGTTTGCGTTGCCCCGGTTCACACGTGAGAAATGCAAACGTAAATGCAAGAAAACATTTTTTTTTCACATCTTGCGTCGGCGTTTGCATATGCATCAGGGTCATAAGGGTATTTCCTTACGTTTGCATTTGCGCCTTTCGTGTAAACCACGCTTAATTGTGTAGCTTCCTTCGCATCGGTTTCGCTCAATTGGGAACCGTTCTAACTAGCTTACGAAAGATTTTTTGAATTTCTCTTTGAGGGTTAGCCCTAGTAAGGGAATAAACAGTTTCTAGCTAAATTATTGGCTTATGAATATCTTTCTGAGTGTTAGCCCTTGCAAAGATTGGAAAATTTTGTATATGGATCACAAAAGGCACTAAAATAGAAGTCTTCTTAACCTTCTCGCTGGGATTGGAACACGGCCGCGGCCTTCTAATTTTGTCACCTTTGCTCTACCACCCTGCACTACGACTCTGAATAGGAGCGAGTCGAAGGTTTTACATGCAGCTAGTAAATAATAAACGTTTTCAGCTTGGGCAGTTTGCTGCCCATTTCAGACCATGCTTTCCAGTTTTCCGCACTTATGTGAATTAATAATTTTTGGTTGGACAAAAGAACAATTCTCTAGAGAATATCACTTTGTCTATGGTGCAAAAACATACCACTTAGGCTGAAAAGATGTATTCGGGTAAAAGTAAATGTGAATTGCAAGGGACAAATGATAAGCCGTGGAACACAATATAATTGAAACTGTAAGGCAATGAAAATTCAAGTTAAATCTGAAGTTCTTTTTTTAAGTGGTGAAATAACCATTTAATTTTTTTCGATTTTCTTTTTTGGTTGCAATTACATTCTTTGTTAAATAAGCTACATGATCTAACAGTCTGAATATCCTCATGCTTAATACCTATAGCGAAGCGGTGTGGTCCACTCTGTTGCGGAACAAAGTAACCCCTGAGTCGTGATCCATAATTTTCTCCCCAGTTGTCTGGCTCACTGAAAGTTGGAGTGATACCAGCGTAATTTGGAAGCGTCGGGAAGCGAGGATCTTGTAAAAGTCTTTTAACTAGATAGCCGTCAACCCTGTCCCATCGCTCAAGAATCACTCCTTGTTGTCGCTGCATTTTCCCCGCTGGAGAATAAGGAAGGATTCATACAGATTAACCTCAGTAATTTGAGGTGACATGCATTCCATTTAAAGGCCGGCATTTGTGCTTACTCTACAGGGCCAACGCACAGCGCTCGGTGACATAATGAATAAGCTATATTGTAGGAGACCTATGAAACTATTTCATTGCGTTTAGAAGCTGGAACCATCAACGAGGCTTTGAAGCTGCTAACTTTAACTGTCTAAAAGGGCCGTGGTAGACATTGACTGCTGTATGTCATAAACATTGAGGTAGAGGGGAAACAAAACTCACTGTTTCCCGAGGGGCCAGTCATTAAGTGTTTTGTTATACCTCCCGACTCAAAAATGGAAAAAAAAATTCCGAAAAAAATTAATTGCTTGATGTCATTGCATACATTGGCTGTGCTCGCAAAATTGAGCGGCTGCCAAAACCAACCTGTCCTACCCAGGAATCACGATAATAGTCTTTTTTTCGCAGCTAACAAAAAATATAGACAGTACTAAAGTTGCTTTGGCTTCTTCTAATGCTTAACCCGAGCATTCTGAGTTTGATTTGATCAGGGATTGGAGCATATTTAGTTGTAAATTACACAAATACTTTCCTACCTGGCGACCGCGATCGACTGAAGAGCGAGTTGACGAAAGTGGGCGACCCATTTTTGGCACCAAACCAAAAGCTTGGAGACACAAAACGTTTAGTAAGTTTTAACCCACGGAACGTGACGCGTTCTCCTCCAATCGGAAAACGTATTTGAGTTGGGAGGAATAACAATACAAGATATAACGTGGTTTTATCTGGGGCCAGTCATTAAGTGCTTATTGGCCCCGGGAAAGAGATTCGGAAGCTGACGTTTCGAGCGTTAGCCCTTCGTTGGAGTTATTCGCTCGTTCGAAACGTCAGCTTCGGAGTCTCTTTATGGTGGTCAATTCACATTATCAACCCAGTTGATGAAACCAAATTATCTTGGTAGTACATGTAGCTTATCAAAATTGACGAAATTGAAGAACCTGGCGTTTGTTTTGGCAATCTTGACGAGGTCCTCTAGAACAAAGGATATGATTGGCAACAATACCAGCTCGGTTTGAACATATGGAACTTTCAAGGAACAGCCAGGTGTATATCTATTTCTTTCTTATTTATTCTTTTAAATCAGAATACCAGTGGCGATGATCACTTTTTTAGGGAAGTGCCTCTACCATTATGCCACGCTTCAGGGGCGAAAACAAGTAGCAATTACCGCAGTAACTATTGCTTCAAGTGTTCTAGCGAACACTTGAAGCACACAGTGGCCAACCAATGAGTTGCGCAGCAACTTCCGAAACGATTAATGAATTTCGTTACGCTTTCCTCGAAAACGCCCCGGGTAACAGTTGAGATAAGTGAATAATACTTACCGTTGATGGCCCGCTTTGCGATTATTTCAGCAGTGTAAGGAGTTTGTTTTTCCTTTTCTGTTGTAAGGATGTAGAAACAGAATCAATAGCAGATGAAAGATACTTAATAGGATAGCAACTGATCACTTATAGTCGCTGATCGGTGGTGTTTTAAGTTTCCACCAAGCTGTATTCAATAAGATCAAACTCCACATAACTCTCAGGCTAGAGTTAAAGACATCTATTCTAAATTCGAAAGCTAAATTTCTTTGAGAAAACATAAAAAACTTTAAGACGATAATCTCAGAATTAGAACAATCTCAATATATAAATAAGCTCTACAAAGTTGCAAATAGTTATTTAACATCTTGCGTTAAAACACAACTGGGGCTTTATGAAAACTTCGACTCTCTTTGTGTTTTTGCAATAATTCCATTTTATGAGTTCCTTCTCAAATCCAAACCCTCAATTACTGTAGGTACCAGTTTTCATTCTGACAAGCCTACAGAGCAGTTTGAAATTACCAGCAGATATTTATTCATTTTAAGTACCTCTTAGAAATCGCTGATTATCGTGGTTTTGAAACAGTTTCAACGGTGTTAAGGTTATTTGGACTGGACTGATGTTTTGAGTGAAGATTTTGTAGTAAACCGTGATTCTCCACCAAGGCACTTAACTAGCACTAGTTATTTTTGTTAGCAATCGACGAGTGATGTTGTAAACGGCGCATTCAACATTAAAACAAAATCACAATAAATGTGGACGAGTTTTATATATAAATCAGCTAATATAAATCAAAATCGACCAAAACAATTTGACTTCTATGTAGCCAGAATTGATGTCTAATTCACAAGTTTACATTGCGACGGACTCAGACAAAGAAAGTATTTCAACCCGTCATTGACCTACCTCTTTGTTTATCTTTCTCCAAAACGAACCCATGGCCCTCGCACATTAAAATGCCAAACACCAAAATAGGTACAAATCTCATGTTGCACGTTCATGACACGAGAGTGAAATTCACGGGGAATGCATGGTCCGCTTCTATTGTTTTTATAAACATCTTTTATAATATTTCCCTGTTTCTTTTCTTTAAAGGGACCAAGTCTGTAGTCTAATACACCACCCGCCAAAAGTCACTTGGTGGTGTCATGGGAGACGTCATGACGTAATCCAGTGTAACAAGCTCAAGTAAAAGGATTCAAAATTACCCCAAGTAAAATTTTTGTCGAAATGTCGTCAGGAGTTTTTAGGACTCAGGTTGCCAAGGAAGTAATTGCATTAGTTCTAAAAAGATGTTAAAAGTAATATTTAATTAATAGTGGTGAATTCTTGTTAACTCCTGTCTTATATAATTGCAACACCAGAAAAGAACAATAAGCGCCATATTTCCGAAGTACATGCTGTCGTCGAGGGCTGAATTAGTACCGGAATCTTGTGACATTCTCGTTTGGTGATTTCTGTATCGCATTTAAGCTGAGGCGCTTCATAATAAGGAGACAAACAATTTTCAATTCAGTGAGAAGCAACAGGCTATGAATGACAATTGAAAGACCAAGGCTGGTTGCTTTAAGCTGAATTATGCAGCAAAGTTTGCAAGAAATTGCAAATCTCTTTAAGAGCAGCTTTCAAAAGATTGAGTTGTAGTGTTTCGACGTTTAGTTGCCTGAAAATAGTGTAAGGAAAACGTCGATATACCTTTTTTTCAGGGATTAGATCCGAAAAGAGTCTTAACTGAAGAAGCGCAGACACTTGCTATGGCTGCACTGCAATCATGGGTGACTTAGAAATCTAAGATGGAGATATATAATTCATGAATCTCCATGTTACGTGTTTTCCCGTGGTGTCCTCTGCTGTTGAATTTCAGCTAACACTATTGTCGCGATATTTTTAAAACACGGTCGTGTTCTAAAAAATCATAAGTGCAATGTTAATGTGAAAAAACCCGTCATGTACTAGAAAAAGAGTGTTTTATTATATATTATTTCATGAATAAATGCAAAATTATGAAAACTTTGACAAAAAACTTGTCTAACTTTTCCTCTGAAAGATCCAAGTGGTTCTAAAAACCGTTATCTTTATACGTCCAACTGATTCTGAAAACCGCCAGTTGTTATGAGGTAAAAAAAAAATGAACTGTCTGGAAAAAGTGTTCCCAGTAGGGACGGGACAATGAGTGTCTCTTTATAGACGCGCGTTTATCGTTTACCGTTCCTCAGTGGAAGCAGTAGTCTCATTTAAAAACGACCTTTTAATTCTGCAGCATTTTTAGCACTCAAACGTGGCGACAATCCAAGGATTAGAAAAGCACTTTCACACCATCGCGTTCTAAAGGATATAAAGAAAGAAAACAAATGGTTAGAGTTAGGGTTAGTTACCAAGCTTTGGTAAAGAATAGATGAAGATGAACGCGACGGAGAAATATGGGCTAAGGCCATCGAAAGGAAATCCAATAAGTAAAAAAAAGTTTGTAGCCGAGGACTGTAAAACCTCTGAAAACATCTCCTTGTGAAACTGGAATCTGTGAGATGTAAACTAATGCTCGTGTTCTCCGAATTCATGATGATTCTAGATGCATTTAATTATTTTTCGGAAAGTTTGCAATAATGTAGTTTGTCATAATGTTTTGCAATACCTGTCTTAAGGACTGAATAAGAGTTATCTATATAACGTACCAGGCGCAGTAGCCCCATCTTCTGTCCAGTGCAAACACTTTGGTGATCGAACACCATTTCTTTACTGAATTTTGATCTGTGCATCTCCAGTAAACGGCTCCCTTATAAATAAAAGGAAATTTACAACAAGCACCATCAGCATTTCCACCCACTGTAGCGACGCCATTTTTACAATCTGGAAGGAAAAATGAAGTTCTGTTGAAATTAAAGTTGAAAGTTTGGTGTGAGAATGGCTTTAACTGCTTGTGGATGAATTAGCTGTTGCTAAAACTTATCCTAGCTAGCGTTATGACAAGTGTCGAGGCGAACAACCTTGCGATGATAGTGTAGCTTACCTTATATCTAACATGCCACACGACATAGAATAGGGTTCACCCAATACGACTTTTATTTACTGGTGTATATTTGGATTCCACGCATACTCAACGTAGAGTTCATGTGACTATTGCGTAACGTATTATGTTCAAATTTGAAATGTTGACTACCTTGAATTTGAAATGTTGACTACCTTAAATTTGAAATGTTGACTACCTTATCTAACATGTCACATGACATAGAATAGGGTTCACCCAATACGACTTTCATTTCCTGCTGTATATTTGGATTCCACGCATACTCAACTTAGAGTTCATGTGACTATTGCTCAACGTATTATGTTCAAATTTGAAATATTGACTACCTTGCCGAGAAATATTCTGGATAGGTTGTTTAATGCTTCCCTTTCCGCTTTGTCTTCTGCAGCATTCTTTGGAACACCCCAACGAGCACACTTTATTACATGTATCTGGACATGGTAAGTTAGAACGTATCATAATGTTCGATGGTGAAGGTGGATGCAAATCCATAAAAGGAACCGTACTCTCCCCAGGCATCCTCAAGTAATTGTCAGCAATTAAGTTCTTCATCACAGGTTGTGCCATAGGTCCGTATCTTTTAATCGCTGCATTGCAGCATCGAAGAGGGCAGTTACCACTGCAACTATGATAGCAGTTAGTCGGACACGGTAGGCTAACAGAGTATAACAGTGTGCCACGGTTAGCTCCTCGCTGTGTACTTGTACAACAGTCCGCTGGGCAGGAACTAACACACATGCTGTAGCAGATTTGCGGGCAGTACGTTGGAGCAGGAGGCGGACTGGGGACGTAGAGGGTGGAAGGAGGAGGAGCATTACAGCAGCGGACAGGGCAGTCTGGTTCGCAGACCTTGGCACAGAGACCTGGACATGACGGCGAGGTCTGCTGCAATTCAGATGCTTGCTGAACCTGTTGCAAATGAAGAGAAATGATTGGTTCTTTACACCAGACGACCTAGAACAGGCTAATTAAACTTTGAACGTCCAGTCAGTGCTACTTGAAACAAAAAGGGAAGTGAAATGTGTGTGGATCTGGATCTGAAACCCATTGTTATTTTTGCGAGTAAAAGAGGGAAAAAATCTCCAAGCACACTCCGCTCCACGGAGATGGCGTGGGTACGGGGTAGACAAATTAAACATTTAATGGTTTGAGTAACATTGCAATTATTACCTGAGGTACCCGAGGAAGCTGAGGTACTTTGGCAGGTTGGATTTGTCCACTTGTTTTGTTCATTCCGCCTTTAACACAGCAGTAGTCAGGACACGTGTCAACACACTTACCGTCGCAGTCAGAGGGACATGGTGCAAAGGCAATGTTCGGTTGAGGCACCGAGCCAGGAGCATCACCTTTTGACCGATAAAAGGAAATGAAAAATGCAAGGAAGTTAACATTTGATTCATGCTTTAGGGTGCACCATCGAGCTCTGATGCACATGAAAAGTTCGAGACCATCCATGAGGCATAAGAGTACTCCAGCTTTGCCAGTGCTCTCCAAACTTGTTGAGTGCATCTTAACTTCAATAGTGAAAAGTAAAAGCATGAATCAAGTGATTTTTACTTTGGTAATGGAAATATTAAATTCTCTTTCAAGAAGCAAAATTAACTTTTCCCACACCATGAATTCTCAAGCTTACGTATACTGTGATTGAAAGCGCCCGCTTTGTTAGCTGTCTTTGACAGAGCGATAATTAATACAGTTGTTTGGAGATGGAACGTTTCGTGTGTAAAAAAAAAAAAATAATAAAGACACTGAATGCAAATATGGTGGACCACTCGGTCGGGGCCCGGGACGACTCGGATGAAAGCAAGGCCAGTCAGGCATTGATGTTTTGCTTTAACAATGTTTCCCAAGGAAAGTCTTGTTTCGTCATCGATTGGTCCGTATTGTTTCGCACATCTTACGCGTTTTGTGTTCCTGAATACCACCAGAGGGGAGTGAAATTGTACACAGCAGGTAAAGGTCTTTTTTTAGGTTTCCCGCTCGGCTCAGAGGGGAAAACAGACAAAGGAAAGAAGCTCACGATCGCCGAAAGAACTGTTTAAGTTTGTTCGTTACATTAAGTCATTTTAGGCTTGAAGATCTAAGAAAATGTGTAAGCGATCGCATTTAGCTCCAAATCGTTGCCATTTGGCTCAGTGCTTTCATTGGTTTCAACAACGGGGAAGTTGAAGTTTATTTGTTTAGTTATTATATCGAAGTAAATGTTTCGTGCGATTCCGTGCGAGTGGAGGTGGAAGTAGATAACTTCTTCTTTCGAGACAGAGGTTGTCTTTCAAGAGGAGCTTTTCTTTACCTTGGGGAAAGTACACGCCATACAAATTGCGTTGGAACACCAGCAGACCCCACAGAAGCTCGTCATTTAAACCGTTTTTTGAAGATCGTCTATCCTGACATGTAGCGGACAAACTTTTGTTAGAATTCTCGCGGCGATCGTGAACTTCTTCCATTCGCCTCAACGAATTACATTGATCCACTATTTTCCCTTAGGGGCGAACGGTGGAAGATCTCTATCTCTTCTCGTGGCATTCAGAAACACAGCAACACGTAGACACAGCGAAATAAAACAGACCAGCTCGACGACGAAGCAAGAGTTTACTGGGGAAGCATTGTCAAAACAAAACATTAAGCCTGACTAGCCTCACTTTCATGCAGCTCGTATTCACTCGTATTCTGTGTATTCACTTGTCAACGCAAATTAAAGCAATTTTGAAAATTATTGAAGAAAAATGTATTTTCATCACCTCCGCAATAACCCCACTGTTTGTCCACGTCATAGTTGTAAGTAGTCGCACACCAGGGCCTGGTTTCGTCTTGAGTTGTACACGTCGTGTACATTTTACCGCCATATATGAATGGAAAATGGCAGCAGTTTCCATTTGAATTGCCGCCGTAGCACAAAAAGCAACTGGAACAGAATCCCCATTGCTTATCAGCGTCATAATTAGCACTTGTTGCGCACCATCGATAGCCTCGTTCGGCTCTTGTACAGCGGTGTTGCGGGTTTCCTTGGTAGATGAACGGGAACATACAACAAGCACCTTTTGAAGTCCCTCCATGGGTTGGCATACACCCTGTATGTCGAGATTAAGAAGAAGCATTGAACTTTGTATTTTAGGCGTTTGAATTGAATTTATGCGACTTTGTGAAGAAAAAAACTTACCCTGAGATGTCAACGACCCTGAAATCAATGTAAAGTTATTAGAATTTGGAACCTTTATTTTGTACATTTCAACTTTAACAGAAATAATATACACACTGCGGTTACAGTGTGTATATTATTTCTGTTAAAGTTGTAATGGCCGAAGAATAAGAGTTTGTACATTTCACGTATTATACAAGTTACAATCCCAAAAGATGATAAAATGTTACTAACCAGTAAGCGTAGTAAGCGTTGTTATTGGAGGAAGTGTTGGTAAAGTAACCGACACGACCGGCGGAGGCGTGTTTTTAGGTGACGGGGGTGACACGCAAGGAGGTGGGGCTCCAGGCGTTTTTGGGCTACCCGATGGAGAGCATGGGGGTGGAAGAACAGGCGGAGGACTTGGGGATTGTACAGGATTAGGTTTGCACGGCGCTGTTGATCCTGGAAAACATGGGGGAATGCCAGGAGGGCTAGGTTTAGGCTTACATGTAGGAGGGCCAGGAGGTAAGGGGCCAGGGGAAGGTGGGCATGGTGGAAGAATGGTAGTTGGTGGTTTAGTGGTGGGAGGGGTTGTTGGGGAACATGGGTGAATGGTCGACAAAGGTGTCCCTGGAACTCCAGGAGTACATGGAGGAAGAGTAACAGTAGGCTTTGTTGTTGTGATATGGGGTGTTGGCGGAGGGGGTGAAGGAGGAGGTGGTGGTTTTGTTGGCTTCATTGAAGGAGGAGACGGTTCTGGTGTCGCCGGTGGTGGGGGAGGTGGTGCGTGAGTCGGTTTTGTAGGTGGAGTAAAATGTGGAGGATGAGAGTGGATATAAATGTTTATATGAGGAGTTATTTCTGTGGGAAAAGCAGGAGGGGGAGGGGGAGGAGGAGGAGGAAGAGGAGGAGGAGGATGAGGGGGAGGGGGAGGAGGAGGAGAAGGAGGTGGAGGAGGAGGAGGAGGAGGAGGAGAAGGAGAAGGAGGAGGAGGAGGAGGAGGAGGAGGAGGAGGAGGAGAAGGAGGTGGAGGAGGAGGAGGAGGAGAAGGAGAAGGAGAAGGAGAAGGAGGAGGAGGAGGAGGAGGAGGAGGAGGAGGAGGTAGCGAGATCGGAGTTGGTGGCGGGGCGGGAGGTGGGGCTAGCGGCAGAGATGGGGGTAGGGTTGCTGGTGGTGGCGGTGAAGGTTTCAGTGTTGTTGGGGGTAGGGTTGCTGGTGGTGGCGGTGAAGGCTTCAGTGTTGTTGTTTGAGTGGTCGGTTTCGTCATTGGAGGACCTGAAATGGAAACAGAGAGAAAGAACACAATATTAGCGATGCAGATGTTGCCTGCATCTGACTGGAACCATAGGTCATTCTGACAAGATTCAGTGAAGTACTTCTAAGTTAGTGTTGTATCAATTTCGCAGATGGATTTTTTTTAGTGTAGTGCTGTGTTGTAGTGACATCTTAGGGTCAGAGGTTTCTTTCAGTAAATTAATGGCAAGAAGGACAGGGAGAACAGTAATTAATGTAAAAATTCCTGCTCTGAAAAATTGGATTTTCCTTGGAGAGATTATTTGTCTCGATAGCTCATTAGTGTACATTTTTCACATACTAGATTTCGGTCTGGAGGTGACTGTCACTTGTATATAATGATGGCAGTGAAGACCAGGAATTGCGTACACTAGTTCCTTTCCGTCCAGAAGAATTTCTCGCTTCCCATTTGGATCCTTGGCCCAGAACGTTACAATCTGTCCGGCTGCAATTTTGGGCCGATCCAGATAAACCTGCTGAGTATCACCCAATTCATCCATTACCTGTAATTCAGATAATAACAGTACAGTAATTTAACCTAGTATCTACGTCTCTCGTCTTCGTCTTGATCCTCTCTTGACCGGATAGTTCGATCACCTATGCTTTGTACACTTCAATGAATTTAGTTTTGAGAATAACCGATAAGTTGTAAGCTAGCACGTTATATTCATCAGCCACGTCACAAAGGAGGTTATAAAAGAGGTATTTGTGAACTCTATAGAACTCACACCCAATTTCAAGCATGCATAGTTGACGCAAAGGCCAGTCCCAATAGCTAACAAGATCAGTATTTTCCGCACATCTGTTAAAATTACCAAAGCGACAACCAAACCCCGCAGCAAAAATCGCACCGGGAAACTTTCAAGCTTACCTCAGATAAAACCTCCACGTCGTTTCCTCGTCGTCGTCTGTCATAATTATGATCCTGAATTCTTTGCAAACCTAACACTTGTCTATCACGAATGACGTAATGAAGATGCAACTTTGGTCCTGTGACCAAATAACCTTCAGGTTTGAGACTGCTATAGAGAATGAAGGGCACACCAGCATTGTTCCAAAAGGTAAAGTTGAGACAGGGACCTAAATGTAAACAGATCGTGAATAACGTCACTCGAGCTATCTCTAGTAAATATAATTATTATATTACAAGCTCCGCGAGCGGGAAAGATAATCCATATCCTGCCCTCCAAGTGGTTTACATAGAGCTCTCTCACTTGTCCTGGGATTGCCTGCTGTGTCCAGCAAGGAGAATTTGCTCTTTCTGCCACCTAGTAAGTCCTTTATTGACTACGGCTTTTTGTGAACTTGATTGGATATTGGCCATTTATGAACCTCGACTACGTCTTTGTCCATACATACCATGCATGCACTATTCATCCATCTTGACCTCATACTTGTTCAATAACCCACGCATGCTTTTCGTTTATTAAGGGTGAATTAACTCATGTTCTAAAAAAAAGGTCGGTCCAGGAGCTTAAGAAGATCTCCGCGCTTTTAGAATTGATTCACAAGAATGCCAAGATTTGGAATCTGTTCCAATAAACTTAGGCCCAGGTTAAACGTCGAACTTCACAGAAGGCGTACTAAACTGAGAAGATTACGTCTATGATAAGTTCCAGGCTTGACCCAACTGAGTTTGTCTGACTAAACTAAGATACCAATACATTTTATCCGTCTGTTTCAGACGTGTTGATCTAAATTCGAATTGCGTTTGACGCTTGACCCAACGGTTGACCTTTACCAGTTTGGCTCGATTCAAGTTGCGATTTAGTTCGTCTTAGGTGAATTTCAACGTTTGACCTGGGACTTATATGTAAGTGCTTGTGGCTGGTTTTAAGAATGACCCGTTTCATAATAAATGACACTGAAAATTCGAAAATGGTTAAGGGAGGCACGCAAGTCAAAGATGTTAGTTTTAAGCGGCCTTCACACGGCAAACTTAAGTTGGCCAACTCGTTCCTTCGCACATCAAACTCACGTCAAATTACAACACACGGTAATTTGCAACATGGCTGACTTATTTACTACAGTGGCACTCACGTATAGAACAGTGAAACAGAAGAAGTCTGAGAAGAGAAGAAAAAGAAAGCGGCGGAGAAATAGCAAGGTTTGAACGAAACCAGTTTGTCTGCTAGTTCCTCCATTTTCTTTCGTTTGCTTCTAGTGTCTCTGTAGGCTATAAATGAAACGCTCCACACAGCCGGACAATGGTGGACCTCTTTGGTAAACTTAAAAGTGTTTGACTTGGGTCCGCCATTTTGTGTAGAGTCATGCAAATAAATCACATGAATAGGGCGTGCGTTTTGATTGGTTGACAGTTACCAACACATGTTGTTCACACGTCAGATACGAGTTTACCGACACGAAAAAGTTGGTAAGAAAAGAGCTGGTAAGAATAGAGGCAAGTTCTATTGGTCGCCAACTGTTTGCCAACGTGCTTGCCGACTGTTTTTGTGCCGTTCACACACACCAACTTTAGTTTGCCGTATGGAGGCCGCTTTAAAACTCATTTTACCGTCTTCCTTGTTCGGTGTAGTTGATACTGTAGTTGGACGTGTGGTCGGTTTTGTTTTGTTTGCATGTGATGGTGTTGAGATCGTGGAACTAATTGACGGTATTCGTGGAGGCTTGGGTGATGGTGCGGTATCAAGACAGTTCATTAGTGGATTCTCATTCGCAGCCAGCGGTCGTAAGGCGAACGAACAACGTTTTAACCATGAATCGGATGCCAAGTTGTACTCTGTGACTATATCTGTGCGGTGATAGTCTTTATTTATACTTCTGCAGATGTACCATCCTTTTCTCATAAGGCTGAACTGAAATGCTCCTGGCAAGGAAAACACCTGGAAGAAGGCTGCGCTTGCATCATAATCTAACGATACGAAAACAATGGAATATTTTTAGTGTTTCTGTAGAAAAATAGTTAAAAAAATCGTCAGTGCGAGGGATTGAAGACAGAGGTATTATAATAACCATCGATCAGATAATTAGATAAATGGATAGATAGTCGAGTGGATCCGCAGATGACAACATTCACTGTCAATAACAGGAGAGACGCATGAAAACTGACCTTAATTTGTTTTTTTGAAATGACAAATTGTCAAATTGTCCCTGTCTGTCCGCCTATTGACAACGAAAATTAGTCAATAAGCGAGCGCGTATTCGTACAGTTATTGTAAAAAGACATATCGACATATAGCCATATGTAAACTTCTGAGAGTCACAAAGATATTATTACGAACATACCAAACTTTGTGTCTCCGTTCATCCCCAAAACAAATCTGTAGTTCTTTTGCCGAATATAGTGACCTGGATGACACACCGATTCAAATGATATAGTTTGATGTTCCCCGGTTCCTTTTTCAAAGCCTGGAATCTTGATTGCAAAAGCCTAGAGTAAAGTTAGGCAAAGAAGCAAAGGTAAGCTCCAAAAAGAAAACCCTTGCGTTTACTTACAGACGTTGTGCGTAAAGGAATGTTTTCATATAAACACACTTTCATCCACATCTGAAGTCGGTGGGAATAGCTGACTTCGAATCTCCGACCACGACGAGAAATTTGCAATTATAAAAGATTGTGAGCTATTGCTATTGAGTTTAATCTGGTTGGTTACATATATGTTCAGCTTTTGCACAGTTCTTATATAATATACTCTCATGATATTCAATATTCCAGTGGAGATATTTGCTATAAAATATGGAGTATATCGTGCATTTCCGTAACATTGCAATTCCAAACCTGGCCAGCGATTGCTGGCCAGCGTTAATAATCTATCAACTTTTGATTTGAAATTTGATTTGATTTGGGTTGATTTAGTTTGGTTTGATTTGATTTGATTTGAATTAGTCTCCCCAGTTAGTAGAGTATCTGTCCGTCAGCTAGTAAATTTGAGACTTTAATAAAGTAATTATTATTATTATTTAGAAAACAGTCCTAACAAAGCACGCGCGCTGATTGGTTAATAATCGCGTTTGTTCAACTAGATGAAGACACAGAACTAGCGCGTGCTGTTGACGTGGTGATGGCGCGAGCAAAGAGAATTTACATTTTGATAATCAAAGTTAACAAGTTGCTTTCCTTTTTCTCCTAGTGGAGTTTTCAAAAAGACAGACTGATCTCCCTGTCTAATTGTCTGGTTTAGTAAAATGATCAAAACGTTGTCTATCGCAAATATATAAATTGACTTTTTACTTAAACCGTTCTAGCGGTCCATAGCTGGAGTCAATCAGTTGACGCAGCCTTGAGTACCTGGCAGTTTTGAGTCAGCTCTAGTCTCCCATTAGTGATTCGCCAACAGAGGTTATATGTAGGATTCTGACTAGCAGGAACATCGAAAGAGTACATCACGTACAGTGCGCCATTAACAACTATCGAGGAAAGAAAATTGTTCAAATGGTGACACAATTTTAAAGTAAACAGCGACTTTAGACACTCACATTATGTAAGGATCCTATGATTGCTTCCTTTGTGAATTTAAAGCCTGGCGGTAAATAGCTGCTCTTTTGGTAGAATAATGCCAGTTTTTAGGCAGGTGGTCTTTATTTAAACACTGTTCAAAATTCGTCCACTAAAACTACTAAGAAATAGGAAGACAGACTTTTTGTTCTTTCACGATAGGAGACGACTTGAGGTATTCCAAGATACATAAATACACATAAGTTGTCTACTTACGAACTCTTGAGAGTCCTCGCGAGTCCAGAAACTCCTTGTGTCTGGCAACGATATGAGAATTGTATTGAGCTGGTGGAATATAATAGGGAACTTCCCGGTTGTAAACAAATGCCCCGTGGTAAATCCCTGGGTGAGCTGCTTTACTCGGTGCTCCCTGCACCCCACCTTGGACTTGAGTTGTTATATTAATAGATGCTCCTCCTATCTGACCTGTTTGACCAGTCTGACCTCCTTCCACGCCACTTGTGCTCGTAACATTGGTTCCAGTTTCATTTTTCCCAGATGTAACTGCTTGTTCCCCAGTTTGAGACGGCAATCCTGGCTGCATTGGTATAACACTTCCATTTGCTGCGTATATGTTAAACGTCTGAAAAGGCAAGAAATTATAATTTGATTAGGAGAGTGAGTGTTCTACGTGTAGATGGTGAACGAAGCGCAGCCGAGTTGACTATTGCACATGGAAACCGAGGCGAATGGTCTAGGCGAATGGTGTATATAGATTTAGGTCAACCTAACAGCGGAGCTCCTGTAACCCGATTAGATTAACCTAGGATAAGGTTGAATTTTGGTTTGAGTTTGTAACTTTGCAGTGAGACTTTCTGCATATTGTTTGGTCTTCTATTTGAGTTTAATAATCACAAAACCCGATACCCAAAAAAGAGCTGTAAACAAAAAACATGTGTAAAGAAGAAACAGTTATAATTTGGTTTACTTTTAAACCTGGATTAGAGTTAACAGGTTTCCGAACAACCCGGCTCTGTTTTTAACAAGTCAACCTGATGTAAACCCGCGATCCAATCAAAAACCAGTACTTGGTCAGCGGTCAAGTTTAATAAGGTACGTGACCTTGATGAGCTATAAACTTGAGCCCACGATATGGACACGTAATACTAGTCAGCAGCTAACTTGATTTGACAGGTGCCAATTGATCATAACATGGTGTCATAGCTGAACTCCGGCGGCCCAAAGGGCCGCCAAGCGAAGTCCCCTACCCATATAGGAAACTGAAGGAAACCCATAAATTGATTTTCTCATGGTTATCATGGCTAGCGGTACTGCTCGTGGGCGCGTACGCACGACGGCGACGACAACGACGACGACGACGACGGTGGAGTCGCGCAAGATGGCGGCCATCCTCCAAATAATAGGGTGACAGAGACATGCAGCCTTGGTTTACCGTGTATATATCTGTTATTCACCGGCGAGACAGAGACACAGACTCGAGACAGAGGACACAGTTTTTCCCAATACGGACCGACCAAGGCCAGTGAATAACATTTTTATTTAATTCTTAATAATATACATGAAAAAATTACTCGATTCTGATTGGCTGAGAACAGTGCAGTTTGTCCTTAACATAGTGCAGAAAAGAGGTAATTGAATGCAAAAAAAGGTAATAAAGCAAGCATTTTGATTGGTCAACGAACAAAGAAGTTCACAGATAGCCAATCAAATCTTGTCTTTTCAAATTTAAGCGCGCGCCCTGGATGGCGCAATTATGGCGCAATTTTTTCCTGCTTGCGTGATAATTAAACACCTGAGGTTAAGCGCGCGCACAAAACTGAGAAGAGAGTTCAGAGTCCGTAAAGTTCAAAACATCCTTCACGCATAATTTTCATGTTTATATTATTAATAAGTAATCATACGGTTTTTCTCGTTCAATTTGGAATTAATTTGCACTTGTGAGTTTTTCAAAAAGCGAAATTGCACTCGCCGAAGCGGCTCGTGCAATTTCAGCTTTATGAAAAACTCACTCGTGCAAATTATTTCAAATTGAACTCGAAACCGTATGATTACCTATACAAATTCTATTTTTAGAAGGTAGGAGAAACTGTTAGGAAAAACTGGAAAAGTCATGTTTTTATTTTAGACATTGTATAATCAACGTGTCAACAAATGTACAATAATAGGATTATTTTTACTCTGTGTGAAGTTTCGCTTTCAAAAGTCAACAAACTTGGCAAAATGTAGAAGAAGCCATTTCAATGTTTTAAGCAATCGCAACTTCACTCTGCGCTTTGCGTAGTTGGTTACCATGACCGTGGTCAGGAGATAGGAATATACTGCCCGCTCCCGGAAGCAATCAGATTGCAGGATTCTCAGGATACCGCCCGCTCATGATCAAAGAAATAATTCTCTGTTATTGGACATCCATGTTATGATCAATTGACACCTGTAAAAACAAGGTGCTTTTTAAAGTTGACCGCTGACCAAGTACTGGTTTTCGATTGTATCGAGGGCTCATGTCAGGTTAACTTGTTGAAAACAGGGCAGGATTGTTCGGAAGCCGGTTAACGCTAGCCCAGGATTAAAAATTTTTCGAATTATAACTTTTTCACCCATTATTTTGTTTTGCTGCTTCGTTTTGTGAATATGGTGATTATAAAACTCATAACAGAAAGCCAAATAATAAACAGAGAACCTCACTGCAAAGTTACAAAACTCAAATCAAATTTCTACCTTTTTCTGGGTTAGCTTAATCGGTCAACCTATTATTTGGAGTATGGCCACCATCTTGCGCGACTCCACCGTCGTCGCCGTCGTGAGTAAGCGCCCACGAGGAATACCGCTAGCCATGATAACCATGAGAAAATCAACTCATTGGTCTCCTTTTCTTTCCTATAATATATAGATTTAGGCCAGCCTAAAAGCGTAGCTCCTTGGCTAGGTTGTTCAGTGCCCGACTAGGCTAACCCAGGAATAGGTAGAATTTAGATTTGAGTTTTGTAAGTTTGCAGTGAGGTTTTCTGTTAATTGTTTGGCTCTCTGTTTTGGGTTTTATAATCACCATATACACAAAACAAAGCAATAAGAATCAGGGAGCTGTTTACAAGATCAAATGCTCCGACTGCCAGGCTTCCTACATTGGTGAGACTGGCAGAAACCTTAAGGTATCATGGCAGGTGGATTTTTATGAAAAATGCGAAAAATCTTTTTTTCGCTGTTCAAATTAAGAAGACTGAGAAAAATAATTTGCAAATTTTCTTGTCAAATTTTCGTTCTTGTCAAATTTTCTTTATGTCAGGACGAAAACTCGCAGGAAAACTTCCTGCCAATGTTCGTCTCCGAAGAAGCCGAAGAGGCGAAAATCTGGTGGAACCAGCAGGTTCAGCGTCCAACAAGGTCTTTGGCTCCTGATCTGAGCGACTGTGTGTCGCATTGTCTTAAGAAGAAAGGTTGAAGACACTAGTCCCGCCAATGAAGCTGAAGGCCACAATACAACAAGTGCTAGTCGCACGAAATTGCTGGAGAGCATACGCGATTCCGAAACTTCCACAGCGAGAGAGTCAAGCAGAGATGTAGATGTAGACGACGTAGACCTCGAGATTTCCTCTTGTTCGCTTCACGAGGCATGGTTTTAAGCAATGTCTGGAGAATGAAGAAATCTATTTTCCAAGAACATAATACCAATGCCGCTGACAGAATCTTTTTAGCTAAAGAAATAATAACGGCAGTTTAAATACAAACCTGTTTGAGCTCTTAGTAGTTTTTGGCTTCTCGGACGATTTCACTGCAACGTACACGTCTGTTTATTTCAAGTTGTCATGACCCATTGTTGTGGTAAACTGACCCATGCCGACATCTGTCAGTGCGGAGGGGATTTTTAACACCTAATCATACCAATCTAGTAAAAGATTTTTCGTCTTTTTCTCGATAAAAAAAAACTGCATATAAGGATGAACATTTTTAGTTTGTTTACGCGCGTCTTCCAACAGAATTAGCTGAAAATCGGCAGGTATGTTCTAAGTTACCTCTTTCGAAAAAGGGGATCCTCGCAGTAAATTTTCCAATTTAAGCAATTGGAAAGAAGAAGCCTGAAAAAAAAATCAGGGCTTCAACGGGATTCAAATCCATGACCTCCTTTTTTTTCAGGTTTCTTCTTTCCAATTGCTTAAATTGGAAAATTTACTGCGAGGATCGTACTTCACTTGCATCTACAACCGCAGTTCAAATATGAATTATTTCATATACATTTTACATCAAATTTTGTCTTAATACTTTTCAGAAAAACACAAGAGGTTCTCCGAATAAGTCATAATTATGAGAAAATTTGCTTTTCGTTACACCACTTGGCCCGCCTCTTGAAAATGGCGTTGACATTGTCCTGTTAAAGTGATTACAATTTAAGTCGTTTTCCACACTCAGGTTTGATTTTATTATTTGTGTTAAGTACAATGAAGTATCTAATGGCGGTGTAATTCTTATCTTCGTATGCTTCATATATGCTCGGCATCAAACATCCAAAAGATGGTTAACTTCGGCTTCGTGAAGGGCCTAATGTGAGGGTTTCGGGTGTCGATCACAATCTCCTCAAAATCTCGACTATTATCGAGAATAAAAACCAAAGAAATGTATTTTCTTCTACCTCATATCAACCTTGTTTCGTGGAGAAATTTTGAACGAAATCGAGATTTTGATCCGAATTAAGTGGCCGATTCTTAGGCTGACAGCCTCTTAATTATCAAAGAAGAAATAACTGTAGAAAGAAGCACATATAAGATAACATCAGGACACTTTCATTCTAGATACGCAATTATATGCAGACATAGAATACCCACCGGTTTGTTAAATGTGCCTAGCTTTTCCAGGGCTTCTTTCAGTGCTTTTGTGGCTACTTCAGTGGCTGCTCTAGCTGCCGCTTCAGCTCCAGCCTCAGCTCCAGCCTTCTGGCCCGCTGCAGCGCCTGCCATAGCACCTGCTCTCGAGCCACTCTTCTTTGCTTCATTTATACCTAGGGATGCACCCGCCTTGGCTCCGGCTTTAGCTGCTATCTTTATAAGTAAGAATGAAGAAGCGGTTTCGTTTGCTAAAAGAAATTAAAAACAAATCAATCATTATGATGGAGAGAGGGAGTCTGAGTTGAAAACAATTTAAAAGTTTGTGTTCATCCTCCATTAACGGAGTGCCGTGATTGAGAGTTGGCTAATCCGGAGAAAGGCGCCATCTTGGATTTACACAACTTAACCCTCAATACACAAAATGAAAACCGTCTCGGCAACACTTTTGTGTTGGCTAGAAATGCCTAACAATTGTTTATGTGCAGATCGAAAATGGAGAGTGCCATACTTTAGTTTTGAAGCATGGGCAACAGATCGTACGTTGTCATGAAGAGCCTTGTAATTGGCCAAAACAAGATTGATCATCATTCCAAGTGAAGTTATTTTTAGTAATATTTGCACGGTAAAAAAGAACAATTGTTTATTAGGGGAGTCTTTATGACTTCACAAAACTATAGGGTAATTCTCATCATAGTAAGATTTGCATCAAGACCTAAGTAACCACAGTGGTACGATGGCCTGTCTCAGTCTTTCTGCTAGCCTGCCTGCTAGTATGTCCGTTTGTCTGCCTGGTTGTCTGTCTGTCTTTCCGTGTCTATCTGTCTGCCTGTGAGTCTGTTTTCTTGCCTGTTTAACGTTTGATTCACATGGCATACCTTGAGGTTTAGGAGGTGGCATTGTCCACAAAAACTTAGAAGGTATTGGCCCATAAAATTTATTATCAGGCGTTCTTACGGCTACCGCTAAAGAGTCGTTGCCATATTGTTCTTTATGAAGAGCTTCAATGTAGTAATATGAGCCCTTCTTTAGGTTTATTGGGTAAGATTCTTGCTCAGGATACCTAGCGAAAAAAGAAAATCAAGCGAAATTAAGCGAAATATTAATTATGCGTTAAATTGCATGTATGTTAATAAACTCCATTTGAGATTTACTGCGCTTTTCAACAAAGAGGCGGCAAGGAATTTAAAATTATGCTGCTCGCATAGTATGTAACATAAGAAAATATGATCATGTGTCTCCTGCTCTAAAAGCTTAAAATGGATTCCTGTGAAATCACATCTCTATTTAAGAGATGCAGTTATGGCCTTTAGGTGTATGACAGGTCTTTTACCTGAACATTTAAGTAATAAGTTTATCTCTAGGGGTAGCATTAGTGGTCGAGCGACCCGTAATTCACAAAAATTAAACATCCCACTCTGTAAATCAGCAACCGGCCAGAGGTCCTTTTATTATCGTATTGTAAGTATTTGGAACGCTATTAGCCCTACATCAAAATTAAGTCAATGTGTAAGTAGTTTTAAACGCAATCTTAAATTAGGCCTTTTAAGAAAGTTTTTGTCTTAAATTAACATATAATACCGTGTTTTAGAGTCTATTTTAGTCTTTTTACTTATTATTGTTACTTCTCTTAATTGCATTGTCACTGAAAAGCCCCCATGGGGAGTTGTCAATAAAGTATTGTATTGTATTGTAATGAGACCCGAACTTTAAGAAGCATTTTAGCTTTATAATTATTCTCCGTCGATCGTAGCTAAAACAAAAAAAATGAAGCAAATAATTGTAGCGTAAAAGCGAACTGTTAGGTGTGTTCCAGCAGAACTATAGGGTTTATATGCTATTGGAAGTTGCCGTGGAGGTGCGGAAACAGAGGTATAGCAGTTGTGTTGTTTTAGGGCTAGGGGGAATTTTCTCTGTAGTTTGGTTTATTGTCTTCTCAAAGGGTATCAAGCCATTCATGTCAGACCTCGCGGGAGCTGCTACAAAACCTTGCGGAAAAATTGTTCTTACTTTCGAAATTGCAAAGGAAGCGACTCGTGATCTTTACCAACTCGACATATCAATATCTTCTTATCTGGGTTGTCTGTTATACTGAGGAACAGTTGGCCTTCGTTGTCGCTCTCTGAAATAAACGAATAAGCCAGAAATGAACATAAGAAAGAAGCATTCCTTTCGACAATGACAACAATAAACAACTTCACCGCGGCGGTTTCCTAAATCCCAACTTACTCCAGGGTATTAAATAAATTTTTACTAAATATAATTGTACTATTTTGATCATATTCTTTTAAAAAAAATAGCTAATGTGTACTTTTAAGGAGGACAGCTGACAAAAATTCTCACTGATGTACATTTCACGTATTTGCCTCCTCGAGTGGCAAGAGAGACGCCTTCATAACTGACGACCGACAACCACTACACTCCAGTATAGTTATTTGAGGGAAATGGTTTGGAAACGTTACATAGTTCTTTGTTGTATGTTTTTGTTCGCTATTTTGGGGGTTGGCCCTGCACAAAAACCTGACAAAATACAAAAGATGGTGATGTGCGCTCATACAACTAACCAATAGAAGCAATGTGGCTCTGTAATTCATGCATAGTAAATGAAACTAAAACAAAAGATGTGCAGGTTAAGGGCCTTCCAACTAAAAACAAAAGATGTGCAGGGTCATTAGGGCCTTCCAATATAAATCTTGTCCTGTTTGTTTGCTTCTTTGATGTTTACCGGCCTTTCTAGCCAGTTTCCTCTATTAACTATGACTCCTATAAGCAACTAGATTATGAGATCGAGATTTCTATTAAACAATTAGATTATGAACTAGATATTTCTATTTAAACAATACAGTGTTCCTGTCGAGGAACTACTAGCTGTTGCTCGCGGAAATTTGATGTTCTTAAAACAAACATTATTTCATTTCAAACTACTTTCTTCCCAAAGTGGTCTAAAATATTTTCCTTTCCTTTTCTCACCTATAAAGAAAACATGAGGTCCACTCTGTTGTGGCACAAAGTAACCTTTGATTCTTGATCCATAATTGTCTCCCCAGTTGACGGGCTCGCTGAATGCTGCTGGGTAAGAACGATATGTTGGCATGCTGGGAAAACGAGGATCCTCCAGAAGTTTCCGGGTCAAATAACCGTCGATTCCGTCCCATCTGTCAAGAATTACTCCTTTTTGCCTCTTGTCTTCTACTAGATAAAGTAATGACTTTGCATGATTTGTGTGAGCAATATGTGATCCTATTTTAAACAGAAGACAATTTTTGTACACAATCAATATTGATCCCAAGCCGCAGACACTCCTCAAGACCAACCGACCTCGTTTCCAGGGCCTCCTTCCTAGCCAGAGAAAAATGCCCTGGGAACGGGGTTGCAAAACCAATCTCACCAAAATATCACTATGAAAAGGATATTATATTATTGTGTGCGTGTAGGGAAAAATAATTAATGATTTTAGGATAATACAAACCTAAAAAAGAACTGTTCATTGAGGCATACATACTAATAACTCTCTTTCTTTGGATGTCCTCTCTTACGTTGTCGTGTAAATCGTTTCCCTTATTTCCTGTAACAAGGTAGAAATCATGATAGAAATCAAATGTTCTTCCCATGTTCTTATTTTCCTATTTTTAAAAGCAGAATTCTGGTCAACTAGCCGAATACAGGTTCCAATTAATCGCATTTACTAAAGCTGCCAAGGAAAGAAAAAAGATTACCGTCATTGTTCTATTGTTGTTTTCTTTTAATGTGTGGCTCAGTACACAATAACAGCGAAATTTTAAACTAAACGTGATTTGTAAGGTGAGGTAAACTCTGCGTTGCGCCAAATTGAGCTTATCACTAAGTGTTGTAGCATTGAACGACTAGGAGTAATTCGATGCTAGTCGATGCTAGTCAATCGCAGGATTACATCCGAGCATCAAATTCGTCAATACCCATTTACGTACTTGGGTGAAGAGAGACATTGTGAGAGTAGAGTGTCTTACCCAGGAACACAACTCGATGACCCCAGCCTGCTCGATCCGGAGATCAGCCCGGTAACCATTTTAAGGACGTTCGCGCCAACTGTTTTTGTGCATGCTTACTGTGCACGCGAATTCACATGCCACATCATGCATCGGGCGCGCGCTAAGTACTCAAATGAACAACGATAGGCCAGATGGGCATTTACGATCTTGGACGTTCAGCGACCCCTACTTTTTTTTCAAAACAGATTTCATTTACAATTATCTCCACATTGTCCAAAAATGGACAAAAAATCAATGTGGGAAGTTAAAAAAATTTAAGATTTCTGGCCACGGGACATGGAGTCTTGTCATCTTGCGGCTGCAAGGCGCATAAAACTATGGACGCTAAAAGCGAACTTTTTCTTTAAGGAACCTCAACAGGTAACTAAATTCACTTTATAGGTCCATTTAAACCATATTTGGCAGAGAACACTTCCCTTCAAAGCTCTAATCGCAATATTTTGGTACTTGCATCCATTGTGGCCTTCTTTTCTAATGAAGCCCGATTTACTCAGATTTAGGTGTTCTTCCAAGCATGTTCTCTCCAAAACGACTCGGTGACCCCCATTTTGTTTTACATTTTTGACAACACTAACTCATCATCTTTCAATGGTAAATTTTCAGAAAAAAATCAACGTTAGAAAATGTTCAAGCGAATGTCCTTAAGGCCACCCTTTTCATATTAGGCAGCTCAGTCCAGAAACACTAGAATGCCAACTGCAGCAAACTGTCTGTTATCACTGACGATTCTTTCGTCTGTTATCACTGACGATTCTTTCGTCTGTTATCACTGACGATTCATTAGTTGTGGTATGGTTGACCTATTTGGGTCACTCTATTCTCGATTTTCACCAGTCATGTGATCAAAACTAAAAATCGTAACCATTCAATGAATAAAGTCAGGAATCTGGGATACGATAGATGATTTACATACTAACAACTTCGCCATGAATCTGTTTTTCATTTGCGCATTATTTGCATGATAAGTGTGTCATCCAAATTTATAGAGCTTTGTATGGAGACGCCATCAAAGTTGTGCCCTTCCGAGGGGCACAAACATGGCGGCCATTAAGTAACAGAAGCATCTGCTAGTGAGTTTTGCTATTGAAACGAAATATTATTATTCTAGAGATCCGACACATTGAGATAAATGCTTCTTCTGGTGCGAGCACTGTCTAGTTAGCAAAAACCAAAGCGATAACTCATCTTTTGACTTACTCAACAGCCGTCTCGGGCCGCCATTAGGGAGCTTAAGCACGCGCGTTTTTAAGACGCGGACGGCAACCGGAAGTGAGCTATTTTCACTTTTAATTTGCTCTCACACAAACACATTCACATTGCTAAGTATATTTTTTTCCGTTAGAGATGAGCAGTATAAAAATCTGCGAGACAATAGGATCCTAGCACGCGAAATGATCTTTTCCCGTTGCCGTCCGCGAATCAAAAACGGGCGTGCTTAAGCTCCCTATTTTCATGTCACGCAACGCAAAAGCTATGAATTCAGACGTGCTCTATTACAAAAAGAAGAGCCCTGTTGAGCTAAAATGTTGTGAAACGTTAAGTTCCTACAGGATCTTTTATCTGATGAAACTAAAACATCAGAAGGAAAGGTAATTTTTAATTTTAGGATATGATTACGTCACATGAAAACCAAGAATTGTAAGACCGACCCTGATGCTTCGTTTCTTTATGTTCGCAACTCAACCTTTTGTAACTGTAAACAGTGCTATTGGAATGTGTCGTTTTGTCTGGCGGGATTATTGTTGCAGCTGCGTCAGCTGTAGACTTCCTAAAGCGAGAATTGGTAAAATGATGACTAAATCATTGGAGGCGTTAAAGACCAGCTTTCCGCTATCAGAATAACTGACAAAGCTAAATAACGTAACCGGCATGTACTTTTTTCAAAATGTCCTTTAGAAAGTACTCCAAACTTCCTTCCATACGAAATGGAAAAGTTCTGGCCTAGTCTGGGAATTACTAGACACAACAGTCGTAGGCTGATGGATATGCTTTTAAAACAACCAATTTTAAATACTCGCTGGTTGTTGTTCCGGTCAATAAGCCCACCTGGCTAATCACAACCGAAATGAGCGAGCTTCGATTTCTCAAGAAACTGACATAAGAGAACTGACAAATATAGTTATTCCCGATATCAGTGTTAAGGACGTTACGCGTAACGTCAGGCAACAGTCCCGTTTGCAGGTCAAGACGTTTAGTCAGGTACAGATATAATGACAGAAACTTATCAACCAAAGTGCGGCTTACCTTTATGTTTCTTTGCGGCGAAACGGAACCCATGAAATTTGCACAAGAAAATGATGACTAGGAGAAGCCAACGTACACCTCTCATACTGCATGTTTATGACATTAGAATCACTTTCGTAGCGGTTGACAACTGACATTAACTATGTGTCAATCGGCCACAAAAACACTGGGAAATTTCTGCTCAGTCGCGCCTGGCTCGACATGTACGAAGTGTTGCCAGCCACCTGTCAAGGGCGTTACGGTGTTGCTTTTCAACCGTATCATGACGTAATCCAAATGTGTCGACTTCTTTAACGTGATACCCGACAAAAAAGTTTCTCTTGATGTTTTGAGTTTAAAACTGGCCTTTTTTCAATACTACTTTGTTCAATGAATTTTTTAAGTCAAGTGTTTTTTTATTTTCTCAAGACGAAAAACTACAAGGATTATTAATTATGGCTTTAAGTTTTAAAACGCGTGGAGGGCGGTAACTGGTGCTGGTGCGTTATGAAAAAAGTGCACCCTCTTAGAAAAGAAGACAGCGAAGTGGATCAAGTATTTAAGTTTAGCATCCAATGTTGTATGACGCTGACTGTAAGTGAGTTTTCCCGAAATTCAGGCATGATGCTTTCTTAAATATAGGAGTCATATTCATAAACTTAGAAGCATGCCACTTATTGCCACTTATGTCTAGGATTGAACCCAAGTATTGTTCTCTAGTATTGTTCATATTTGGTAGGGTCATTTGACACTTTCAAAATACTTCATATTTGACAGAATTGTTTGTGCTTTGGTGACTTTTTACGATAAGTTAGGACATTTTGTGATGCTTATTATAAGGCGTTTGAATCTCAATAGCGCTCAGTCCTGGACATATCGGGCAATTACAAACATAATCACTTCAATTGAGTACAGGAAAGCAGTTTTAAATAGAGCCTTATTTCGTGTTTCGATCTCATTGCAACTTGGGTTGCTTCTTTCAAAGCTTTAGTCAGAAGTTTTGAAAACTGGATTTCTCGTGTCGGGAAGCTTAGGATCTGATAACGTTTTTCCCCCGGGGTATGATCGATGACCAATGACAAGTTACCCGGAATTAAATTGAAACAATCACGGTTACTGTTGATGGTAAAGCTATCTTGAGTATTTCTTTTCCTTTGGTTTTCATTTTTATTTATACAGAGGTTCTATGGGGAATAGGTTACCAAGTTTTTGAGGGGTTGATGGTTAGGAGTTGGATTTACCTAGTAGGGGAGCTAGTGTTCTTTCGTATGCCCAACTGCCTCATGGCGAATCTGTAACGTGAAATCAATGAATAAATAAATAAATAAATAATTGTGAGTTTAGCGAGAAATACTGTAAGTAAATGCTATTTTTGTGTACCAATTTGACTTATCTCCGAAGAGTGTTTTGTCGTCAAACTAGCCGAAGTTTCCCACCTTGTCTCTTATTTTAACACCGTAGGACAAATACATCAAAATTTGCTCAAATCTCGTTTAAACTCTCCAAGATGAGAAAAAATGACAACATTGAATGTTCAAGGGTATTTATTCGATAAATTCATCTCCCAACAAACGCTTTATATTGCAACCACACTTGTACATACAAACTCTTATATTACGCTTGGGTGACCTGTGATTATCTCTTCTGCCTTCCCATATTTCCAGCTAAACTTTAATATGTTTTCAAACATTAATCAATCTTAAACAGATCTAGCTTTAAAAAGCTAGAGTTGTTCGAGTTCGATGGACGTTTTTACACGAAAGAGCGTAAATGAAATTCAATTTGTCATGTTTAGCTAGGAAACACACATCGGTGAGCGCTCCTTTTCAACGATAACCAGCGATTTTATAGATTTTCACACAAATAAAACTGATTAGTTTTTAAAGACGAACGTTTTTTGTGCCTTTGATGAAACATCGTGTGTTGCTTGCAATTCAGGCGGAACTCAAACTCGCAAAGTGTTATCACTTTTCGATCGCGATGGAATCCGGGCAAACGTACCGGGCAAGAGTAGGGAAACTGCTGCTATATTCAAATATATAAAGCTAATTTTTTCGAATTGTTATGAAAAAGCTATTGATCTTTGACGTATATCAAGTTTAGGGTGGAATAATATGGGTGCTCGTGAAAGAAGAAGTGGAACATGATTTCATGATAAGCGGGGCATTCCAGCATTCGATACTGTCTTATTTCACTCAAATTTGAGCAGCTTAAGTCGAAAATACTTAACTGATATTCCAACAGACAAAATTATTAAATTGTGAGCCAAAGATATGAAAAAGATCTTTATAAATATGCCACTGGTTTCTTAAAAATAAAGAAAGAAAACGTCATTTCCGGTACCGTGCTTCCGGTTCCGGAACCGGAAGCACGGAAGGAGCGCTCGTGCAAGTCCTTCTTCGCATCACACATTGGACCAAGAGTGAACTGCTCGTTTCACCGCGCGGCCTTTTCCGCCCTGGCAAGTGGCGTACAGACGTACGGACGACGAATGGACGTAAGTATGAACAGTCACGTGACAACCAAACTTTGGTTAAAAAGTGACTTTTTAGATTGATGGGTTACAAAATTTTCTAAGGTAAACTATAGGCTTCGCTATTTCCAAGATAGTTGAACGTGATACATATAAATAAATAAATAAAT
>CM042748.1:32567824-32585288 GCA_022496165.2 Catalaphyllia jardinei | reverse complement strand
ACCCTCACCAAATAAATAAATAAATAAATAAATAAAATAAATAAATATACATTTATATAGCGCCATCTTCCATTAATTGTCCATGGTGCTTTACAATACTCTAAAACCCGAAAAATTAATATCCTAAGAATTAACTACGCTATATAAAAGTGAAAACTACCGGTAAAAAACTACAAATCAAATGCACCCTTAAAAAGATAAGTCTTAAGATTAGCCCTAAAAACTGCCTCTGATGATGAAAGCCTGATCTGGAGTGGCAGTTTATTCCAGAGTCTTGGTGCCGCCATGGAAAAAGCCCTTTCACCATACGTTTTAAGATTCTTCATGATTCGCTCTAGGCTCATCAAGCAACCTGTTGTTTGAAGATCTTAGTGTGCGACGAGAGTCATTATACTTCAATAGGTCTTTAATGTAATCAGGAGCCAGTCCATTCAGAGCTTTGTAAGTTAGCAACAATATTTTAAACACTATCCTGTAATGAACTGGCAGCCAATGTAAGCTCCTAAGTATTGGTGTGATATGTTCCAGCCTTCTAGTCAAGGTAACGAGGCGAGCTGCTGAGTTCTGGAAAAGCTGAAGTCTATTAATCAGATACTTAGGGAGACCATGCAATAGAGCATTAAAATAGTCCAAACGCGATGTTATGTAAGCATGAACAATAGTCTCAGTAGTACTCTGGGATAAGTATCGCCTAATTTTAGCTATACTGTGAATGCGGAAAAATGCGCTCTTACAGGTTATTTTAACATGTTCTTTGAAATCTAAACATTGATCGAATCCAACTCCTAAGTTCCTGGCCTGTTTACTAGACTTGATTACTTCTTCGCCAACTCTTATATAGTCGAGGGGTGGTCGTGGACGATATTTAGAACTAATAACCAAAAGTTCAGTCTTATCTTGATTTAACTTTAAGTTTGTTGCGCAGCATCCAGTCACCAATGTCGTTAACACATAATTCTACTGCCATCTTTGTGCTGGATAAATCATTAGGACAATTGGATGTAAACGACAAGTATAACTGTGTCATCTGCATAGAGATGAAACGGTATGCTATGCTTCCTGGCTATATCACCCAGTGGACTGAATATATAAAGAGAATACAATAAGGGTCCCAGCACAGAACCCTGAGGTACACCGTAGGATAAATGCTTCTGACGATTCAATTCCATCAATAAAAACAAACTCTTCGCGTGAGTGAAGGTACGAATGAAACCAATTAAGAGCAAAGTTCCTCATACCAAAACGATTCTGTAGTCTTGATAACAAAATCGAATGATCAACAGTATCAAACGCAGCCGATAAATCCAGCAACAGTAAAATAACCGTTACCGTTACCGTTCTCTATCTGAACACAATCTCGTACGTCGCCATTTACGTTCAAGCTTCCTCCTTATGTTCCTTTGAACATCAATTTCAGTGGAATACCAAGGCGCACAAGGACGAAGAACTACCTGACGGGTCCTCTCGGAGACATAAACATCAAGAGTAGACTTCAAGACCTGATGATATAAATCAAGTAGCGAATCCAAATCAAGCTGTGATTCATCAAACAAGGATGAATTCATGATAGTGTCATTGAAATCAGCATAATCAATCGAATGCAACTTCCTGTAGCGAATAGTCTTTCTTGGAAATTGTGGTTTATGCAATAGTAATTGCACAAAAATAGCGCAATGATCAGAAATTAAAGGGTCATGAACCATAACATCTCCTATAAGATTACACTGATTTCTGGTAATGATTAAATCCAAGGTATGACCACTTGTGTGAGTCGGCGTAGTCACCCATTCTTTCAGATCGAAAGATGCTATTAAATCACAAAAATGCACTGCGTTGACATTGCGCGAAGAGTCCACATGTAGATTAAAATCACCGACAACTAAAAGTTCGCCTGATGCAATGGCCATTTCCTCAAGCAAGAGAGAAAATTCATAATAGAATGTTGACAAAGGTACGGATGACGGTGGACGGTAAATAATATTATTCTGATCATCTTTGAGCTCTTGAAACGAGCATCCAAGAATTCAAACGACTGAAAGGAAGTATTCCACTCACTATTTTTGCATTTAATATTCAAACCTACTTTGAAAAGCAATCCGACACCACCACCTCTCGATTCTCGTGGAATGTGGACAAAATCATAACCAGTGGGACATAAATCACCAATTTCGACGCAATCAAAATCCCCCGGTCTGAGCCACGTCTCCGACAAGGCAAGAAGATCAATATCATTGTCAACAACAAAGTCTTTCAGTACGCTAGATTTATTCCTTACTGATCTGGAATTGAGCAAGCAGAAGCTGATTGCATGAGAAGTATCCTGGGTGTTAGCAGCTTGTGAGATCGGCACCTTCATAAGATTATCACGATTAAGCAAAGATGCAAATTTCGAAAAACGATCAGGTCGATTTGAAATAACCGTCCTTACGCCCCTCTGCCTCGTTCGTGACTTCGCCCATACACCTGCTCTACATCCCCTTGTTCGAAGCAAACCGAAATCCTTTAAGACCGAAACCAGTTGAAAGGGCAAACGAGCCGGCGAAAAACGCCGCAATGATAACAATTCATTTATTGAATATGTAATAAGTTGTGGAGACCGAGACGAATGATGATGATATAATCCAACCGACCTCGAGGAAATTTCTTGGTTAGATTCGGGTCCTGGATTTGAAGAGATATCAATCCATGACAAAAGGCTTCGAGGGAAGAACTAAACAGGTAATCCCATGCTTGACCTGTTTTGACCATGGTTGCAACACTTCAAGACTACTGAGCTTTCGTCGTTTTATCACCACGTGAGATCCAACCAGGCTAAATTCACGTTCAAAAATAGTGGCACATGACCGTCACTTGACCTTCCCTGCCCCCCAACGACCTCCAAGCAATTCTTCAAGCTATATAATTTATTTCTATCTATTTACACTTTATTTATATTTATCTACGAATTCATAACCTCCTGACACTCCCAGAAGGCTAATAAATGTAAGCCGCAAGGAAATAATCTCAGTATTTGTAACTTTGACCATAGTTTTTTTCTTTTAAAGGCAGCTTTTATCCTACAAAGGTAACACTTAACCCCTGCTCGATTGTTTATCTTTTCCTGCTTTGGGTGGCGAGCCAAACCTAATGCAATCCCCGCCGAAGGAAGGTAAACAAAAAGAGAGACACGTCGTCAAGTTTAGGAATACACGCGTTTTGGTTCTCTTAGGTCCATGTCCGACAGTCTCGTTGGAGGGCCGAAGAAAATATCGTCAAATACCAAAGCACTTGTCGTTAAATAACCTTTTCTTTCATGCCACCATAATGTCTTCATCCCCCGACACTACTTCATCGAAGTCTCGTTTACAGCATTGAAATGGGCAAGAGGGATGGCACTCTTCAGAACCTGAGCATAAACTGGGACAAGCTGTGAACGAATCAAAAGTAGATGTAGATTAGCCACGAGTTTGACCTGCAAGCTTTGTATGGTTCTTAGAGAAAGAGAATTAAGTATTTTCAGAAACGGGTGAATTTAGGCAAATCTTGAGTTGCATGTACCCTTGTACGTAACGTTTACAGAGATAGTGTTAGAGAAAATGTGACCAGCTCTACTAAGAATAATCATTATGATTTGATGGATGGTTGGATGAGTGGAAGCGAGATAGCTACAAAACTGGCTTTTAAACTTAACAACTGCTTTATTCATAACTAAACGTGTAAGACGAAGATTAAAAGTCAGGCCTTCTGGGCTCCTGCTTCCAAGAGAGTCGCTATCCAAATGAACGGATTCATTGTATAGCAAATTTTATTTCCAACCTTCATGTAATGTCAGGAGGCCATCACTTGGAGCCTGCAACTGCCCCATATTCCTGTCACGGCGTTTTCACAGACCGATCTAGTTTTAGTTTGAATTTATCTCGAATTCAGATCCCCAAAGGAGCCTCAGCGACCAATTGCAACCACAACCACGGACCAATGTTGGCACGTCGACATGTTCAGGTGTGGCCGCATTGCTTTATCCTCACCGAAGCGTGCTCATGTAGGCTGGAACTGGCCTATTTCGCGGGAAAAATATCTAAAAATAGACTGGTCTGTAAAAATGCCGTTGCATTGGCTTATTTATGAGAGTTGCAGGCTCCTAGTAATGGGCTCCTGGTAATGTACATTCCCTTGCTAAGCTATAGAAATACGCATTTAACAATCCATGATCAGTCCGGGAAAATGCCAGGGTTGAAAGAAGCGATGACGTCAAGATTCAACCGTTTCGCCCGAAAATAGCAAAAAATAAACGCAAGAAAATATGGGTTCTCAATAAAGCTTGATTCTAGGTTCCATCGTTCAATATCCGAGAATTTCAAAGCCTCATTATCGAACGTTCCTTGAGCGAGAGTTGGGAACTTTTGGAAGAGCGAATCGATAAAATCTTTATCATTTTGGAAGGGCCTTCGAAGAAGCCGCCCCCATTTTGATCGCCATCGAATGTAAGTACATGTTGTTCTGTGCTTTTTTCAATAGCTTGCCGAATTTTTTCGGTATCGAGACTAATTTTCCTCGAAACTACAATAAGTTAGTGTTGTGTCGCCAAAGTTTCATCGGTGGCAACAAGCTAGTAAAAATGGCAACCATGTATTGAAAATTGCCGACATGAGAAATGCCGGTTTCTGAAAAAAACGACTGGAAATTTAAGTTTAAACATAATTCATCGCGGGTACTTCGAGTCTTTCTTCGTTTTCACACGATATTTCGTTAGTCTTGTTTAGAATGAAAGTCTGTCATTCTGTGATAGCTGAATCATTTAAGCAGATTTATGAAATATTCTTTTTATCGGCGTGAGAAGGCTGGAATTTGACTGAAGTGCAGGTTTGATTAGGGGAACATGTATCATGCACATGCACTGACCAAAACAACCCTTCCCTCTCCCTACCACCATGCTCACCCTACAGATAGTTAAGATATTTTCAGGGTAATGTTTATATTTGAACAGTTCATTGATTTCTTTATTAACTCGCAGCAAAATCATTCCCTTGAGATATGAGATGTAAAGGGAAACACCTTCACAGTCTCTGTTAAATTTAAGGACTTGTTCAAATGTAATAAATGTTGAGATCAATACATGATTTGTTTAAATTGCTATGTTTATTGATAACAGACTGTTATCTTAATTTTTTTAGGTTCAAGAGGCTTTCAATACTCAAAGAAATAATAAAATTTAATTAACAGTAGTTTACATTTTTTTTCTAAATCTCATTTTGTCTTCTTTGAATATTTGATAGGGTTTGAATATTACAACTTGTAAGCAGTGAGACTACCACAGCTTCTAGATCTAGCAAGGTTACATTTAAGCACTGCCCTAAATTAAAAGATGCATATACGGGGCTTTCAGAAATGTTAGAGTTAATTAGCAGTGCATGCATTCACAACAATGTGAGGCATCACACTGAATTGTTTGAGAAGTCAAACAAAATAAAGGAAAGAAAAGACTCACTCTAAATCAGCCACAAAAAGATTGGAAAACCTTTGCAATTAGCATTTTGTGAAGAAAGGGGAGAGAAATCTTTTTTTGGAGAAAAGTCTCGGTGTCCAAACTTTGTGTGTATCTTTTTGCAACCCCCTTTGTCACCGTATTTGGTAACTTTACAAAAAGCTAGAAGGTGTCTTCGCATCAATTGAATTCCAAAAATAATGGTCCAGTTTTGTTATTAAAGACTATTTGAAGGTACTGAAACAGTTTCCTGTCGCCTGTCGCTACGGATGGCAAGGATGGAAATGGATTGAAACTTGAAAAAATGCACCAATTTTTTCAAGATCTGATGCTACGTCTTCAAAAAATCCTCAAGAAATTTGTTATGGTTAGCCCTCTCTGATAAAATTCATTTGATTCTGCGTCGTAGCTTAACAGAAGCATTTTGTTTATGAGGAAAGCCTCGAAGTAATGATTTTAGCACAGAATTGTCCTAAAACTGCAAAATCCTCGTGACACTGCCCCTTTAACTTAAGCTTTAGATGACATTACAAAAACAAAACTCTGAGATGATTTCACTTTTAATAATTGTACTTTGAGGAATATTAACTTACTGACTGATATGGAGACATTTAATGCATCAAAAGCAGACTGCCCTTCTTGGTTCTTCTAATATATACACAGGCTAGCCATGCCTTGAAGCCTTAGCTTTAACACTATTCCAAAACATCTTCTGGTGTAAAGTGACCAATTTCACAAGTATTTTATCTATTTAGAAAAATGTCGAGTTTTGCTCTAATAAAAATAAGTAACATTAGTATCTGACAGCGACAAAACGGTAGTCAGACTATTGATGGATTATTATCTTGAGATAAAAGCAAACAGTGACACATTTAAAACAAAATCACTGATTTGTTCAGAAAAAAAACTACAACGATCGAAGGCCACATAACGTTGGTTTTGCACTCTTTGTGGATTTTAAGAAACCATACATCACATTTGGCCTTTAAACAATCGAATAGGCTAAACAAAACCGAATATTTACGAGACAAATAACTGCAAGCACAAAAATCCTCTTATTACGTATTTCAATAAACATGGAATAAACTGGCGAAGGCTTGAAAAACTGTTTACCTGTTTGAAGTTCGAGATTACATAGCCAGGCTGCATTCCGTACAAGTTACGCAAAAGATCCTCCACTTGTATCTTTGCCTTTTTCGACACAATACCTTAACATCTTTGCGTAAACTTGGCAGATCTTCGGCGTGACCTTCGCGTGGAAATGAACGTTGGTTTTATACCAGTAGCATCGACATTGCTAACGCTCTGAGCACATGTTACGCTCAATCAAATACGCTCAATATTCTATCACGAGAATGGTCATTATCCATACAAAACGACTTTTCCTATATTTAGGCAAAGAATAGTCGAAATAAAATCCAAAATAAAGCGAATACTTTTACCCCTACATTCCTCCGCATTCGGCCGCCATTTGTAATGTATTGAAAATGCTCATCGACATGGTGTCATTTTATGGTTCGTGACGTAATCTATTGTTCTCGCTTCTTCCATAACTGGCATTCTCCCGGACTGATGATGATTTTGCTGATATTTAGCATTTCTACTTCAGGTTGCAATATTGCACTTAACCAATGTTGGAAGAAACAGTTATCGTCAAATATCTATATTTGAGCCCATTTGAAGAGTCCCTTAATGCGGATGAGTTAAACTGGTTAAGAGGGACATTTGCTGACTTTACTGGATAATTGTAACTTGTAACACATTCGAAGAGAACAACCTTCTTTGAATCAGCAATTGCATCACGTAAATCTGAAGTTATCCTTTTAATTTTCACATTGCCACGTTTTATGTACATTCCGTTGTTACTAATGTAATTAGCATTTTTCCTACTTATAAATTCAACTTCTAACGCTTTGTAAATCTATCAACTGAAGATGACAGAAGTTTCTGTCGAAACATGTTTTACAAATTTAAGAGTGTTGTCGTTTTCTTTAAAATAATTGTAACTATAAATTTAATCATATTTGTAACCTCTTACAAAAATCTCACCTGAAAATGTCAAGGGTGTTTTTTTACCATGATAGTGGTAATGATAGTGGACTGCTTGATGCTCTGCTAAATGCAAGTAATATATACAAAATAAGTTATACTTTCCCAAGCATTCAGTAAAGTGCCTATGGGGTCCCTATGAAGTAAAAAATAATTGCTGCTTATTTGAAAGGACTTTCAAAGTATAGAAGAGTGAAGCTTTTGTTTTTAGAATATCTTTTTTCGTTTTAGAGATATTTACGTTTTTGTGAGGAAAGTGATGACGCCATAGGTGGCTTCACTAAAACAGTACAACACTCAATCAAGAATATCTTTCTAGAAATATAAAAGGAGTGTTCTTTAAAGCTGGCACCAGAGCTGTACATCACAAAAAAAGCAACATAACACCTGTCGTGCAGTTTTAATTGCGATTAAACTCCCAGATTTTCTCTAAAACAAGGATCATCCACTCTCATCAATCTAATGGGGAGAGTTATACAATATGGAAACCATGTGTGTTACAGGCTAGACCTTCTGTCCTATTTTAAAAGATTGCACATGGGGAAATTTGGTTTTTTCACAGAAAGAGACTGGAGCCAAGAGAGTTGACATAGAAACAACATAGTGGGTGTCATTTGTTTCTTTTGTGATGTACATTTCTGCGGCCAAGTTTGAAGAAAACTGTTCTAATATTTCTGGAGATATTCTTGATTGAGTGTTGTACGGTTTTAGTGAAGCCACCTATTATGCCATCAATTCCTCATTTGCATAATACAAAAACCTAAATATCTCTAAAACTAACAAAGATATTCCAAAAAGAAGAATGCAATTCTTCTTTACTTTGAAAAGCCTTTCAAAGCAGCAATTATTTGCGAAAAACGGCGAGCGAAAGAAAAAAGAGATTGCTTGGTTGAACGTGTTTCCCGGACCGTATTTCTTACGTATTTTTCCGTTTTCTGCACCGCCTCCAATTAACATAACTTCTAAAAAAGGCTACAAATCGGTCAGATTTAGGTGATCATATTGTCCATTAAAGTCTCGATTTCCATACTACACTGTGTGAATTACGCTCTTATAACTATTATAAAATCGCTTTAATCACTGTTTCGTCCAGTTACCGTCAATAAGCATTTTTTTCTGGTTTGGTTTTAATTGTTTGGTGTATACCAGCACACTTTGATAGTTTCAGGACTCACCTCCTTCAGAATTCGACGCTCCTTTGACAGTAGGGTTTAAAATTGCAGGAGAAGACGCTGGTCCTAACGATGATGGAGCAGCAGGAGGCGCGTGTGCGTAGGCGCTAGAAGCAGGAGGAAGAATGTGATTGTGGTAAGGAACTGGCGCAGGAGGTGGGGGAAGGAGTGGAGCAGGAGGTGTCGCTTGAGGTAATGTAGGTGGAGAGAGAGCATGAGAAGATGGATCTGGTGGTGATAAGGAAGTAGATGGAGGTAGCATAGTTGCGCCAGGGACACCAGCCTGTGATGTACTCTTTGCATTTCCTGGAGGAATGCCTAAATAAAAGGAAGAGGTAAAAAGGTTGCTCCAGAGTAGGAGTAATCATTTTATTTTTTCAAGTCACTTCAGACGTCCCTGTGAACATGTTAGCAATACTTTCTTTATCCAGACTAAGAATTATATTCTTATGAACTATACTATGAGATTCGATTATAAATCGCTGATTATAACAAGCTGCTCAAAATTTAGTTAACTCCAGCACAAATGTTACGGAGTAAAGCTTTCTGTCTCACCTTGCTCTGGCGTTACAAGTACATTCACAAATTCAGGACATCCAGCAACCGCTGCCTGGAAAATACTTGGCTGTCCATTCAGGAAGATTTTGCGCTTGCCAAGTGGATCCTTGGCGGAGAATGTCACGTGACTATGTAGCTCTGGTCGGTCTATAATTAGTTTGAGTTTAAACCCAGCTCCAGTGACAAGATAACCCTCGTGCTTAAGAGAAGAGTAGAGCGTAAATTGAGACCCCAAGTTGTTGATGAAGTTAACTGCAACGCAGACCTCTACATAAAGAAAATGTTGCATTGAACACGTTTGGTCGTACATTGCTAGGATTTCATTGATTAGTTACCGGTGGATAGACCCGCTTGGCATATATAAACGACAGTCAAACAAGCTGGCCGTTCTACAAAATGGATGCCAGAATAAAGAAAGAAAGTGTGGAAAAAAATAACTGCTAAATGCGCATTTTTATGGAAGTTTCAAAGTTACGAAGATTACAAAGAAAGATTTCTATGGAAAAAAGTTTCATGTAAGTGCATGTTGCTATTTCGTCCATCCACGTAGTTTTACGACCATTCGTTTATCTGCATGAGCAAGACGAAAGGTTATGCAACGGGCCTATAAATAGATATTTTTGGTAGTGCGCACGGACTTTGGATTTTAAGATATATCAGTCGAATAATTAAGTTGTATTGTGCACCGTTAAATTATACAATCCTGCCTATGTCAAAATGTAGCTAATCAATGTAAGGTGGTTGGAAATAGTTCCCAGTACTTTCCAAGACTTACAGTTTGATGGGTCATTATGACCACTCTTTATCGGTTGATGCCAAAAGCATTTCGAAAATTTAAGGTGGCTCTGAACCCCGTTCGCAGAATTTTTTTGCGGCAAGTTGCATTTTATCCTGTTGATTACAATTGGATAATAAAAAATGGGGGTCACCGAACTCGTTTTTGAGTTATAAGCGCTTAAAGCTAAAATTAAGGGCGTTTTTAGCAGGTCATATTGTTGCTATAGTAACCTATTGTGCCACAAAATTTACATGAACTTGTTCACCGATGATTGGGCAGTTTGGTATCAACCGGTATAGATTGGTTATAATGACCCATCAAACTATATGTCTTGGAAAGTACTGGAAACTGTTTTCAGCCACCTTAAGGTAGGTAGCTTCACATTATACGCTCAATGCTAATTGAGCAACAATTTTGAAGATGACGTCAGACCTTGTGTTTTTGCACTTCCTGCACCCATCCCGTGAACAAAACCTAACATAGTGTGCGTAAATCTCAGGATTTATTTTTTAAGTGAGCAGCAAAGGAGCAAAAGTACTTAGCTAATTTTCAAAAACAACGAAAGACACTTACTCTTAGCTCCCATCAGAGAAGGTTTCGAGTGAGCTCCTAGGCTCCCAGGGGTTGTAGGAATGACGAGAGACGAGGACCCCAAACTCGCTGTTTGCCCAAACCCTCCGCTCGTTGTTCCCGCTGGACATACAGGAATACAGGAGGGCAGGGCAATGGCTGGTGGCTGTGTCTTTGGAACCAAGTGAGGAGGGTGGGGAAGTGGTTGTCCACTTATGCTGGGATGTTTCACTGGTCCTACAACGTTTTTGCACATCTTATATTTATTATCGGTTTGAGGTATTGGATGAAATAAAAACGTGCAACGATTAAGTACATCCGGATCGCCATTATAAAAGTCCAGCTTTAGGTCAGGGTTGATGTGGATTGATTTCTTTTTATCCTGGCAGATGTACCAGTCCTTGTGCATGGAGTTCAGCAGGTAATTCCGGGCAAACTTCATTACAGAAATTGCAGTGAAAGTGCTTTCCTTATCTGTAAAAGACGTTCCATTGTAAAACTTAGAGTAAGAACATATGTGCTGGAGTTTCAACATTTAATTGTGAAAATATCAGAATGTTCTCTCTTTAGGAATACACATTCAGCGAAGGATTAAGTGGACTTCATAATTTAGGAAGGATAGGGTAGTGTACTAAGGCACTGGCACCCTGCAAATTTATGCACATCTAAACATTCATTTGAGCAGTATTGTTTAATACTGCACGTTCCGAAGAAACGCACTCTCTAAAGGTCAGTATTAAGTTGAATGAATTTGTTAAATTTGTTCCAATGAGTAGTCATGGTCATAAATGAATACATGAAAGATCATATACTTGAACTGCGGAGAAATATATGAAGACATGATTGAACATTGCAGTTACTAGAATAAAGCTACGTTCCGCAGTTCAAATGCATGATATTTCATTGCGGGAGAGCAAAAGCGAGCCCGCAGACTAATCTTGATGTTGGTGGTCAGCTACACCTTTCTAAAGGGTACAGTGCTAGAGCCAACTTGAAGCAAAATTTGGGCACATTCTTAGCATTCCTTTGTTCTTCCAACGGGAATGAATGGTATTTGAGGAAACGCGAAGGAAAGGCCCTGGTGTTGAGTTCAAGGTCCGTGGCATGGGTCGTGTGAAGCCAACGTAATTTTCCGAAGCACATGACACGTCCAGCGTTTAGTCGACACCAGGGAAAGGCTAAACTGCAAATTTTCGGTAAGATATAAGTGATTTGATCCACAAAATCAAACGCTTTAAGTTTGAATTTTCGAAATCTTTTCAGTATTCCCTGAGAAAAAGTTTTGACCCCGTAATTCCCTGCCTGCAGAGGTCTCTCACGACGAGGCAAAATGAAACGACAGGAGAGAGACCTCTGCCGGCTTCCGACGAGTTTCCTATCACGCATTCGCTCGCGTTTCCTCAACAACAAGTGACGTTTTTGTCACGTGCGACACAATCAAGAGAACCGGTTTGCATGCATGTCACGTTTTCGATTTGTTATGTAATCAAAGTTAACTTACTCTCTTTCTGACGGATTTACCGAAGATCCTGAAGTTCTCTTTCCAGTGGTTGATATTTCGATTCCTAAGATTGTGTACATTCAATTTCATTTACAAAAACAACGAGTTTCGATTCGAAAACGAGTTCAAAAGAGAAGCACATATGCAAATTCGCTACGGACTCGCTACGCCATGGGTTCCCTGCTGGCGATCAAACGATCAAAGTGAGAACTTTCGGGTGCTTACCATTTGTCAGAATGAACCGATTGGGACGACTGTTAAATAGTGGTAAGGGTTTTATCCAAAATCAGAAGAAATAGCGCTTACCATTTGCAATTCGATTTCCCGTAATTGTTTACGGCTGATGAGAGAGTCACTTCGAGAGACTGAAAACTGGAAAGCGGTTCAGCAAATGGTAGGGAAATTTCCGCCGTTCCGCTCCACCTCTGGAGGTAGTCTACAATTTCTGAACGGATTTTCCGGAAAATCATTGTTCCATTTGACTTTCAACCGTAATTTCCGTATTTTTTTTGCTAAATGGTAAGCACCTTTCGAAACTCGCGGATCTCGTGGAAGCCGAAATCTACCGTGGGCTCTGTAATTATCAGCGTACAGTCTAACAAGGCGCGCGCATTACACATTAAACGAAACTGGTTTTGAAAACCAGTAAGCTTCGACCAGAAATTTGGTCGGCGGCTTCATCAAACAACTTGTCGGAAGCCGGCAGAGGTCTCTCTCCTGTCGTTTCATTTTGCCTCGTCGTGAGAGACCTCTGCTAGCAGGGAAACCCCGTAACTACTCGCTTGCGTGAATGTCACCGGGTGAATTTAATTACGTAGACAACTGGGCCCGGTTGTTCAAAACCCCGATTAAACTAACCTCCGATTAAGCCTAATCGTCGATTAAAACCACTAACACCGGGTTAGCTAATCGGAGGAATTGAGAACGTTGTTCAAAGCCCGATTAGAGGGCAGATTAGTTAATCGCTGGTTAACGGTTAGTACGTGGTGTAAAAACCACTTATACTGTCTCGATAATCGACAATTAGTATCCCATAATGCAATTTCCTGTGAGTAAGAACTGTGATTGTTTCCAATATGGCGTCCGCGTTATGGACTGCCAGTGAAACAGTGGACTTGTCTACTCCAGTTGTATCGCCAGCAGCTTGCAGTAAGGTATTACTCGCATAAAATTGTAGTGCTATCAGCACTTGGTCGATTGGTTTCAGAGCGTAATAAAAATTTGTAAATCTGCCTCTATGGGGTTTGTATTGTACTCAATTGAGGCTCTGTCAAATCTGTAGCAAGTGCGAAGGTTTTTGATTGCTGTAAACTAGTATGCTACCGTTATATCGATAAATTCGTGCTCCTCTTTGTCTCATGCAAGGAAGGCCAAACAACAAGTCGGTCATTTTACTTCAATATTAATCGGCAGATTAGCGATTTAATCTTCCTTCGGAGGTGTATTAAATTTAACCCGCCGATTAGCGTCAGATTAGCGTTAATCGGGCTTTGAGCAACGCAATCTAATCGCAGATTAAATTTTAATCGCGGATTAGCATATTTAATCGAGGTTAGTGCTAATCGGGGTTTTGAACAACCGGGCCCTGGAATTTTGCAGAAGTTTACTGCTCTTTTTTATCATCGGCGCATACAATTTTTTTTTCTTGAACCACTCGCTCGCGTTCATGTCAGCGAGGGAATTAAATTACGCAGACAATTAGTATTTCGCGAAAATTTAGTGCTCTTTTTCTATTATCGGTGCATCGAGAATACTGGCTTACTGTTTTAGTTCACAATCTAAGCTTTCTAGGGAACTTTGAATTTTAGAAATCCGTTCAGTATTGCCTGAAATTTTTTTTAACTCTGTAACTACTCGCTTGCGTGACAACTAAAATTTCGCGAAAGTTAACTAACATGAACAAAAAAAGTAAGTTAACCCATCAAGAAGTAGCTAGTTAGTTTTTGACAGTAATTGTTTCATCATTGTTGACCCTGTGCCTGTTATTTACTGCTTTTGAACAATTGTTACTGTTTTGACTTATGTAAGTAATTTCGTTTATTTTCAATAAAATTTCATTCCATTTAAAGTGCGTCTTCTCTGCGTCCAAGCCATTTGGGCGTTCAGTTAAGTTTTGGTTCTTCTCCTCCCTCTAAGAGTTTTCCCATCTCCCTGTAACCTACATTTCCAAATTCCTATTCCATTGGCCACTTGAGGAAGAACTACTTTCAATTACGACCTGGTTTCCTATGTTAACAGTAGTCCTAACATCATCAACAACATCAACAACAACAATAATAAAAATAATGATAATAATAATAATAACAATATCAATAATAATAACAACAATAATAACAACAGTAATAATAACAACAGCAATAATAGTGATATTATTAACGACGACAACAGCTGATTGTAAATCAACAGCAGGAACCCACAGCCCCGCGCTTCTCCCTCGCTTCTCCAACGCTATCCTCAATTATGTCTGTTCCATCTCGCAGCAGACCACGCCCGCACTTCCTAACCATTGGTTACTGCTAGTATAATTATTTGTTTTTTTTCACCATTCAAGGGAATATTACAAAATCAGAACGCGACCATCTCCTAGTTCGTTTAATAGCTCAGATGATAGAGGTCATGGGTTCGAATTCCGTTCAAGCCTGTTATTTTTCTTTAGACTTTAATTTTACAACTGCTTAAGCTGCTTGTGTATATAACTGTGAGTATCTATCATGTCTTGACAATTAAGATCATGATTCTTTTAGAATGCAATAATACAGAAGCACACCAGCCGGAATCTCGCATCGCTAGTAAACGAGAGCTCACACATGAGCTTAATAAAAATGTCACTGTCAACCCATTTGCGACAACCGGATTACAAGTTACTTTTTATGATAGTATTCCGCAAACAGACAAGCGAACTTGTAAATTAGAAAAAAAAAACAAGCAAACAAACAGGAAAACAAAAAATAAAAGCACAGCAAGAAAAAAATAAAAACTATATTCTTACCAAAAAGATCTGATCCATCTCTTTTCTGAAGAATCAAGTGATAATTTTTCTGTTTCAAGAAGTATCCTGGTAAACACACTGACTCAAATGATATTGTTTTCATCCGTTCTTTAGCACCCTTGTACAGTCCAGGTATACGAAGTATAAAGACTTGACAAAATGGAGCCAGTTTTACGTCACCATCGTGTGCCTGCCAACAGTAGTTCAGACTGCTATTCTCCTGTGCGTATGGGATATCCCAAGAATGTACAGTGTATAATGCATCAGCCACAACTAAGGAACAGAAAAGGAAATTGTAGTTAGCGAAAAAAAGTAAGAGGTTTGTTATCCTTTCACATTTTCTGTGTCATTATTTTGCATCTCAAATGATGAGGTGTAGAATAAATAAAATCGTAATGAGAGACGCATATGATTATAAGTGGATTGTGTATTTATCACCAATTTGGCAGTTACTAATTTCGGAACAAGACTCTTTCACGACAACTGGAAATGATTGCGCTTCACACAGGATTTGTTTTTTTTTTCTATCAGTTTTGGTCCATGTAACTGCTTAACTGGTAAATAATGGCGTTGTTCTTATGGTTCTATGGACAACATCGCGAATAAACAACAACAATAAAAAGCTAATTAGGACTTACGTCTACTTGCGCCTCCTACTCTCCAAACTAAAGCCCGCGCAGCCATTTGTGGATCCTCTCCTGGTTTTGCAATGTAAGTGATTTGACGTGTTCCGCTGTAATCTATTCCGAATGGACCACCAGTACTACCACCAAATGCCCCGCCAGCACCTCCTGTCGCACTACCAGTCCCGGTAATTGCCCCAGCTGATGATCCACCAGATGTAACTCCTCCTCCTACATTTACACCTCCAGCACCACCCACTTTGGCACCCGAAATAGCAATAGAGCCAGCTCCAGCACCCGCTCCTGCACCAGCACCCGCCCTAGCACCTGTTGTTACACTTCCACTAACCTGTCCCCCACCTCCGCCACCGCTTATTACTGACCCTCCACCTCCACCGCCTCCCCCTCTGCTCCCTCCACCAACTCTAACACCTCCTGCTGCTGCCCCAGGTACACCGCTAGCTCCCGCCATTACACCTCCAGCTCCTGTTCCAGCACCACCACCTCCTCCAGCACCACCACCTCCTGCTCCCCCGCCACCTAAAATTCCTGTACCCATACTTGCTCCAGCTGCTGCAGCTCCAATAGCCCCACTGGTAGATCCTGTCCCGAAAGCTCCTCCAATTCCAGGTCCAGTTACATCGACTACACTACCGTGTTTAATAATGATGTTAAACTTGTGCAAGTTGTCACCATGGAGAGTATTAAGGGCATCTTCCAGAGTCTCTTTAAACGTGTTTATAGCGGATTTTCCCCCTGCATTGGCACCTGCCGATGCTCCAGCCGCCAGTCCTGCCAAGGCACCAGCCTTTGCTCCTGCTTTTGCTCCACTTTTCATCGCCCACCTTGCTCCAAATGATGAACCAGCTTTTGCACCGGCTCGCGCTGCCACTTTAAGTAAAATTGCCTGATATGTAGCATTTTGAGCTGTTAAAAAAATAGGCTCGGTTGATCTAACTCCACCTGTAATAGGGATTACTTAAATAAATTTTACCTCTATAATAGCTGATCACAATTTTGTTTTACTAAATTGATCTATCCTATTTGGTGGTGATTTCCATTGTTTGGCTTCGCCCATTTCGTTGTTAATTTAATTCATTGTCCTTTTCTCAGTACTGCTTTAAATTGAAAGTCGTTAAGCCATGAAGGCGAGAAAAATTTCTTGCTACAAATCAGGGAACTTCAAGAATATAAACAATTGTACGTTGTGTAGTAAAGTTACGTTGTTTCTTCGTATTCTTAATGAATAACAGCGAATCGGGGACAGGGTGAACCTGTGTGGAAAGAAGGATACTCACTTGCTTTGATGGTAGGGTGAACCCGACCCAATTTTTTCCCAGGTAAGTGTTTGCACGTAAAAAAAATTATTGAAGAATTTAAATTTCGTGGCTGGTATGACGCGGCGTTTCGTCTCGGCCAAGAGACTCATCAGATACTTTTCGAATTCCAGCAAACTCTTTGAGCATCGCGTTCAAAGTCCCTTTCGCGAAGTCAAGATTTTAGCAGTCTGGCCCTCTAACGTCGCGTCATACCAGCCACGAAATTTAAATTCTTCACAAGTACTTGACAATTTTTATTGCATATAACTCGTGAACTTGTGTTTGGGAATCCTTCTGCGATATAGGGCCAGACTGCTAACATCTTGACTTCGCGAACGGGACTTTGAGCGCGATGCTCAACGAGTTTGCTGGGATTCGAAAAGTATCTGATGAGTCTCTTGGCCGAGACGAAACGCCGCGTCATACCAGCCACGAAATTTAAAT
>CM042748.1:32557185-32567814 GCA_022496165.2 Catalaphyllia jardinei | reverse complement strand
GGCTCAAAACAGTTTCCAGCACATTCCAAGACGTTCCAATTTTGATACGTCATAATTACCACTCTTTATCAATTGATGCTACAGTCATGGGATCGAAAAACTGCCCTATCACTGGTGAACACGGTGGTATTATTTTTGTTGCACTATATGTTACCATAACAACACTATGACCTGCTAAAAGCACCCTTAATTTCAGCTTTAAGTGCTTATATTTCACCGTGATTTTTTTTCTTATTATAGAACTTTGATAAGCAGGATAAGATGCAACTTTTGGCAAAGTTTAAAAACTTCTGTACATGGGGTTCAGAGCCACCTTAAATTTTAACAGCAACGTGTTCACCAGTGATTGGGCAGTTTTTTGATACCATGATTGTAGCATCAATTGATAAAGAGTGGCAATTATGACCCATCAAAATCTAAGTCTTGGAAAGTTCTGGAAACTGTTTTGAGCCACCTTAAAACCTTCAAAATTGTTGGATCTGACCCGTAAAAATGCTATAAAATCAACCAACTTTTCGGCAAAGTTTCGTTTGCCTTTGTCAAATGACTAAATGAATCATTCAAAGAGCATAGCACTTTTAGGTCAGATCCAACATTTCTTAAGGTGTTAATTTTGTAACTGTTGTTATTTGTATTTTTGATTACGAAAGTATTTTATGAGTAGTTTTTTGAAACACATTTCAGAATAAAAACTAGCGATAAAAAGCGACGTTTTGATCTCTCTGAGTTTATTTTCAAGTTGTAGAAGAAGCCAATGAAATATACATATGGAAGTACAAGTTAGGGCGTGACAATGTCCAACGATAAAATATGTAAATAGAAGCGCTAAAATTTAAGTGTTAAAATACTAAAATACTATAAAATACTATATAAATAACTTGCACGGATAGAATATTCATGACTGTTCGTTCAAGCGCTAAAATGTAAGTGTTAAAATAATAAAATACTATAGTCACAGATCCCAAAAAATAACTTAGACCGATCTCGCTTACCGCATCGCTTTCCAAGATCGCAGAGGACTTTGTAGTATCAGACTACATAAGACCAGCCTTAGAGAGGATAGCCGATTCAAACCAGTTTGGCACTGTGTCAGGCTCATCCACTGTCCTCGCTCTGTTAAGTATGATTCACGAGTGGCTCCAAGCAACAGACGAAAACAGCGCATCTGTGCGTGTTTTCCTCTTCGATTACCGCAAGGCTTTCGATTTCATCGATCACGGAACTCTGGTGGCCAACGGTATCGTTAACTGGATCCTGGACTTCCTGTCAGATCGGTTCCAGAGGGTTAAACTCAGCCACGACTGTTTGTCAGAATGGGATGCGGTACCAGCGGGTGTCCCCCAAGGTACCAAATTGGGGCCCTGGCTTTTTTTGCTTATGATCAACGACCTCTTAACCCCCAGTGCGCTCTTCGGGATGTGGAAGTACGTGGACGATACCACCTTGTCAGAAAACGTACCGAAGGGGAAACAAAGTAGGGCAAAAGAAGCAGTGGACCACGTTTCTAACTGGTCAGCGGAAAATTTATTCCAGCCTTACCTTGAGAAGACTAAAGAGCTCACTATCAGTTTCTGTCGTTCCCCGGAACATTTCGACTCAGTCACAGTTGATGGGACACAGATTCAAGCAACCACTTCTAGCAAGCTTCTCGGCCTTGCCATCAACAACACACTAACATGGAACGATCATGTAGATAGTTTAGTAAAGAAAGCAGCTAGGAAAATTTATTTTCTTGTGCAACTTAAACGTGCACGCGTCCCAGCCGAAGATCTTGTTGCCTACTACTGCGCATGTATTAGATCTTCCCTGGACTACGCTTGTCCAGTGTTCCATTATTCTCTACCTCAGTACTCACAGTCAGAGTTAGAAAGAGTTCAGAAAAGAGCTCTGGCGTGTATTTTTCCTAGAATGCCGTATGGGGAAGCGTTAGAGCGCGCCTGTTTGACTTCTATTAGGGAACACCATGAAGTCATTACAAAGTCGTTATTTAGATCAATCAGTGAGGATCAGAACAGTAAACTACATCACCTAATTCCTGAAGTCTATAGTCCTCATTATATTTTAAGGCGCCAAAGAACGTATAATGTACCAGCAGCCAAGACAAAGCGTTTTGCTAATTCGTTTTTCGTGAAGTGTGCGGCTCTAACCAACTCAAGTTTGAGATGAATGAGAACTTTTAATAGTACTTTAAGTCTTATATTTATATTTGTATATGAGTAGCTTGTAAATAATTACGCAATTCAGCATTTTACTGCCATGTGATTTTAAATAAACCAGTCTATCTATCTAGTCTATCTATAAAAATACTATATAAATAACTTTGCACGGATTGAATTTGGCTGTTTGTTCAAAGTTGGTTTAAGAACCTTTGTAAGGAGCATTTCGTAAATCAGGCAGTCATTTATATAGCATTTTTTATAGTATTTTATTATTTTAACACTTACATTTTAGCGCTTGAACGAACTGTCATGCAGATTCTATCCGTGCAAGTTATTTATATAGTATTTTATAGCTTTTTAGTATTTTAACACTTACATTTTAGCGCTCTATTTACATATTTTATCGTTGGACATTGCCACGCCCTAATTTGTACTTATATATGTATATTTCATTCGCTTCTTCTACAACTTGAAAATGATCTCAGAGAGATCGAAACGTCGTTTTTTATCGCTAGGTCTTATTCCGAAGGTACGTATTTTAATTATCTTAACACACTTATGTAGCGTTAATATTATCAAGAAATTCCGAAAGCGCTTTATGTAAAAAAGGCTAGCATACTTACAGAACTAAAATTAAAATTAAGCATAAGATCTTCAAAAAAAAAACCAAAACAATTGGTTAAAAAGATAAAACGGGGAGTAAAACAAAGATCTTTTAATCTATTATCTTGAGCCGATAGATCAATGCTATTTATACTTACAGGCTGAAAGACGATTCGTTGTCCAAAGGAACGTAGATGGAATCACTTTATAAAACGTCCCGTCTGGAGTCTCTAAAGCAGCTTCTAAGTGATCCGATTGATGGTCGTCTTTCATGATTGCTTCCATGTAGTAATACTTACCTTTAACTAGATAAACTGGAAGTGACTTTTGGTTGGTGAACCTGCAAATTTGGTGATAGATTTTGGCAAGAGAAAAGTGAGAGTGACTACCCCTTTTGCGATCGCTGTGTGAAAGTCAGTTCTTGCTGTAGTGCTACTGATAAGGAATGTTTGCTTTATCTGAGCTGTTCTTAACAGTTAACAGAGCGAGTGATGATGATTGATCAGATTTGCAATACTCATAACTAAGAACACCCCCGTAGGTTTCTCCTGGGGAACATGCAGTGCAATTTTCCAAACTTCAACCTTAAGGTTAGCCACTCAAGAGCAAGGTTGTGGACTTGCAGTTTTGGTTTGCGATGAACGATGTAATGCGTATAAAGGAGACAAGAGGGTACAATTGAACGACTACATTTGTGCTGATGGTTACAGATATTTTGTTTTCGTACCTGTCATATTCATATTGATGACTAGGAAATCCTCCATCTACTTCAGATATCATAGTTTTGCTATCAGGTTTGTCATCTATGCTCATGAAGAGCTCGCTCCCTGCATTAGAAGCTGCATGGATAAGAAAGAAACATGTTGGAATCTTAATTATGAGTGTCGAAGCTAAGCTGTAAATTTAGCCTCAAGTTGGCATTATTAACACAGCCTTACGGGTCAGTAAAACGGCTTACGATAACGTGGTTCAGTTTAGTTTAACTTGGGGTTGCAACATTTCAAAGCCAGTGCGAATCCGTTGGTAAAATCCTCATGATGCAGTGCAACATGTTTAGAAAATTTAGATTAAATTTTTCTATTCATGATCATTCAAAAGATACATTTAATTCGTAAAATGAGAAAAAAATCGCTGCAAAAATGCTGATTCCATTTTGGCGAATTGGTGGTATGAAGGTCCACCACCCCCCATAATTGAACCTCTTAGTTAAGCAATAATATTATTTACAGAAGGGAACCGAATAATTATTGTTAGTGGGTGTAGCTGCAGCCATGAATGACTAGAACAAGTTAATTTTCTTCGACCGATCGAGCTAGGGAGAATACTTCTTCTTAGGTATAAAAAAGACTCGCCCATTCACAATTTCAAAATAAGTAGGTGATAAATTTTAACATCTATAACCGCTTACACAGATAGAAGTAATGATTTCCGGTCTGAAGAGGAACAAAATACGTTCGCAAACGAGAGCCAAAGAAGTCTCCCCAGTTTGACGGCTGCTCAAATGTTGGAACACATGTTGCAAAACTTGGCAGGTTTGGATATCTTGGATCCTTCAGCAGAAATTTAACGCGTTTGTAGTCTATCCTGTCCCATTTTTCCAAGTATACGCCATTAGTCACTGAAAGGGAAATAGAAACAAGATTACAATTGTCGCCTGGTCTGCATGGACAACAAAGTGCCAACATCATTGGCAATATATTGCGATTGAATTGATGAGTTCCTTAAAAAACCTCGATACGCGGAAAACAAACGAGACCCAAAATTACATTTCTTCTCTGAGAACTAGATATAGCGACAATGATAAAAAAATGATAATTTTATAAAAACAGCAAAGTCAGCTGTAAAATTTGGGAAATGCACAAATGCTTGCGAAGAGACCATTTATTGAAACAGATGCGGTTCACATCATTTGAAGGCAAATACTTCCTGTTTCATGATCATCCGTTATAAGCTGTTTCTCACGTACTTAAAAAGCCTTTTTCCACCTCACCCCTGGCTTAACCGTCACAAGAAGTGAGCTTAACACAGAAACATTGTCGTAGTTGTATCTTGTCATTTTTTTTACCTGATAGCAAAATAATCCTCATGGGATTAAAATGACCTGCCTTTATAGACACTGTTGTATTTAACACACTGTGCTCGGAAACGAACCCGATGATTCCCGTTTTTGTTTGCTTTTTATATCGAATTATTGGTAGCCTGACTGTATTGAACAGAGAAACAAATCTGAGAGTCAGACGTATTTTTCATGAAAGTTTTGAAAGAGAAAAACGAAAAGAGAAGAGAGGAGAGAAAAGAGCACGGCTGACGCCACTTTTACTCCATTGGGAAATAAAGTTTGGTTTGAAAATTCAGCCGAATGCGTGGGGAAATTGTTGGATTCTATGTCATAAAACAAACAAAGAAGCCTCGACTATGCTCTTGTCTGTTGTAAAGCACTTCGGAAGCGGTAGAGCACTCAAGAAGTAGGAAAAAACACTCGACTATACGTCTCTAGTTTTCCCCTACATGTCCGAATTCGCTCACGTAGTTTAAGGCCTGGGTCAAAGGCTTTTAAAATAATTTATTTGTTATATTTTTGAAGGTATAAATGGCAATGGAACCAGATTTAATACACAGTTAGGTTTTAACTTCCTGAACATTTTAAAGTAGAATAGGTACTTCTAACAAGTCACGTGACATGTCACGTGACGTTTATCGGAAAAATAGCCATTACTTGAGGAATTGGTGGCGGATTTTAGTAATATCATTCCGCGAAAACGCGTTTTTGGTGCAGGTCAATTATTCTTATCCTCTCATGTTTGGAATGACCGTCCCTCTGTTCACAAGAAAAAAAAATTATAGGGTGAAAGATCGTCTTTTTCAACAAAATTCGATCTTTCATCATTTATATCTTCTAAAGACGAAATCAAGGAAGATCATTCCAAACGTAGCAAGGTAAATAATTTCAATCTACATCGAAAACGCTCATTTATTGTTCAATAGACCGAAAATTCGCCACAATTCGCCGATTTACTAAAATTTAACAAAACAATCACGTGACATGTCACGTGGTCAAGATAATATGTTAAGGCAAGGCAGGTCGTCGAGTTTTATAATCAGGGTAAAGTTCAGCTTGTTAAAAGAAATTTAACCAGAGATATAGCTGTCCAACCATATTTCTACTTTACATTCCTGACCCAGGCCTTAAACTGCTTGAGCGTGCTCTACCGCCTCCTGCGTGCTTTACTATTCTGTACCAAGCGATGTGGATCATCGTCTCTTGACTGCGTTGTTTGTCTGCATGCAGTGACGTCTTCGTATTGGCAATCCAGAAATCAAATATCTGTATACTTTATTACATGAAATTCTCGAGACAAGTCTATTTCGCGATTTTGAGGTGCGCATATTTCGTGACACTTAAATTCCGCATCATCAAAGCCTTCAAATTCTGGGTTCAAATTATAGTTTTGCTCTGACAAGCATGTCTTTTATTGATTTATCTCTTTCGAAACACATGATAGGGGTTTTTTTAAAACTGATTGTTTACAGCAAAGGCTGATTTTCTATGAACGAGTTTTCCATCACGATTTGTTTAAGTTTCTTTACCACAGTGTGGTGTCGAGTGACCAAAGGTAACACTTTCTCTACTCTGCCGATTTTTGGTTTTGCTGTTTAAGAGCCGATTGTCTCAAGTCAGATATGACCTTTAACAGGAACCTATGTATGTATTCCTTTGGGATACCGGCGGGCTTCGAGGCCTCGTTTAAAGTTTGCAAGGCACTCTTCAAATGTTGTTTTTGAAGAGTTTGTTCTAAGCAGTCTTACTGCTTCGCCATGGACTATCATGTTACTCAAACATTTCCTTGAATTTATTAGTAAACTGACTTTATGAAAGATTCAATAACGTCAAAAGAAACAAAAGCGCATTAGCTGGACTATATGTTAATGAGTCAATGCAATGGGCAGATGAAAATTTCTTTCCCTGGATTGATATTTGCGCAATACAAATCAATAAATATTATTATTATTATTATAAATATTATAATGTGAGTCTCTTAACTTTGGCGTCATTTTATCTCTGAGACACTTACTATATTCACTTTAAGTTCGCTAAATTTTTAAATTAACATGTCGCCAAAGTATCATGTAATTACTATAGCTTCTTTTTTATACATAGGCAACCCCTGCAAAAGTCCCGTTATAGCTGATTTTTACCCTTTGAGCTTACATGTTCACTCATGAGACAAAACCTGAAAACGAAAAGCAAAAACTACGACATATACTTACAGTTGCAAGGTGGATCACTGCTACCAAAAGTTCGTTTGCGGCGAATGACATTCTGCTTATCCTTCTCTGTTGGACGCACAAAGTTAAAGAAGTAAGCATCTCAGAGCTTACAAGGTATCAGCCTTGAAAGCTCTATTGAATGACACGCCTCTTAAATATTATTAATCTTATTTTCTGGTCAAAAAGGGTTTGGGATTACTTTGAATCGTATTCCACTGAGCTCGCCAAAAAAGTAGAATTAACCTAAAATCCAAGTGCTTAACCTAGGCATTGTTGACTGTAAATCCATCAGTGTCTCTTTCCGTTTTTATTGTTAAATACTCCAACTACGCAAATGAAAATGAAAATGTGGTATTATATGCTTCACTTGACTTGAGTACTGAACATAACGAAGTTCTTCACCTCACTTAGCAACCAAGCCGGAAGCCATAAATAGATGCTCCATAAATTCCATCTGAGTGGAACAGCCTCATTCAAATCAACATAGGGGAAATTTTGCTTTTACTGAGGGAATTTCCACAATGTTAAGCTATACTTGTGCTATTGGGTCTGTGAGCGTAATAAATTCAACTCGTAGAGATAGAGACGGTTGCATTTCTTATTGACGTTATCCTTAGCTGGTTCTAGTCAAATGTACTTCATTCCTCTTGCACTAAAGCTTTATCTGCTCAGTATTCATTCCGTGTCAAGAAACGTTCAGTTCATAGTGATAGTGAACCAAGTCATAATGTAGAGTTAAGTATCACGAATTAGATTTATCCTACATATTATGCAGTTAAAAACGCCGCATAAGTTGAAACTGGTACCAAAGTGGACGTTAATTCAAGATTAAAAACCACACTATTTTACAAACTACATGCATTAACCGAAATCGTATTTAAAATCTGTGTTTTTTAGTTAAAATAAACCGTTATATGAAGTTGGTAACCCTGCTGGTTACACACACAAATTCCACTGACCTGACATGCGCTGCAAAAGTCATAATTGATAAGAATTTTGCTTACCTTGCAGGTTACCAGTCTTGGTTTTAAGATCATAGCTATGCGAAACGGCTATTAACAAAAAAGCACACAATTCAAAATAAAACATGGCCGATCGCATCATCTTAATTGTGTCTCTTGTAAAGGCGCGAGTGCAAAACAGGCACCATGCGAAAGGTCATTTTCCGCCATAAATATTGATGGGCGTTTAGTCTCTGATGGATGGCCTTAAAGCAAACAACAGGCCACCTGTGACGAACAGTAAAGTACCATGAGATACTTTAGCGCTATTCTTTTGTGTTATTCTGCAACGATCATAACAAAATAAGTGGCAGAACAATTAAACTTTTAAACATCAACCAAAAACTGGGCCAATATTTCCTCGAGGTAATTAAAGGCAATGCACATCAGTTGTGAAGTTATTTGTAATGAATACAGTGGACATTAAACACAAGAGTCAGCCTTAAGAACGCGGAAACAAAGGCTCGTGAAAGACAACTTGATTGCCCAAATGTAGCAAAAATTCAAGATCATCTAAGAGGAAAGCCTGCAAAATAAATCTACGAATACTGAATGCATATTGGATGCATGATGCGGTTTGCTTTTTAAGTTGGGAATAGAGGTGTTAGGATACTTGTTCATTTTGCTTGACAAAATTTTGTCTCACCCACAGGTAGTCCACCCCCTCTATTTATTATTCAGGCTGTTCTTTGGCCTTCTAAGCTTTTGACGCAAAAGAACAAACTCTAGGAAGTAGTCTATGCAGGCCTTTTTTTCCCCCACGATAAAAAGGAGGAAAATAATACCTGGAGAGGATTTTAACGAAAACGAAAAAACATTGGTTGACAAGCAGTGGAAATTTCACGCTAATTCATTAGAAGCTCTGCGGGATAGGAAGAGACCTGGACCAGTCGTTGATGCAAGCGTATTAAAAATTGTAAACTATGATTTGGCGACGGTTGCTCTTGGCAACACGAAGTGCGACATTGAAAGGTTAACCAGCCTCTTGAGATTCATCTACTTGAGTGACCATTTTGCCCTCTTGTGTAGCGAATATTTTTATTTATGGTTTTTTAAAAAAAACCCTTTATATTTGTTCTAGAATTAATTGCAAATATGACTTTTTTGGTTATACAAACAAAGTTGCAATTTTGTCATTTTGAAATAAGCTGTGACCTTTCATATTCACTCTATTCTTTCTCTTTCTACTAACTGGTTTGTGTATGTGGCGGCGGAATATGTATGAGGTTTGAACAGGGTCCGAATACATTTGAATTCTGCTTATAGTCACTTAAAAAAAAACACCTCAAGTTTATTCTTTTGCCATCCTTAGGCTTAGAGGGATCCTAAGGCACGTCGGAGGCACTTTCGACTCTCAAACCAGTTTGAAGAAGAGCTCTACCTTATCTATAGGAATCGAGTGAGGTATTGCCTAAGAACACAATTCCACTGTCAATCGGATGGAGCCAGACTCTCGACTTCGGGCAAATTAAAGTACAAAATGTTTCTCTTACCATACGTTTTGATAAGTTAAATCACATTATAGTCACATAACTAGGAAGCCGACAAGCTACGGCGAAAGGGTAGTGGAGGGAGTTTAACCCAGTTTAGTCCTTTTTCATGAGCCTGGGGAGGGGGCTATTTGCGCTCCCATGTATGTTCAAAAGAGCCGGGTACCTCGATAGCAATCAACTTGCATGTTAAGTAGTGAAATTGTTTATATTAGTAATAATCACCAAAATGACCACTGTACTGGATCCTCTATTCAGGGATTTTAAAGTGTAGTTGCCATAGAAATGTTAAGTCACATGACAAAATAACTGACACATCAAAACGTTCTCTGATAATTTCTACGAAGATTCACAAAGTTAAGACTACAGTTTGGATGTTGTTTAATTTTATAAATCTCTTGCGGCAAAATTCTAAGAGCTCTCTTTCCTTTCGAGTTAAAGACAACAGAGAACCCAAGGTATACTTGTAGTAAGAAGATGTTTTAATATAGCATATTCAGAGCAAACTAATTCAGTTCACTATAACACCGGTCACTATAAAAAGTAAAATGAAACACGTCTGCTTGCCACTTTGTATTTGTATTTAAACTTAATTCAAGATTGCAGTGTTCGATCCTCCCGTACCAGCTGCAGCGGACAGGAGACAAACGAACAACCCTTTTCTCATCGTATGTGTGTTTTTGTCATCTTTGTTGAGTTTTTTTCATCTTAGTTTTGTTTTTGTCATCTTACTTGTGATTTTGTCATCTTAAATATGTTTTTTCCTAACTGACAACTGATGTCAAACGAGTCACTAGTCGTTACACTTTCACTCATTTTCTTTGTTAGTAAATCAATTAAAATGTCATGAAGTATGTAACGGAACTCTCCAGAGTCGACTCTTTAGTCAAGTTTGCGCAGTACGAAGCGACGAGTCGAGGAACGAGATTGCGAATCGCTAGGTTGATAAGTTTTACGCTTGATAGAAAAAACAAATCGTAATTAGATCGGTAAAATGTCCCAAAATTAAAAAAAAAGCCTTCAAGCTCTTTATAACGTCGCAGTATCTTATTTTTTAAGAGGAAACTTTGCTAATTCTAATAAACAATTAATATAAAAAACGCATTC
>CM042748.1:32512906-32535457 GCA_022496165.2 Catalaphyllia jardinei | reverse complement strand
AATTGACCTAGGTTAGAACAAATTGACCTAGGTTGAAACAAATTGACTTAGGTTGGAAACAAATTGACATAAGGAACAAATTGACCTGCAACATAAACAAGACAAAGATTATTAAAAGAATATATTACCAAAAAGCGCCGTTCCATCCCTCTTTCGCAGAAAAAAGTGGTAGTTCTTTTGCCTCAGAAAATAACCAGGCAAGCACGCAGACTCGAAAGAGATGCTGTCGATGGGTTTTCCGTAGAGGGAGGGCACACGCGCAATAAGCACGTGACAGAACTGCTTCAAGTAGAATCGACCGTCCTCTGACCGCCAGCAGTCATTAAGTGTGAAGTTTTCCTGCGCGTATGGGTCGTCATAAGCATGAAACGTGTACATTGCATTTGCTACAACTAGAGTCAAATAAGATACTTCTATTAAACCAGGAAAATAACTTAAAAAGGGATTTACGTGCATAAATGAGATCGATGGTACTGGACTGGAACTAGCGTGCAACTGAGGCTGATATGGGAAGTCTTATCAAATGCAAATGGCATTAATCTCTTTCTATTGATATCCCCCCAGATGAGCCTCCATTTTATAATTACAAGTTAGTTCAGCTTAATACTGAGAATATGAATACAGCGTATTGGTGGTTAAGTCATTCAATTGGCATTATTGATTGAGTATGCATGCGCGTTCAAATATGGTTCATACTACAACAACAAAAATCTTTATTCGTTCCCAGAAATTATATTGTATAGACGTGCACAAGAAAGAAAAAAATTTACAAAGGAAAAGAGCACAGCCACTTAGAAATAGCTAAGCTAATCGAGGTAAGTGGCTGGGCCAAGCCGAAAGAAATTTGCAAATACCCTTACTTAACATAGAACAATGGTAACGATTAACCGTTCACGCACATACTCGTACACACAAATAATAATAATAGACAAGGGGATGTCCATACGCAAAAACTGGAAAATAAAGCATGAAGTATGTAGTACTTAACATAATAGTGTAAACTGCAAAGATATTAATGATGATCATCGCAACTTAAGCAACTGTGAAAATTAACCCTGTTTAAAAATCACAGTCAGGCTTGTACAAGATTCGCGCTCATGACCCATGCAATACCATTGCCGTGCTCTACCAACTGAGCTATCGAGCCAGCTGGGACCTGACCGCGTTGTGAATTTGCAGATGTAAACAAATGCAAGTGAATACATGAAAGATCATATGTTTGTACTACGGAGTACAATGTAAAGAATGCAATGTAACGATAAATGAATGATCATCGCAGCTATAGACACAACTTAAGGACGTTCGCGCCCAAAAGTGACCACGTACAGAGTTTTTTAAAACTTTGACTGCAGATAGAAAATGACAAAATGAGATTAAAAACGTAAAATAAAACGGTTGTCACCGAACTCGTTTTGAAGATAAGGCGTAACACAGATCATAGTATTTCTAGGAGGCGATTCTGGCCGGATTCATTTCTATCGGCATATATTTAAGTTGAAGAATCATATCTAAGTTATGTGTGTTAAACACAGCATATATAGGCCTATTTGATAGATCTTTGCTACATATGTCATCAAATCAGGTAGAATTAGCCTTAAAAAAGGCAACTTCTCAGTCGCGCACACCTGTATCCATGTACCAATTCGACCCGATTTGAATAGTATATGAGAAATGATTAAAACTTCCCACGTACAGAATTTTTTGTTTTTTAGTATAATGGAAAGAATCAGAAAAGGAAGTGATCTGCAGAAAAAAAGTGGGGGTCACCGAGCATCCAACAAAAATATTCGCAGATCAAGTTACCGTAAAGGTTATCAGCTCTATATTTTGTTGAGTTTCGACTAGGTGCGCGCGCTTGAAACACATGACGTGGCAGGCACCACGTGCATGGTGTATAGCGTGCACACTAGAGATGCGTAGTAGCAATGGGCGCGGATGTCCTTAAGTACCAACAACTCTTCCAGCGCTAACGCATCGTCAGCGTCACCTTTTGTTGTTCTCCTGTATGTCAGAGACGTCTCTGAGAGAATCTCGCGAGTATTACGTAACAACGGCGTTAAAGTGGGTTACAAACCTATCAGTGTTCTGCGCACGTGTTTCCCAAGACCAAGACAAACTCTCCTCCCTGCAGTGTAGAGGCGTTGTTTACAAGGTCGGTTGTGTTGATTGCAATTTCGTATACTATGGACAGACTGACAGAGCCTTGGCAACAAGGTTAAAAGAACATAAAAGGGTCCTTCGGGTTGGAGACAACAATTCCAAAATTGCGTAGCACGCGAACCAGTTTGTTGCGTTCGTCAAAGAACGCTTTCATAATACATTCGAAATCGACATTCTTGGAGGTTTTGGACGTGTATTCATCGTTACAAATTTGCCCCCCCCCCCCGAAAAATTCTTCAGGGGCAAATTCAGATGCAAATGACGTCATTGCAATCGTCTGTCTCACGTTTTCTTTCACGTGTCGGCTTGCTTGCTATTATAACTATGGTTACGGCCAGTAAACTGGTACCTGAGACACGCGATAATGCATGTGACGAACATGTGAGCACGTGAGTAGGCCATGTAGACTTTGGACTTTCTTTCTATGTACTTGTGCTCTCGATTGCAGCCAGAGGTAGCGCTGGATACTTTTACCGTGGAAATTTTAGGCTGAGTAGTATTATATTCAATAGTATGATGTTATTTAAACGTTCGTTCGGGCTCACGAAGAGCTTGTTTATTTTATATGTACACGAACACGATCGCCTAGGCTTTGGGATGTTAACAAACAGCTGTAATTCCCGGAAGCGTTGCGTGACATCCCAAAAAACGGCTGCGAAGGAGACTACGGCTGTATTTGATTGCATTTGTTGATTTAGTTCCAATTTGCGACAGAAAAGGTCAGTCGTATCCGGTGGAATATCATTTGGAATAGGTGGAAGAGTACTCTGAGGGCAAGATTCATAAGAGTGAAGAACCAGGGAACGGAAATGGAAATACTGTGTACTTTGTAAATCAGGCTAGAGAAAGTACTCGAATCAGTCGCACGGTCGGCACGGAGTTTGTTTAGGATGAACGAGCACTCGATTGCAAATATTTACTTATATTTAAGCTTCCTGCCTAGAATAGTGGTTGTAAAAAATATACTTTTACAAATTAGCTTTTGCACTTAAACATTACAAGTTAATGTGAGAATATTTAGCACGAAATCTGAAGGCTGATGTAAATATTTTAGTCCTATTCAGGTCTGAGTCCTATTAAACTGAGTCCTATTGAACTTGTGAGTCTACGGAAACTGGGGTCGTCCCGCAACGTAGTTTGTACCGGGACCTCTTCAATCAGAATGGTATGGACTTTGTCACTGAAATATCTTTCTGTAAAACCCCGGTTGTTGATGAAAAAAGGTTGGGTTTTAGAGGTTGAAAGTCAGCTAGGGAAATCATTTAAGGTATCTGTATAACACTTTATACGGCGTCGAACGCACTCTCGTAATCTTTGATTACTACTAGTCTACAATTGTAGACAGGGCTTGCAGTTTTTCACGAGAGATTTTTTCGCGTAATCACGCGCAGCGGTCGTTAGTTGCGTCGGTACTGCCGTAGCACGCACAGAACTGTGAACTGTTAGAAAGCCGTCACTCAGTTGGCTTTTTAAAAAACCGATGAAGGACGAAGTTGTACGGTCGAAATGTCTTTGAAGTTTATTAACGTCGTTTCAAACGTTAAAAAAGTCAGTGCCAAGCACATGTTTCAACTCTGAGGTCCATCCCTGACTGCAGTTTCAGTATTTTTAGTTCTTAAGGTGATTCCAGAGTAAAAAACCCACTATAGATTTCCGGTATGTTGATGTTACAAGACAAGGAGATATTAAAAACGTAATAAAAATAGGTGGTCACCGTGCTTGTTTTCACGCCACAATGCTGACAAATACGGTCATTAAAGGTGACTTTTGGTGATCTCCGTGCGCAACAAATAAGCGCGATTATTTTCCAATGGGACGTGTTATAGCACACAGAGTTCGACTTTCTTTGATTGTTTATTCATCTACGTCCCAGAAAAAAAATGGCTTCAAATACCCTCCATTATTAATTAGAAACATAATTTGGACTTTAGGCCCGTTACGTCTCTATCTGTAGCATTTATTCCATTTGCCAAAAAAAGTAGCCATAGATTTCTGCCCATATTTTTCTCAGTTATTGAGCATATTGTTCTCATTGAATTTATAAAATAAAAAGTGGGTGTCACCGTGCTCGTTTAAGAGAAAACGAGCATTTATCTCGCTATCGAGCTTAGTTTAAGGTAAATCTCTTCAGTTTTGTACACGCACGCGCTTATTTGCGCGCGCTAAATCGCGCGCAGTAGGAATGCACAATGCAAAACTAGGGAATCACCTTAAGCATTTTTGAAAATAGAGCCTCTTATTATACATTGTACTCACTATCAGCATTCTGATTGGCCAAGAGCCCTCTTGCTTATTTGAGAATTCACGTGATTTTGTGGACAAGCATGATTATAATATAATTTGCTATCCAATTATATCTGCAGATTAAAGTGCTACTGAAACGAAATTTTCGTATCCTCCTTTATTTGCCCAATCTATAATTTCTAACGTGCTTAAAATAATGGTGAATTTTATTTTTGTCAAATCCTAATGGAAAGTGCTGTTTTTAGCTGCCAAAATCGACTTTTGGAGCCACACTGTGTCCGGGCTCTGGAACCGAGTTTAAGGACTTTCTGACGCCACTGGTTGTATTCACGGTAATAGATTCTCTCTTGTTTTTACTTGATTTATTCAAGTTTATTATTCATATTGTCGATATCTACTAGTTTTCTACCTTGTAATTTTTGTCCAGCCTTGACAGAAAATACACATCACAGACGTTAGAGGGCGCCAGAGTGTAGATTCAAATGATCAAATGAATGCTACAGATTAGAACAGATCAGTATATACCTTTCGAACATCTTGATTACCCGATTGGAGGCTTCGAAGACGAGTGTGACAACTTTTATGTCAGGATCTGAAGCCTAAACACGATATACCGTCGTTTGGTTTCAGCCCGACATTTTGATTCTCATGTTTATCTAAGGTCTATTTAAACTACGTTTGAATATATATCCTCGGCAACTTTACCGCATTGATTAAAAGCAGTAAGCAAATCCGCTGCATCCGCACAATCACAAAGTTATTAGTGGTCCACATGCTTTGCGTGGAGCGCTAGATTGCAAACAGAGGGCATCTTTTTATGATACTAATAAGTGGGAGTTGTTGTGGTAGACAAAGAGTATCTTTGAAACCAGAATTGTGGTCTACAGCGGAGTTTGCCTTATCGTCGCATACGTATCGGTGTAAACAAAGCGGGAATATTCCACTTCTCTTTTACAAGTATCTCCCAACTGCAACATCATTTCACGCACAGCCGATGGATTACTTTGAGTTCTTTAACGTATACTATGTCTATTAGATCTTCTTTTAATGGTATCCAAGTTCAAAGAAATTCGTTAAAACGTCACTAGTTACTTCTTTCAAAGGTTAATTTTAAAACAAAATTTGAGCTGTCGCACTTTCTCTCGTTTCCTGAAAACACGGGGTCATGGCAGCTTAGTTTGCCTTTATATTTTATAGTTTTAAATTCCCTAGCTCCATAAAAAAGAAGAGCGTTTCTTAAATTGTTGCTGTTGTGATAACTTGTAGGATGTAGCAGATACAACCGGACTAAAGGTCACTGTGGCACAAACTTGTCTGCGGTGGAACTCACAAAGCGCCCGGTTTAATTCCTCGAACCGAAGTAATTCGAAGACTAGAAGCGTTGTTGCTACGTTTCATGCAACAGCACTCCGGATAGTATTCAAAAGCCCCTTTCTCTTGTTTTCATGTTTTTTTTTTACTTTTTGAATGTTAGTATTGTTAAAATGAGAGATCGCCATTCAACCGGTCAACTTTGGACAGCTGAAAAAGCAGTTTTCGCTTACCGTATGCGAAAAAGAAGTTGGCAGTGTTTCCGAGTAAGGTTAAAACTTTATCATTATTCGAAAATTTCACATGCGAAAATTTCGTTTCAGTAACACTTGAAACCTCGCGCAGTACGCATGCGTAATATACCTCTGGCTAAAGAGCGCGATCACTTGAATTTCCGAGTGATGTGGCCACTTGGTGCGTTTGTCCTTGCATTTTAGAAGCACAAATAAAATCTACCTGAATTTGACACAATAGTTTTTGTATATTTTCCATAAAACAATGTATAATAAAACAATAATTGAATTCGCTTTTTGTGATATCCAGAATAATCAAGGTATCGGCAAGTGATTAGACGAGCCTTGACCTTGATTATTCCAGATGTCACGAAAACCTCATCCAATTATTGTTTAAAAACGTAATACAGTCACGTCTTGAAAGGAATTCTTCACATCTTTATCCGCTGTTCCAACTTCGATCAGTCTGGAATAAGATGAAATCGCTACATAGACTGCAGACCTTTGTCATTAGAGAATTGTTTTGTAAAAAATGTGTTGTCATTCCTTTGATGATTTATACTCAATTTGATCACCAACAAACTGCCTTAAAGTAGCAAACATAAACTCTGATGCGTCAGCTAATTCGTAGATAGAAGTTCAATTTTGGGGGAAAAGCCGGTAAATAAAACTTTTTTTCCTGAGAACGTTAAGTTCACTTACTTTTTGTTGCACCACCCACCCTCCAGACCAGTGACCTGGCAATAGCTTGGGGGTCTTCGCCTGGTTTTGGAATATAAGTCAGCTCTCTAAACGCATACGTGAGGGACTCAAAGCTACCATTTTCGGCTGCGCCATAAACTCCAGAACTCCCACCTCCAGTCACACCACCGCTTACTGTGCTGGTAGATGGAATTACCTGAGAACTGCCTGTCACTCCATATTCGGAAACGGAAGCACCGCCTGCAGCCCCTCCAGCAGCCGCTCCAGCACGGCCGCCAGCACTAGCACCTCCCGCTACACCTCCAGCTGCGGCCGTTCCACCTACCGATCCGCCAGCTACAGACCCACCACCTCCGGCAGTACTTCCAGCACCAGTTCCAGTAGCAGCGCCTCCACCTCCAATTGTAGCTCCTGCTCCACCAGTCCCTGCTGCTCCAGCGGTTCCTGCAGTTCCACCTGTTCCCGCCGTCCCAGCAGAGCCAGCCCCTCCACCGCCACCTCCACCGCCGCCACCTCCGCCACCGCCTCCGCCTCCAACTCCACCTCCACCCGCAGCTCCGCCGTATCCATCAATTCCAGGACCTTTTACGTCCACCACACTTCCGTTCTTAACAAGAATCTTAAACTTGTGTAAATTGTCTCCATGGAAATCGTTTAAAGCGTCTTGAAGAGTTTTCGTTGTCATTTCAATAGCAGCTTTAGCTCCGGCTGTGGCTCCTGCCGATGCTCCAGCCTCCATTCCTGCCAAGGCACCAGCCTTTGCTCCTGCGTTTGCTCCACTACTTATCGCCCACCTTGCTCCAAATGATGAACCAGCTTTTGCACCGGCCCTTGCTGCTACTTTTAGTAAAATGGCTTGATATGTAGCATTTTGTGCTAGCAATTTGAGAAGGAAAATACAAGAAATTATTTTGTTGCCTGGGCTGTTTATGGTTGCGCATATATATACAGGCTCCTGTTCATAATAATTAAAAATGCAGTGATGTACAAGGAAATACCTCAATTATAGCTTTGTGTAAAAGCCAATTACTGTTAACTGTATCAATTAACTTAAAACTTTGAGTTGACTGAATGTAAGAGAAAAAAAGAAAACAAGGACACACATGAAGGAAAACCAAGGAACTCCGAATTTGATCAGTTTCTTGCCAACAAAATTGACGTGAAATCTTACCAGTGTTATCTGATATTTCTTGCATAATTTTTAAGGATACTTTGTAATTGCACTATGGTCCGTGTTACTGTTGTCGATATAAGTGTTTTTTCTGTGTTGAATTCTCGCATCTTAAATAAACATACCAGGCGGAGTCCTTAATGTGGTCCATAGGAACTTGGAGGGTATCACTTTGTAGAATGTACCGTCTGGTGTCTGAACTGCAGCTTCCAGGTGATCATTCTGATGATCGTCTTTCATGATAGCTTCCATATAGTAATACTTACCTTTCTTTAAGTAAATGGGGAGAGATTTTTGGTTTGTAAACCTGCGGATGAAGATATGTCGATCGTGACAAGTCAGTCGATCGATTGAACGATCGATCGATCAATCAATCAATCAACCACTCATTCATACAATCAATCAATCAATCAATCAATCATTCAATCCATAAAACAATCAGTCGGTAAATCAGTAAATCAATCAATCAGCCAGTCAGTCAGTCAGTCAGTCAGTCAGACAGTCATACAGTCAGACATTCAGACAGTCAGACAGTCAGTCATACAGCCAGACAGCCAGACAGCCTGACAGCCAGACAGCCAGACAGTCAGACAGTCAGACAGTCAGACAGTCAGACAGTCAGACAGTCAGACAGTCAGACAGACAGACAGTCAGACAGACAGACAGTCAGACAGTCGATCAGTCGATTGTCAATCAGTCATTAGAGGAGACAGTTATCCAAGATACTCTGTTTTTACCTATCATACTCATACGGGTAAGTAGCAAATCCTCCATCTACTTCACTTATCATCGTCTTTGTGTCTGGCTTCTCATTTGTACTGATAAACAATTCGCTTCCCGCGTCTGATGCTAAGAAGGAATGTTGTTTGAACTATCATGGTCAATTTGTGCTCAAAACTGTTAACCAAAAGCAATTCAAGAAATAAATTATAACTGACTCATGCCCGCCAACAATATGAATTGAGTCTGCCTGACACACAAAATCAAGGCAGCGCAAGAACAAAATAATAGCCGTGTCCAAGAACTGTGGGAGATACAACTTCTTCACTCCTCCCGCCCCCCCCCCCCCGATCACCGTACCACTACCACCATCCATCCACGTACACCATATGAAAATTTAGAGTGAACCTACAACCCCCTGACCTCCACTTTCCCAGACTCCCGCGTTTTGGATTTTTCAACGTGCATCGCACTTTTATTAGCAGTTACCCTTTAAAATCCAGGGAATGCTTAAATGGAATTTTCGGTGATAAAAATCTAGCATTGTACTGCAAATTCAGATTTGATGAAACAGTCATGGAAAATACCATAGCTTAGCGCTGTTACTGTATTTTTGGTAACACAGTCAGGTCCTCAGTAGTTATTCCTTTATTTGACATTTAATAGCTAGAATAGATTCTTACAAAGAAAGAAATAGTGGTTTCCTGTCTGGAATGGAACAAAATACGTCCTCAAGCGAGTACCAAAGAAGTCTCCCCATTTTGAAGGCTGCTCAAAGGTCGGAACACACATTGTGTAACTTGGCAGATTTGGATATCGAGAGTCCATTAGAAGAAATTTGACTCGTTTGTAATCTATTCTCTCCCACTTCTCAAGGTACACGCCATGGATCACTGAAAAATACAGGAAAATATGACACAGTCTGGAGTGAGTCAAAAAGGATCACCACTGTTAATTCGATGTTTCGGGTGATGAGAACAGAAAAGCGGGAGTTAGCAGAGACTCGAAAAAACCAGGTAAGAGTTTACTGTGAAAATATTAATTAATATATGATCAACAAGATGGAATCTAATTAACAAATAAAGAAGCCTCGACTGTGCTCTGTTCTGTTGTAAAGCACGCAGGAAGCGGTAGAGCACGAAAGAAGTGTAGGGGAAAAGTTCGCTTTTTTAATAGTTTAACCTGTTTAATCAGGACGTAAATGCAGGTAAAGGTTGCTAGTCCAGAGGAATCCGGCCGCATTGTGGCTCATGAAAACGTGTACCTTTCCGAAGGAATTACGACAGAAGGAGCTCAAACTGCTTGCGGATAAAGAAAATGCGAAATGCCGAGTTGTATTCGAAAGAAGCTACAGCTGTTTACGGCTTTCACCCGCTTGGAGCAAGATTGCCCGAACTAGAGTCAAAGTTGGAAAGAATAGACGGCCCCCACTTGTTCAACTCCGAGCACAGGAGCAAGCTTTCAACTGATTACTCGTCGTGTGAGCGATGATACGAAATTATTGAGGTTCACTGTGCTGAAATGACCGGAGCCGTCGCTACTAAGCAAGCGAGCGTTACTACACTATATGTAAGTGTCGTTTGAGCATTTTTACAAAAATAAAGCTTCTCTTCATAAACAGAGACAGCTCATTGGTATTCTTCAGTATAATTTCTGCCTTCGTAATGTATTATAATGTCTTTTATCGAAGAATTCGCGAGGTTGAGAAGTTGTTTAATTCGTATTGTTCGAACATGAAGCCACAGCATATTTAAATATCCTACTATAAGAGTGTGTTTTCCTAATGCAACAAGTGCCTGACAAACTGCAGAGTCAGTGGGTGTCCAGAATTGCGTCGTCCACTATCGGTTTTCAGTCATTTATTGCAACTAAACTCTATTAGCCCGGACACCACTCTGAAAGGCGCAGCTGGGGCCGGTCCCGACGGTATCTGTAGCAGAGATTATTGAGTGTACAGTACACTGATGAAACAGGACTTGGTATAACTAGCTAACAGTGGGGAGATTCCTTTGATGGAAAACGTCTTTTCCAGTCGTAAAGCGTTAGAACGTGTCCATTCATGTCAGGCAGAAAATCGGAACTTTAGAGCAAATGTCCACAAAAATCAAAAGTACCTCGGCAATGCTTGAAAAACAGTATAGAAAAATATAGTTTTTCCTACTGTTGAAAATGAAAAACGCTCTGTATTTTTTTCTTCAAATATCTTGGCTTAACTTGGCCGAGAAAAAGGACATTTTGGTCTCTTGATTTCACGGCCAGACCTCAATCTTACGAGTTCTAACTGAGCTGAAAATCGCCAATAATTTTCAGTCGATTTGCATTTCGCAACTATTGAGCTCAGAAATGTTGTAATATAAGCCAAATTAATGCAGAACTATTCCTTGTCTATCTAAAAAAGGGCGATTTCAAGAATATTGGATTAATCCAACTATTTGGCGGTAAACAAAATCCAAGTGTTCTTCAACGATGAGTTACTATTCTTTGTTTTCACGTGACGTCATGTATTTTCTAAAACGAAAAATCACTGAGCCCCTGAGTTTTCACTTTTCTGTAGTTATTCAACATTCTAAATCCATTTCCTTTTAAAGGTTTTCAGTTCGATAGCAACCTTTGTTTTTATAGTAGGGTAATTTGGAAATTCGATGTTTTCACACCACAGGATCCGGACATCAAGAGGCCGACAGAATGTGCCACGTATGTTTGAAAAAAGATTACGCATTCAGTGATTTTAGCAATCTAAACTGTTGAGGTATTGTGAAAGGTGTTTATGTGAATATTTGCTAGTTCAAAGGGCAAACGGATAGATTTTTATAGCAGAAGTGAATTCCAGGTGTTTTCGTTGATTTCCGGCCGCCATTACTGAGTCCCTCTCCAGGACCCAACTATAGCGTTTCCATACTGAGCTCTATAAATTTGTGTAAAAAAAACCCATTTTGACAGCTAACTTGAGTACGAAAAATCGCGAAGATCTGAGACTCGGCAAAGTAGATCATTTATAAAGAATAAATGCTATACCGAGTAATTCCATTGTGACTAAACTTGATAGACAACAAATGCAAGGAATCGATGTTATGTGCTTGCAATATTTCGAATATAAATCTATATCATCTTCGGACTAAGGCGGGATACAAGTAGCAGAAATTAAACTACTGCGAGATTGTACAACAGTATAACCACGTGAAAATGAAAAAAACAAAGAAACGAAACTGTCAAGAGAAATAGGCGGAGTTGCCTACTGGCTTTTAAGCCATTGTTCAGAAATGGTGTTAAACGCTTGATATGGTAAGCTTCTTTATATAGTAATAGATTCCAGTTATCATCGCGATCTATTATGTTTGTGTTATCACGCACGGTTTGGGTGAAAAATTCTTTGTTGATTACAGTAGTAGGTAAAAAATGTTCTCATTATATTAATCTCCTATAATATAACAAAATTCTTGACTATTTTTATTCAATAGTTGTGTTGTTTTTTTTCGTTGCATGACAGTGAAAACCAGCTATAGTCAGGCATTCTGTGAAAATTGTCATTTTGGCTAGGTACCATGTCTCGAAATTCCAAAACATTTTGGATTCTTGCTATACTAGGATAGGTCTTTCAATATATGTTAAGTTTAGTTTGGGCAAATGACTAGGCATTCGTCCAAATAATTATTCACACCATGCACACACACAAAAAAACTAAAAGCACTCCTGCAGTCTAATGCGTGGTCAAAAGTTAAAGAGTTAAATTTTCCCAATATCTTAATGTTAGTTCCACTTCAGGGCCTCCTTTCTCAGATGAAGCGATAAAATTCTGCACACTAATTAACCAAGTCTTTGTGGCTCAGAATTTAGAAAGATAATAATAATACCTCTGTCAAAAGTTGTGAAGTCCCGACCCTCATTCAAATGTAAGATATGTTGTAGCTCACGGGTTTGGGATATCACATCAACGTTCAAACTGGGAACCCGAAATTCTCATGTGGAATGACGGTTTAGCAGTTACTACGGGCTTAATCATACGACAAAAATAACACAAACAGATGATACATACAATTTGTTACGAGTTCGTTGTTTGAAGTGGCTGGTAGTTTGCAGTCTAAACCGAACGCAGGGATGTTGGAACAGCAACAAGATTATTTATTCCACTCAAACGTAGTAATTCCGCACAAAACTTCACAACAAAACACACGCTAGGCTTGTAAACTACACTTAGACCTCCGTCACTCTTGTATAAACACGGCCTCCGCCAAATATCCACGTAACCTCTCTGTTACACTTCAACAAACACGACCTCTGTCGTCACTTTACACGCGACCTTCGTCACACTTCAATAAACACTACTGACTCACGAGATAATTCTCTCAAAACACTCCTGGGGAAAAAAGACTTGAGAACTATACCGATTCGCTTATATACTTTACAGCATAAGGTTCTAGAACTTTCCAGCTCTACCAAATAAAGTATTATTACAATTTTAAACTATTTATAGCAACATACCCAAACAACTAAAAAGACTTGCTGAATCACGGTGATGCGATACTATTTAACTATGCAAGAAGATTCGATACGAAATTAGCATACTCGCGAATCTTTCAAGTCACGCAATAATTTTTCGTAACATAATTATACCTACATGGGCGTGGCAGTAATTGTTTTTCTTCAAAGTTGGACAAGTACCGACCAGAACGCCACTGAAAATTGTACGCAGGGAAAAAATCAGTTCACAAGATTCAGGATATTACCAACCGAAGTAGCTAGACATGTTGTTACTATGTGTATTCCATATATACTGCTTGGCAAAGCTCACGGTTTCGAAATGATGTAATATGTCGATATGATAATACGATAGGTCACGCACTCGGTAGTAACTGGCATGGTGTTGCGTCTCAGTTTTGTGAACGATTTTGAATAATTTTTTGATGAGTGCTAAGTCATTTGCCCAAACTAAACTTAACATATATTGAAATACCTAACCTAGTATAGTAAGAATCTCAAATGTTTTGTAATTCCGAGACATGGCACATGGTCAAAATGACAATTCTTTTATCCGACTGACTAACTCGAGGTTGGAGAACTCTGGTTTTGTTTGCCCTCGACAAATTAGATTAATCCAATATTCTTGAAATTGTACATTTTGAGACAAGGAATAGTTCCGGAATAAGGTGGTTGTATTACAACGTTTCTGTGCTCAATAGTTGCGAAATGAATGGATATGAAAATGGTCGATTTTCAGTCCAGCTAGGACTTGCTAAGTCGCACGAAATTGAGTCTCAAGGTTAAATCGAAAATGTCGGTTTTTTCTGACAAAACTATCTCAAGGAAAAAACCATAGTTTGTTTGCATTCTTGCTAGGAGCTAGCTTCTGCAAAAGACGAGTGAATTTTAGTTCTAGCATTGCCGAAGAAATTTGATTTTGTTTGATTTTTGTGGGTTTACACTTATTAAATAAGATATAATTTAAACTAACGCGCTGATGAGTTCCCATCCTCGAGAATAGACTGACCTTCCCTACCACTGTTATAGCAAGCTCATTCCGGGTCAGAAATGCGAAGACAACATGTTGTTATTGCCATACTTTAATCTGATGGGAATGAGGTCAAGTTTGAAAGAATATAAATGCTTAACATTAACACTATACTCACTATTGCAAGGTGCTTCCTTACTGCCAAATGTTCGCCGCGACCTCATTAATCTTCGTTCTCCTTATAGAGAAAAAAGAAGAGATCATGTACACTCCAACAACTTGTTTAAAAATTGGCTTCACACATGGGTTTCATTTTATTTATTACATGTATTTCAAGTACAAGAAAACAACATCGAGCCAATCAATATAAGAATTATTAGAAGCCAACTTTTTTCAGTTTTGTTACCAGCAGGAAGCTTGTGAGTGTAATATCACTCCTCTTTATTGACAGCTGTCCTTTGACTTTACCGGCAAGTGAGATATAAGAATATGACAGAGAACCAGCGCATTTGGGAAGTAAAGGATATGCCAGGCTTGTCTTTGGTAAAACTCAAGGAGAAGGGGTCAACCGTTCACGTTTTTCTTTCTTTTTTTTTTTCAAAAAACATAAGTGGGAGGTGAATGGCACCTGTGGAAGACAAGTCTCGGAAAATTGACCTAAATGACTTGGGTTTGAGAGTAAGAAATCATCATGTTCCAAAATTGGCGTCCAAAATATAACTAACAGTTGTGTAGGCAAGCGTTCACATCTCTACTAAACATGGAACGTATCGACAAATCGCACTGTGGGTGTACATGCACCTACCTCCTAAATATTTCTCTTTGGTGTTTTTCTTGCCACTGATTGTTAATGATGCCATACCCAAAGCGTATAATTTCCAGTAGAGAACGATAGTTAAATAGTTCATTGTAAGAAGCTGAGTAGCAAACAATAGCTTTATAAGGAACTCCAGCACTTTTTGTGATTCTTTCTATTAACTGAACAGAAAGGCCACCTGCAGTGAGCAACAATCAACGAATCTTTTCACAGCAGGTCACGTAACTCTTCAAATATTTTTGACAGCAAATTGCGTACTGTATTGTTTAATCTGGTTAAAAAAAACAATTTAACAAACAACTTGTGGACAGCGTACTCACGGACTTCTCTTTGACCATCATGCAATCCTGTCGCCTGAAAGAAAGCAAAATATAATTTGGGCGTCAATGCTTACAGTTAGTGACGTTAAATGTACGCCAGATTGTTTCGCGCGTCGGACCTTTGTGAGGCGGATGGTAATGGTGTCCGGGATTTCTGCGGAAACAAGTTATCTTTTCACGATGTTGTTCTTAGGTAAATAAGTTGGATAACGATGATCGGGTGAAGTGAGGCTACATCCTCAATCTAGGGTTACACTAAATTTCTTTGAGTGGGAAGGAGTGGAATCAAAGTCACATTTCTTGGGAGAGTTAAAGAGATTGTGGATCATTTTAGAACTGATGATTTCAACTTAAAGTCATATGAATCTATTGTTGTTTTTGCCACAACATTTGCCGTTATTTGTTGTTTAGACAGCTTTTTGGATTTTTTATCGTACTTTTCTATTAAATGCTTTGCTTTCACCCTGATCACTTACAACGTCAACTTATCAGGTGACAGGGGAAGGATGCCATTTTCGTTATTGGTAGTCCTTATGTATTCTAGTCGTGTACTTCATGCTGGATTGCGGACTAGCAAAAATGGTTGAAGGCGGATAATTCAATGCAATATTTAGGAATATCCAGGCTCGTTCAGAGTGATCAACTCCTCTCTTATGTCTGCATTCTTAAGTGAACAGGAAGATGATAAATAAAATGGTAAACATTATGCTAGGGATGTTTTCTGGTTGAACCACAGAAAAGCACTTAAGGGAAAAGTATTGTGAGCAGCCATCGCGATCAATATAGCATCTATCTAGGCTCAATTTTCGCCGCTCACTCGAGTCCCGTTTACGTTCCACTCCCGAGTGAGTTCGGGGAGCAGAATTGGCTCCTTTTTCAAATTGTGGCTGGTAATCAAGACTGTTGTCGAGCAAGCAACTGACCACGTCAAAGCTCTGCCACTGAACTCAAAAACATTTCTTTATGCTTAGAGATGTTTGGTAACAAAGAGATAACAAACCTCGAATAAAAATGTCATTAAGGTGTCTTATTAGATGAGAATTTATTTCCTTTTGGTACTAACGAGGGCTAGAGGTGCTTTTAGTTGTTTTTGAATTTACTTACTGTCAGAAGCAGAAATCGTCGAAAGCAATTAATTTCGTTATTTTTTTCTCCTGAAAGCTAATGCCACACCTAGCAGCATAATAAATACTAAAATGTTTGGATTAGCCTCTTTTAAGGCGTGTTGCGTAAAGCCATAACTATGGATAAAAGGTATAAACACAAACGCACTGGCAAAATCACACCCATGGTATCACAGGACGAATCAAAATGGCTGCTTTAGGAGTTCAGAGACGTCGCAAGCACAATGCACTTTTCCTTAATGTGATTTCCAGTGACAAACACTCACAAATTTGTTGACACAAAAATAGCTCTTGAGACAGATACCCGTTAGAAAACTTCAACGATCTTATTTCACAGCAGGTGACCTTTCTGGTTCAAGTGAGTTGTATCTTTGAATCACTAAAATGAATCGCCAAAAAACGCTGTTGCCGCGGTAAAACTTGTTTCTTGGCGGCCTTTACTGCCAACAATGAGGTGTTGGCTAATCACGCTGCTTGGGACATTTTGTACTTTGATTACTGTGCAATCTAGCGCAGATGGGAAATTTACTTCTAACAGGAAAGAAACGGGAGGTATGTTTATTGTAATCAACTGTTTTGAACAAAACATTCAATCGTATTTGCTCACGATATAGAGGTTGCCCTAAGTAATCTGTAATCCCTCGTACAAAATGATAATTATGCGCTTATGGCAAAGTCATGTTTCTTGTGGTCTCTTGACTTCAAAGTTTAAACTGTCAAGCCAATTATTTAGGTAGTTAGGTGATTGTGTATACAGTAATAAATCTCTCCAGGAGCCCATTTACCCAATGGTAAATGATATCCTGAAATGCATAAGGTGGAATGGTATCTGTACTTCGTTTCTGATTATCGTCGCTCGTGTGTTACACGCGTAGACCCAGATCGATCAGGCAAAACAAGACATCAGGTTTTATGAATGTAACCGTGATATCAAAACTGACAATTTTAAAAGCTGTGTAACATTTGGTGACCATTGTAATCAGCCAAATGGGGTCGAAATGCAGGTAAATAATCAATTCAGTATCTTAGATTGCTGGAAACAGAGTTGATCAGAGTTATCTGCAGTGTGTTTTCTTTCACTCAAGACTCTTGTCCTGCTAGGCCTGGGTCAACTTAAAAGGGATGTGCCCTATTTCTGGTATCTTCCAAATTATTTTATGTAGATGTTCATCTTTTTTATCTATTTAATTTCAGGGGCAGCAGTTAAGGTTACATGTACTGGATTATTCCTGGCTACCCATATAGTTATTTAATAATAACAAAAGTAATAAGTAATTATTATAAACAATGATACACTAGTCAAATGAATAATGACAATGACAACTCAAGAACGTTAAATGATAAATACTTTGAGTGCAGGGTGGATTGTCTTAGCAAACTGACTCCATCAGGCTTCAACGCTTTCTCTTCGAAAACTAAACTTGCAACTTCATTTAGCCAGCCTATAGCTGATGTACAATTTGTAGTTCACCATCATAGCTTCATCCAACTCACCTTAGATATTGACATAGTCATTATGACTGTCTCTTATTCCTTGAAATATAAAACATATTGGTACATATAATACCACTACAACCTGGACTAATACACAATGAAATACTGTTTTGAGAAATTTCCACCACCAGAAAATCAAGACTGACACTTGAAGTGATTTATTTAGTGTTAATGAACTGTCAGACTACCTAATATCTTTGTTGTGAAACTTCTTCACCACCATTTTGAAATTATTATCAGGTTAAACTTTTGTTAAATATTAAGAGTTTTTTGAGTTAATAGTATGTGACCAATCTGAACAGAACTTACCATCAAGCATTTTTCCTATTGTAACCATTTGCACAAATCGTTGACAAGAAAACTTTTCTGTGTAAATGATACAAACCCAAATTTGCAAAATGCTGTGAACAAGACATTTTGCTCTTGAATATCATAATATGATAATATGTATTTATTGGACTTCAAGTGGCACAAGCCTCAATAAAACTCCAAGAGACTACGTTGTAGCTAGTGATATATAAAGTAAATGATCAGTTACGTCCGTGTACATGTATGCTTCTCTCCGTCCACTCAACCTTCCCACTGTGCAAGCAACCGAACTAACAAAATAGGCTTAATATGATGCACGTGATATACAATATTCTCCTTCAGTTTCATTCAGACCTGTATTTTTGGTAACAGGGTACATATGTTTAAAACAGTTACATAAGCTTTCTCAAGGTTAACTGATAACTTACATTTTCTTTGAATAAAATATCATACATAAACTGTAACAAGCAAACAGTGAGTGAGGCTTCATTTAGACGACACGACATTTGCTAAACAATGTATTCAAATGCTTGACAACAAAACATACAGAATGATGCTATATTGTCCTAATCTATTATACAGCAAATGATTCATTTACCCAATCAATCAATTGTAAGCCTGCTGATAGCTAAGATACATGTCAGGAAGAAGCTTGATGCTTATTGATGCACCACCAACATTGTTAAACACTATAATACACATTAAACACTTAAGTCATTTCATAGCTAAGAGCATGAATGAGTTGGCTCATAAGAGCCCTTTGATTTAATCTTTTAAAGCTTTTTGGAAAGCGAGTGCTGCCTTGCTGAACTCATTTGCATGTCACAAGCAACTACTTCCATGATGTGTCGTAACTAAGATATTTCCGAGCAAAGAGCAAAGAGCAAATTTCGTTGTTCTTATTGCGTTCTCTGCTGAGGTCTCGGTCAACGATAAGGAAGAAACAAAATATGTGGATGTTTGCTATTTCTATACTGCTGAAAAAAAGAATCAGAAATTTATCAGAACGTTTGCTTGTTTTCCTGGTAGTGGATCTCGGAGCCCAGTAAAGAATCGGTGTGAGAAGAAAATAGACCATTGTTTACAATTGTTCCAATTGTTCAATTTTTGACATTGCTAACGATCTTTGTTTTTCAATACTAGCAAAGACACATGAACTTATTAGAAAGCGACGAGTTTTTGGTGTTAAGGATGACACTTGCAACAGTGAGTAATACTCAGGTTATTTGTTATAACAACAGTTAGCTTTGGTATTGTTTTTGTGATTTTTAAAAAAATTCCATTTTAAAAAAATGGATCTAACACAGGCAGTCGAGCCCCTCTTCACAAACGCCTTCATAATGCGCACAGATTACGTGGCCTTAGCTGGTGGAACAAGAATTAGTGTAATTTCTACCTCTACAACGCGGACAGCTTCATAACATGAACTTGGGGCCTGTAGTAAAGAGCATCCACTATAGTTCAAGGCAATAATAGCGCAATGTCGCCAATAAATTGGCGACGGTGATGGCTGGAAATTTAGACGATTACACTTTGGCCATTTAACACCCTCCCTCCATTCGCCAATCTGGCTGGTGTCGATCAAGAGATTATGATGGTAATCTCTTGTATAGATAAAATGAATGTCTGTATGTAGCTTAAAATAGTTATGATTTCTGTTGTTAAGTATCTGTGCAAAATACGTTTGTAATCTATCTTCTATCTATGAAAGGATAAGTTTGACTATTCTGAGAATTATTTGCTCATTGGAGTGTCTGCATTGAGTTTGACTGATTGCTGGGATCTGTAATCTGCAAAATGTACTGATGTGAGCTGAAAATGAGCTTAAATCTTAACTGTCAGCTGAGAAAATCGCCGAAAATTTAAATTGTAACTAGGATTCCGTCACCATAGTGGATCAAACCACAAAAGGTTGTAGGCGTTCTCTTCAGATGTTTTTAATATTGACAATGCGCTTAAGTATACTTAACTAGTCCACAGGCATACCACTTAAACTGAAAAAATCAACAACAAATATATCAACTAGAATAGGCTTAAAAATTCCAACAGGCGGGAGGTAGATCAGTTGGTCTTCTATACAGTGTTGTAGGAGATCTTACTTACCTCACTCCATTTCTTTTTCTAGTGGACAACGGCGTGTACTTGGAGAGATGGGACAGAATAGATTACAAACGTGTCAAGTTTCTTCTGATGGACCCTCGATATCCATATCTGCCAAGTTATTCAACGTGTGTTCCAACCTTTGAGCAACCTTCAAACTGGGGAGACTTTTTTGGCTCTCGTTTGAGGACGTACTTTGTCCCATTGCAGACAGGAAACCACTATTTCTATATTTGTAAGCCTCGTGCAATCATGGACGGATTTATATCAGTTAAACACATGTTGTTAATGAGGACAATAGTTTATATGCTCAAGTAAGGGATCATAACCTCTGACTTGCCATTGCACTTTACATTTCCCTTTTCCTTTTCCGCCAGCCCATGCTCATTTCATCTCATCAGTTTGTCAAACATTTTTCAAAGGGAGAAGGAAGGGGGAGGGAGGGAGGGTGAGTATGAGAATGAAAGTTATTGTTTTTTTTTTGTTTGTTTTTTTTTTTTTGAATATAACACATTTAAAATGAAAGACCTTTTTTTAATTGGGAATGTTCCAATTATTTTTCCACTGATTGCAGCATTTTATCTTTGTCATGTTATTTTGTTTTTTCTTGGCAACCAATGAAAGCTTTCTATCTTCCTAAAATTACTGACTTGTAATTAATCAGAAAACGTCTTTTTATTCCTCTTTAGCATCAAATGCTGGAAGTGACCTGTTTCTTAGCAGAAATGAAAAGCCAAACACGAAAACGATAATTACTGGTGTAGATGGAGGGTTTCCTACTGGCCAATACGAATACGATCGGTAAAATAATTAACACTTAATGACTGTTCCCCAAGGGATCAGGCATTAAGTGATTTGTTATATAGCAAAACAAAACCAAAGCAAATTTTGAAAAATGCGCTGAGATTCCAGCGACAACATCGGGCCACCTCTGATCACGTGCAACAGCAGTCAAGATTTCGAGGGTAACAGTGAACTGTTACCCGTTTGACGTCATAGTTTTCGCAATGTTGCCCGCTTGCGGTATTTGGCGGGAAACAGTTTCATTGTTAGATGTCATGTGACCATGAACTAGCCAATGAATGGGCGCGCTATTGCGGTAAAAACGCCAGCTATGTAACAAGGAAACCTATAGACCACAGAAGACGCTAAGTCGCAGAAGCTTCTTAGTCTGTCTTTATGTTTCGCCTCCAAGTTTTATAAACATTACTTTAAAATTTATAGGCTACGTCTCATATACTACGTATGATCACCATACTGAACTGACAGATGAATGACTTATTAATTGCCTGACTGACTGCCTGACTGCCTGACTACCTCATTGATTAACTGATCCATTCTTTCATTATTTCATACCACAAATGGCCTCTTTTTATCGTTAGGTATCCGAATCAACGGTCCCTGGCGGTTCGTCTAATTAAAGGTAAATATTACTACATGGAGGCTATAATGAAAGATGATCATCAAGTGGATCACTTGGAAGTTGGCGTACAAACACCCGACGGACAATTTTACAAAGTCATACCCTCAAAGTTCCTCTGGACAACCCTGCGTGTGACAAGTAGTAGGTATCTTTATACTTTACAACCCTGCATCGTAGCATTGTTAATGATCGTTTGTTAAAGGGGCAATGTCACCCTATTTGCCAACTTTATAAAAAGCTAGGTGTCTTCGCCTTAATCGAATTCCAAAAATAATGCTCTAGTTTTGTTATTAAAGAGTCTAGACTATTTAAAGGTACTGAAACTGTTTCCTGTCGCCTGTCGCTATGGATGGCATGGATGGAAATGGATTGAAACTTGAAAAAATTGGCCAATTTTGTCAAGATTTGAAGCTACGTCTTCAAAAAATCCTCAATAAATTTATTATGGTTAACCCCCTCTGATGAAATCCGTTTGATATCTTTGACGTACCTTTACAGAAGCATTTTGTTTATAAGGAAAGCCTCAAAGTAATGATTTTAGCCAGGAATTGACCTAAAAGTGCAAAATCATTGTGACACTGCCCCTTTAATTTTGTGATACCAGAAGCTATGGGTGTATATTATTTGGTGAATGACGGCCAATTCGGTAAATTTATACCATGTCATTGAAAATACAGAGGTCAACATAATCAATGTGACAGCCGTGGCGCATTTTGGGAAGGTTGGACATTATACCGCCGAGTATAAAACATATTCTGGCTGTATTTTCTAACGTGTGGTAAAGATACGTTTATTGAAAACTGGATTATTGTATGATGCAATTCAGGAGTTTTCACTGGCTTAGCCATTAGTATGAACATTCATTTAATCGCTGGTCTCCAGGGAAACATTTGTAAGTTTCAAAACGTCAAATTGTGAAAAAAGTGAACTTTTGAACTCTCACTGACTCACTCACTCACTCACTCACTCACTCCCTC
>CM042748.1:32491150-32512806 GCA_022496165.2 Catalaphyllia jardinei | reverse complement strand
CCTCCCTCACTCACTCACTCACTCACTCACTCACTCATTCCCTCCCTCACTCACTCACTCACTCACTCACTCACTCACTCCCTCCCTCCCTCCCTCACTCACTCACTCACACTCACTCACGGGGAGGCTCTTTATTTTGTAGTACAAAATCGCACTGTTCTAGCCACTTTGGTTAAAGCCGCAGCGACAGCCGGAGCAGCAGCTGGTTCATCACTAGGGGCAGCATGGGCGAGGAAAAGTGGGGCAAAAGCAGGAGCAAAGGCTGGTGCATTGGCAGGGATGGAAGCTGGGGCCTCAGCAGGGTCTAATGCAGGCGTGAATGCCGCCATAACCACAATGAAAAAAACTCTGGAAGATGCACTAAACACACTTCATGGCGATAACTTGCATAAATTTAACATTGTCATCAAAAATGGAAGCGTGGCTGCAATAACTGGTCCGGGAATGGAGGGAGCTGGTGTTGGTGCAGGTACTGCAGGAGCTGGAGGGGTAGGAGGTGGTGGTGGAGGAGGTGGCGCGGGAGGACCTGGAGCTGTAGCTGGTACAGCTGGCACAGCTGGTATAGCTGGTACACCTGGTACTGCTGGTGTACCCGGAATCTCTGGTTCTGAAGGTGCTGGTGGAGGAGGTGGAGGAGGAGTTGGTGGAGGTGCAGGTGCAGGCGAAGTTAGTGGAGGTGAAGGTGGAGGTGGTGGAGGTGGAGTCGTTGGAGGTGGAGTGGCAGGAGGTGGCGCTGTTGGAGGTGGAGGCGTGGCTGGTGCAGGGGGTGCTAGTGGAGGCGCACAAGGTGGAGGTGGTGGAGGTGGTAGTGTAACGACAGGCGCAAGTACAGGAGCCGCAGGTGCAGGTAGTAGTGTATCTGGTGGTGCAGGAGGAGGTTCTGCAGCTGGTGGGGCTGCGGGGGTGGCAGTAGGCACTGGAGGGACTGCTGCTGGCGGCGTTGTTTCAGGAGGTGGAGGGGGAGGTTATACAGTAAGTCGTCAAGTCACATACCTTCCAAAACCAGGAGAAGATCCACAAGCCGTTGCTCGGGCGTTGGTTTGGAGAGTCGGAGGTGCAAGTAAACGTAAGTCAGTTATTCGCGAACGATTAAACAGAAACCTCCGATAAATAATATTATAGAAAGCAAACGATCAAAATACATGTCAGTAATGACAACCTACCACAATGGATTGAAAAAAGAGTCTTGTTAGAAATCGTGACATAACCGTTATCCTATGCAGACCCAATCCACCAAATGGCAACTGGTTTTACTTTTCTTCTTTTAATTTCTGCATAATATATTTTTGGATATTAAAACCAGATAAATTTTATCTTAAAACAGCTCACCTGCCATAATCGAGAAAATGAACTCATTGGTATCCCTTATTGAATGAAAGTTTAAAGCTTATCAACAGAGTATTGAATACTAGTCTTAAGCGGCCTTCACACGGCAAACTATAGTTGGCAAACTCGTGTTGGCAAACTCAAGTTGATGTGTGTGAACGGCACAAAAACAGTCGGCAAACAAGTTGGCAAACTGTTGGCGACAAATAGAACTTGCCTCTATTTTCGCCAACTTTTTCACCAACTTTTTTGTGTTGGTAAACTCGTATCTGACGTGTGAACGGTTGGCCAACATGAGTTGGTAATTGTCAACCAATCAAAACGAGCTCTATTCACGTGATTTATTTGCGCGACACTTCACAGAATGGGGGACGCGAGTCAACACTTTTTAAATTTTTCAAAGCGGTTCACAATTGTTCGGCTGCTCGGGACGTTTCATCTATAGCCTACAAAGATACTAAAAACAAACAAAACAAAACGGACGAGCGCGCGGACAAACTGGGTTTCGTCCAAACCTTTCTATTTCTCCACCGCTTTCGGTTAATTTCTTCTCTTCTTTTCCTCTGTTTCACTGTTGTACGTGAGTACCACTGCACTAAAAAGGGGGCCATGTTGTAAATTACCGTGTTTGTTATTTGAAACGAGTTTGACGTGTGAAGGAAGGAGTTTGTCAACTTTTTGAAGTTTTCCAACACTAGTTTGCCAACTTACGTTTGTCGTGTGAAGGCCGCTTTATAGTTAGTCAAAACATAGTCAGCAAGGCACTATTCGTCCGATTGCCCTGCTCATTGTCAACGTTGCGTACCGTAGTATAAATCACTCATCGATGTTAATCCATTCCGCGGGGGTTGAAGTGAACTAGAGCCATCAGGAGTTAATCAAACATCGGGCTAGTCTGCGAGCAGGCCCACCTTTGAGTCACGCGCGCAAGCGACGAAGATCAAAGCAGGACGCCCTGATCAAAGCGATGCTCGATTTCGCGCTCGCGGATACTTCGCGCACGCTATTGCTCCAACGTGTGAGCCTGATCGCAGGCTAACATCTGGCTAGAAGCAAACATTCAGGCTTGTTTCCCCGAAACACTCTGTGCTCCTGACCCAAGGGGAAAAGTCGGCACAGGGTCAGTGTAGTCCCTCTTTCACTTAGTCATACGATCCAAGAGGAACTACTCGTAGTCTACACATTGACACATATCTAACCTGGGCTGTATTTTACTTTTAGTTGTAGACAAAGGACTATACACTGTACATTCCTACAACGCCCCGTACGAACAGGAAAACGGGACTCTTAACTACTGTTGGCGATCGCACAATGGTGAAATAGGCTTACAGACTTTTTGCCAGGTCTTTCAAGCTCATATTCCTGGGCTGTACGCACGGGCTAAAGACAAGAACACTACAGTGTCTTTTGAATCAGTTTGCTTCCCTGGATATTATATAAAGCAGAGAAATTATCACTTCTTTCTTGAAAAGAGGGATGGATCAGAACATTTCGGTGAGAATGCTTGTATAATCGTGAAGTTTTCATTTGTCTTTACTATCGATATTCTTTCGTTCGTTCGTTCTTTCTTTACTAAAAGGTAATAAACTAAGAAGGGTAGATGTAACGGTCCCGCTCTGACCACTACCTGGATTTGTTTCTCGGTAGCTCTGAGTTCAAATTCACGGCCACGCTTGTAAATAACCAACTGGTTTGCCTCCGGCCAGTTGGGATTCTTAGAAATGTTATGTTCAGTTTGAATTATTTCTTTCAGTTGTTTGCTGGACCCACTAGCACTTGTGCTATGAACACTGCCGAGGGTAAATAAAGGACTTAATAGGACTTAAGGACGGTGCCTACTTTTGTTAGCGCGCACACGTTCTGCGCATCACGCAAGCCATAGTTTAAGCGCGCGCGCGACCTTGACGCAATCAACTACGCCACCAAGTACATGACTAAAATTGAAGCAAAATTTCCTACTGTGGCCTAATCAATTTTAATGAACCTGTACCTAAACCGGGGGCACTAGAATAACAGCATATCGCTAACCAATAAATGTTAACGTCTTCCAGCTGAAAACCTAGCTGTTATCTTTCGAAAATTACACTGAAATCCAACTGTAAATATGTACCTGCAGATGGCGTAGTGCGCCCGCAAAAACGCAAATGTCTTACTTACTGGGGAGGTAACAGGAAAAAATGCAACGGACACCGTAAAAGTTTTCAAAAAAGATCAATAACTTTAAAAACGCGTGGTTTCCCCTACATTTTATGTTGCGAAATGGAAGTGGCAAGCCTATTCAAAACGTTATTATATTAGTTTCTGGTTGTGAGCAAAACGTATTTAGACTGAATTTTAGCTGAACTAGAGGAAGGTTGTCAGGTCGAGACGCTAAAAGCGCTTTTGCAGCGATTTTGTTATTAAAAACGTACCAAAACTAATGTTTCTATTTGCCATGTAGTTTAAAGACCTTTTAAAATGTGCTAGCCTTTCTGTATGTAAAGGCGAATTCTAAGGAAATCTGTGAGGAAATATCCTTTCCCTCTTTTTTCAGAAAAATGCTGATGTCAGCATCTTTTGTTAAGATTCAAGGCTAATTATCTCGAAAATATCCGTAGCTACCCCTATTTTTCTTTGTGAATTCCAATAGCCCTTGCAAAGATCTACTTTTTCCGCGTGGTCCTAACCTGGCGCAAAAACCTTTGTATTTAGTAGGCACCCGTCCTTAATCTCATGGTATCCATATTTAGCTCTTGTTAACCGAGCAGAGAGAATATTGAACGAAGTCTGTACACACGACCAGGGTCAAGATTCTCCCATACAGACCGACTTAGCTTGGTTAATAAGATGTTGATTGTATGGCAAACATAAGAACAATTAAGTTCGTTTAATGTAACTGGTTTGTGCTAACTGACATTTTTCTTGCAAACGGCGATGAGCCGAATTTAATTTTCCCAAAGTTTGCTCGTCCTCTTTACCTTTTTTCTCATCAGCTTTTTGGCACTTACAGAAATAAATATTGTTAGATGAAAACACTCAGTGATCTTGCATTTTAGTTTGCAAGTCTTTCACTTCAAAACATTACCTGTCTAGATGCCGGTCTACGGCGTAGATGGGGAAAATCTAGACCGCGGTCAATATCGATTTCAGCAAATCAAATTCGTGAATTTGGTAGTTGAGGGCATTAAGGCCTTTTATGGTGGAATACAAGAATGTTCTCCTCATTGCTTCGGTTCTTAGTTTCGGTAAACGGTATGATGTTTTAGCTCTTGTGGGTTAATTGTAGATAATTGTTGCAAATTTTTACAGATAAAGAGACCTCTTTTACCGTATACTCTGTGATGATGTACACACGTAATCTTCTGCTACAGTCCATGCACATGGATTGGTATATTTGCCAGAGCAAAAAGAAGACTCTTCACGGGGTCACTGATATCGTGTTGGATTTTTACGATGGCGATCCCGATGTTCTTGGTCGTTGCACATTCTTATTTCATCCAATATCTCAAAACGAAAATAAATACAAAATGTGCAAATACGTGTTAGGACCAATCAAGCATCCTATGATAAGTGGACAGCCACTTCCTCGTCCACCTTCCTTGATGCCACCACATATACCTCCACTACAACCTGCATTCCCTTCTTGTATACCTATATGTCCGGCGGGAACAGGAGCTGGGGCCCAGGAGCAACCACCCAGCGTTGGAGTTCCAGAAGTTCCTGTGGAACCTTCAGTTGCTGGACCAAGTATGTGTCCTTTATCTTCTAATTAACAATTAGATGATGAGCTAGGCCAACCCTGGAACCTTAAGTCACCGTAACTCTGAGACGAGTTTGGGAGATTTATGGCGACTTTTGCCGACTTGAGCAAAATTGGCAGCAAAACACAGTGCGATTTTAGGCGATTTAAGGCGATTTTAATCGACTTAAGGCGACTTGAGGCAACTTTATTTTGCTCTAGTGATGTAGACCTAAACTTAGCAACAGTCTCTCGGCGTGTACTTGAAACTTATCAACAAAATCTCTTGTAATAAACCAATATTGTACCAATACTGGTACATACACCTAAGTCAGCATAGAATAATAATAACAATAAATACCAGCAAGGTAGCATGAATATTAGTGAAGATATCACAATATAAGTCAAAATCAGACAAAACTATTAAAAAAGTGTATATTCAAAGTGACAAAAATTTTAAAGAGACGTGATTTAGCATGATTAATTTAAATATCTATATATTTTCTGTTATTCAAACAACAAGGAAATTACAACTAATAAAGCTTATTTACATGCATTTACTTTACAATGCCTCCCAAATTATAAGAATGTTTATCTCGGTAGACTTATCTGCCATATTTTTGGCATCTTCAGTTTCAATTATGGCATGGAAGTAAAGCAAATGGCACGGCTTTCCAAAGTTGCTCAGTCCTTTTCAGGGACCCAATCGATTTGCTGCTCTCCTGCCTCAGTCAGACATAACATTCCAATACCATTTAGAAAACAGTCCTAAGAAAGCACGCTCGCTGATTGGTTAAAAATCCTGTTTGTATAACTCGATGGAGACACAGAACTAGCGCGCGCTGTTGACGTAGTGATGGCGCCAGCAAAGAGAATTTACATTATGATAATCAAAGTTAACAAGTTGTTTTCCTTTTTCTCGTCGTGGTGTTTTCTAAAAGAAATAGAAAACATGTACTCCGTGTTTGTATCGACTTATACAAACACTCGTGAAAGTTTGGGAGAACTCGAAGTCAGCATGTTTCCGAAGAGCGCAAGCTCTTTGATGTTGGTGAGATAATTTTCTTTTATGAACAGAGAAGAAATAAAACCCTAGGGATTAAGATAATGTCTGCTTGATTGATTCTTGGCAATTTCAAACTTGAACCAGATATCTTTAATGACGAAGGGAGGTTTTTGTCAGTTACCACAGATCGACCGGACACATCGGTTAATATTTACGATCTTAGCGAAATTTTGGTTACAAGAATCGCGTTCGAGTGAACAATTTCCTGAAGGGCGTAAACAGCCTTGGAACTTTGAGAGTAAAGGTCGAAAATTCTCCATAATCGCTATTTTAACTTTTCCGAGTCAACATTTCGATTAACAGAGGGTTCAGGAGTGCACGTGAATTAAACTTATGACGGCGTAGACTTTTATCTTGGTACAAAGCAGCAGTTACAAAACTTGTTGCATGTGGCAATGCGAACATTTTTATTTGCTGATCTTCTCTTACCTTATTTCGTTTCTTGTTGCGTTTGCTTTAACATTCTCTGCGTAAAGTCTTTTCAACTGATGGAACAACTAAGGCAAGCAAACAATCGGGAAGCCCAAGTGAATCGAACGTGACCAGCGTCATGGGACGTGACAAGACACGGCAATTGGTCAGTTGTAGACAGTTCACATGACAACCGGACGAAAATTGCGGTGTTCTTGCTCGCAAAGATCGCTTGATCAAAACAATAGCTGTGTTTACTAACTAGAGTCCGGAGACTTACGTAAATGACTTACGTACGGGGCTAAACGTGGCTGCATGGAGGAAAATTATAAAACTCACTGAGTTTTTATTTCAAAATTTTAATTAATACAAGTTACACGCCGCGATTGTCGGAATTTCCACTTACGTGCGGGGCTAAACGTGGCTGCATGAAAGAAAGTTATAAAACTCGCTGAGTGTTTTCGAAAAAATACAATCAAGGATTTTTAATTGAACTTTCTTTTTTTGAGCAAAGAAAGAAAATGTCATCAAATACATGTTCTGGGAGGAACAGATAACACGAAAGACGACACTGCTGCGATTAAAACTTGCTGGTGGCTTTGAATCGAACACTCAGTCGGCTTCAAAAAGAAAAGAATCCTAAATTAAATCTCTCCTTAGAGCTCCTCGAAGGCATCTAATAAAAAAGTTGTGGTTAAAGGAAATTATAAGTTCAAATCCATGTGATCTGGGCATTCGTCACGCATCGGAACGTGTTCACCCATAAATTAACTATGGCCGCCGCTCTACAAAAAGATCTAATTTTGGCGTTCCGTGACCAAAACAACTTGTTCAAGATCTCTTTTCAAAGCTCTCGATATGATCTGCATTCAAAACTACACAAGCTTAAGCTTACAAAATTTGAAAATATGTTGCGAAGAAGCCAAATCTATAAAATATCTGCGGTGATTACTTCATAGTCATTCACACGTCGCGAACAAAAGGATATGTTGACAAGTCAGTTCGCCCATGGTCCCTTAATTGCAGCATTGTTTCAGTCTTTTGAAGTCTCTTTGAAGTGAATGAGGTCTCCTTCCAAAATATCTCACCTTTTTCAAACCGAATGAAACCGAAATTATTCGGGATGCTTTCGGATGCTACCGAAAGCAATGCCCAAAGGAATAAACTGAGCCTTCAAACTACAACATCCAGCAGGATAAGCCATTTCAGAAAGACACATTTAAAGCGGCGTGAAGTTGTAATGAAATTTTGATGACCCAGACTATGCAGTGAACTGAATCTTTTCAGAAGGTCATTTTTAGTACAGTTGATCAGACCACCTGGAAATATGCCTTTCAAGCCTTCACTAGATTCCATCTGGCACATTACAAATGTCCAGAATGACATTTTTACAGCGAAATGCTACAATTTGATATACCAGACACACTGGTCGCTCCGCCATTTTGATTCTCCCAGTAACCCTTGCGCAGCTAACATGGCTGAAACATCTCGCTAATAATCTAATCGGTTTTGTAAAATTCTAACTGAAATTCACTTCAAATAACGATTTCCAATTATTTCTAGATGTGTTATTAAACATCACGCCTCAGAAAGATCGTTGGATTGAATTGTATCGCGTGTTCCCACGCATCATTTGTCAAATAATGCAAAAGGTTTATAAGGTCACGAAATCGCAAATGTCCTTCGTTTATTATTTGATTATCCAGTTGCATCAAAATTCCCCCCAAATCGTCTGAAAAAAAGAAAAAATGACGCCATTCCTTAGACGACCTCCAGCCACAACATACTGACGGCTGATAGTGGACGATGACTCAGCCAATCAGATTTCAGCATTTGTAAAAGTATTCAAGTATAATTCCACTAAAACAAAAAGTATATTACATAACTTTGTCCGTTAAGACCTCGTGCAACCGAGATCGCGAGTTCAAAATACTTGAACTTTGTTTTCCATTATTCTTAAGTACAAATTGAAGTCCAGTTGTTCTGTTCGTTTCCTTTCTTTACTTGGCAGTAGGGGGGGTGTCACTTCTCAGTTGTAGGTTATCTTTCGAAACTTGATTTTTAAATTATTTCTCCCTGAGGCGTATATGTTTTTCAAGTAGCTTTTATGGATAAAAAGATAGTTTCTATGTCTTTGCCTTGAGCACATTTGCAAATCGCACATGTGATCATCCTTATGCTTTTAATAGCGCCACAGCACTGAATACTTTCCTTAATCTACGACTAACTGAGGCAAAAACCAGATACCAACATGCTTTGATATTGTATTTAGGATTTGATACAAGTTACTCGTCTTATTACAGAGATGTGCGTCGCGTTAAACTTCATCAACAGCATTGGGTCTCCATTTAAACTCTACTCTTCTCTCAAACACGAGGGATATCTCGCCACTGGACCTGGTTTTAAACTAAAACTGATGATAGACAGACCTGAGCTTCACAGTCACGTGGTATTCTATGCCAAAGATCCAGACGATAAACGGAAGATACTCCTGAATGAAGAACCTAGCCTTTCAGCAGCAGTAGTTGCTGGCTGTCCAGAATATTTGGACGTGTTTGTGACTGCCGAACAAGGTATAGCACAAAAAATGTACTGTAGATTAATTCTATTTTACAACATTAGTTTATAATTTTTTTTTATTTGCATAGCCATTACAGAATAACAGGTGTCAGATACATAATAGCACAGCGAGAATGAAATAATATGTGTTTTAATGCGAACGAAAAATGTGGGTAGCGTCCTGATGATACGTTCTGCCTAGTTATTACTATGCAATAATTTCTTTCTATGCTTCACTATTTTCTTCTTGTTTCAGCAACACCTTCTGAGTCACCTCTGCATCATCATGAACACCACCATCATGTCTATCATCCAGCTGTTACATTCTCTGTAGCCTATCCTCTGCCAGCTGCAGCACCATCACTTCCTGCTCCGTCGCCAGTAAGTCCCGCCTCTCCTCCTGTAGGTCCAAAACCTCCAGCTCCAGTTGGAACGACATCCCAGGGAGGTAAGACTTCATTGCGCGAGTGGGTAGCTTTATTCACGCATTTGATCATTGTTTTTATTTCTTTGTTTCTTTTTGCTTTAATAGGCCCCGCTCCAGCAGTGCCTGGTGTTTCCGCCTCACAGTCTCCACCTTTTTCAGCCCCCGCTCCACCTTCTTCGTCTTCTTTAGCTCCAGTTCCACCTTCTTTAGCCCCAGCTCCACCTTCTTCACCTTCTTTAGCCCCAGCTCCACCTTCCTCGCCTTCTTTAGCCCCAGCTCCACCTTGTCCACCTTCTTTAATCCCAGCTCCACCTTCCTATCCTTTAGCTGCACCTGCCGCATCTCCCACATTCTATCCGCATCCCCTAGAACCGTCTCAACTTCCATCTACACTGTACGTGCCCCCCTCTCAGCTGGCTGCAGCACCAGGTCCTCTACAAGCTTTCTCGCCTGTAGCTCCATGTGCTCCAACAGAAGTAATAACGACATCTCTGAAAGGTTCGAAAATGACTTTTTTAATGTAGCATATTGCATTTATTTGTTTACATCAACTAGGTATTGAAATCCATTGCCTTTTTAATTGCTTTCGTTTTTACTGTGGCTGTTTTTTTTTTCTCACTTTAACAAAAGAATAGATTAAGCAATTCATTGATACTCCTATTTTTAGGCTGACCAACTGAAGGTCTCCAGTGGTCAAGTTTTAAAATGCTCTTTCCGATCCATCAACCCACAACTATAGTGCTCTAGAGCTCAAGAAAATCCCTCACTCATTTATTTGGGAGCCTGCTGGATTTCAGCCTGCATCTGGTTGTCTATAATTTTAACTAGTGCATTTTGCTCTACCTTTTCTATCAACAGAAGAACCTCCAACAGCTCACTATCACTATCATTACGACGGTCAACAAACTTCGGGGAGGGGAGACTATAAAGTTTGAAAGGTGAGGAAATCTATCAGTATAGTAAACCCAAAATACTTAAAAAGACTGATAACATTGAACTTGCGGCCGCCTTCATGTTGGTGATCCCTTGATATAGGGTAAGAACAGCCGGTAATTATCGCGCGCATTCCTGTCGAACGAACATCAAGAAATTCACAATCCTCTACCAAGGACCTAGGGTCTGGAACTCTCTTCCTTCGTCAATTACCAATTTGTCAAGCTTTTCTACCTTTAAGAACAAAGTGCTAGAATTTTTATTTTTATTAAAATAGTTTCTGAGTTAGTTTCTGCCGCACTCCTTCGCAGCCTCTATCTTATTTAATATTGTGATATCGAGGTGGCCTCTCTTATAAGCCTGGTGGTTTCCCGAGGTCTCCTCGCCTTACAACCTACGCGCTGTATTTTTTTAATTTTTTAATACTTAAAAGGCAAATAAATAACGATGATGACGATGATGAAGATGTCCACTTGGTAATGCTTAGTTTTGTGGGGAATAAGTGAGGAGCCCACACTGTCGCTGTTGTCTTCCAGAATTTTAATTTGTCAGATTGCGTGCAGAACAAGGTTAAGCGTAGTCTCTGAAAATTAGACAACGCGAATCAATAGTTCTTATTTCATGAACACACCTTGATAAAAACGTAAGCTGATTGGCTAAACAAAAGATAAACAAACTCACTCATCAGTGCTGACAGATCGTGACACTCGATTTCCGGAGATATTTCGCAATCGTTACAATACTAATTGTCCCGTTTCCGACACACTCCCCCCATGTGCTTTCCACGAGGAAGCACATGTAATCAGAGGAAACTAGATCAGATCTATCACAAGTAACTATAGAAAAAGTTTTTTTCCACAAAACAAGTAAAGAAAATGTCACAGTTCCTTTTGTGATTTGAATCACTCAATGCTCATATGTAGTACTACTGTTCGATCCTGATCTCAGATTTAAAGTTCTCCGTCTTCAGTAGCATCATGAATGCGTAAGGTAGCAGCCACTGCAGCATCTCTCCTTGGGCGGAAGACTGGTTCTCCAGGGTTAAGTTGTGGCGGCGCTGCAGCTCTTTGAGGTACTTTATCACAGGCTAATTCCAGAGGGTAAATGTGCTGGATTGGCCTCTCCAAGAACGTTTTTCCCGCACGTAACTTTATCGCTCGCACCTTTCCATCTCGGCCTTCAAACAGCTCTTCCACGACACCAAGGGGCCACTTCCCACGATTTTTGTCTTCCGAACGGATAATGACGACATCTCCTTCGTTCAGTGGTCTAGGTTTACCTTGGCCAATGTGGGTGTGTCGTTCTCTAAAAGCGGCTAAGTATTCACGCGTCCAGCGCTTCCACAAAGCATCTTTGCAGTTCCTGAGGTACCTTTGCCGTTTTCGCAGGTCATAATCTTCCTCTCTCCACGGCTGTCGCTCAGGTAGACGTATAGATCTTTGGAAAAGAAAGGACGCCGGGGTCAGCAGAGGGAGCTGGACGTCATCTTCCACGTACGACAGGGGGCGGCGGTTTAAGTGAGTTTCCACATCAAGCACAACTTCGGACAGCTCTGACCAGGTTAGCATTCCCCCTCCAATCACTTTGTAGAAAGCGCGTTTAAAAGGCCCACCAGTCGCTCGAACTGGCCGCCCCACCAGGGTGCTCGGCTCAGGTTAAATCTCCAAGTGATCTTCTCCGATGCTAGGTGGTCTTGCATTTGCTCGTCTTTCTGGATTTCTTTTATCAGCTTGGCCGCTCCCACGAAGGTCCTTCCATTGTCTGAGAAAATCTTCGAAGGACGTCCTCGTCTAGCGATGAACCGCTTTAGGCTTGCCATGGAGGTAGTGGTCTCCAGATTTGGTACGATTTCTAGGTACAAGGCTCTCGTTAAACTGCAGGCATAAAGCACCAAGTAGGCTTTCCCTTCCGCTCGCGAAGACTTGCGGTACTTAATAGTGCCGGCAAAGTCAACACCCACTACTTCGAAAGGACCTGATCCCTCTGTTCTCTCAGGCGGCAATAAACCAGGGGGTGGAACTGCGAGAGAAACTGACTGAAAACGCTTACACCCATAACACTGCCTGATGACTTTCTTTGCAAGGCGTCTAAGACGCGGAATCCAATGCTCCTCCCTGATTTTAGCCATAGTTAGCCCCACTCCCCCATGGAGTGTGGCTTTGTGGGCGTGTTGAACAAGTTTCTCAGCAAAGGTCGTAGTGTCTGGTATGTAGATCGGATAGGGACTTGGTAGTCTTCCACGGCACTCCAGCAATCCGTCTCTGTTTCTCTGCAGGTTGAGGCTCAGTCGGTCTTCTTCCATGTTTTCATACCCCTGGCTCTGGGCGCGCAACATCCAGAAGAGGTTTTGCTTTTCAATTTCTTCTGTTCTGAGAGGACCCTTTGTCCTTCTAGCTCTCTTCCTTCTAGCATTTTGGGTAAACCGCATGATCCAGGCGCACACTCGTAAGGTTTTCCAGTATGAGTTCTTGGCAAGGAGTTCGTCCAGCTCATCGTCAGAATTCACGGCCAAGGCGAACAGTTCCTTTGTGATTTTCATTTCTGCGTTAGCTGCAGCGGTGGGCGCGGTCACAAGGTCGGCAGGCCATTTTGCAGGATCACTAAGCCACTCTGGTCCCTTCCACCATAGTTGATTCTCCTCAGCTACCAGTCCACCTCGGCTAGCAAGATCTGCAGGATTATCCTGAGTAGGTACGTGCCTCCAGACAACATCAGAGTGGTCTCTAACTTTCCGTACCCGGTTGGCCACAAACTGTTTGTAGTCTCCTCCTCCTAGTATCCAGTGTAAGGCAACGCTGCTGTCAAGCCAACAGTGCAGCGAGGTCACAGGGAATCCTTTAAGCGCATCTTGTGCGTTAGTCAGAAGATTTACAGCCATGTGAGGTATTGTCAGCCCTTGTTTAGCCAGTCTTGCCTTTGATGTAACCAGGCCTTGGTTGATTGTGCTAGACTGTTTGATCACAGCGTACACAGAAGCGGCCACGCCCTTTCCGCTCGCGTCTCCAAAGGCATGAAGTTTAATGTCCTCGTGGACACGTGTTGCGGTAAGGAACGTTCCCACTTCTGCCACTGCTGTTCTAGGGGGAAGGATAACGGTGCGTCCCATGCACGTTTCACTTCACAGGCATCGCGGTACAGAAGCTTTCCTTGCAGGGTTATTGGAGCGATAAGACCAAGGGGGTCATAGATCCTTGCTACTTTTCCCAGAATCCCTCGTTTCGTAGGTTGAGCAACTTCTTCTGGAATCGTGACTGCAATTTCGTCCGTTGATTTATTCCATTTTAAACCAAGCAGACCACACTCTCTGGACTTAACTCCAAGTTGCTGTTTCGCGTAGCTTAAGTCATCTTCATTCTCGGCATCCTCTGAGATTTCTAATTTAGGGATGTTTGAGTGCCACTTGTGCAAATGAAAGGTGGCCTGGGGGAAAATTTCAGTCAGTTCTTTTGTTCCGTTTCTTGGACAGTCCCTCCGCCAGTAATGAGGTCATCTATATAAAGTTCTCGTTCTATTTCTGCAACAGTGTCAGGGTGATCAGCTCTACAGGTGTTTAAATGTTGGTGAATTACGCCGCCAAGCAAGAAACGCGAGGGTCCTAAGCCAAAGAGTGCTCTGGTGAACCTGTAGGTGCGAATACGTAAGGGATTCTTGCCGTCTAGCCAATGGAAACGTAGTGCATCTCGGTCTTGTTCACGGATACGTACTTGAAGAAATGCTTTGCGAATATCGCCGGCGAGGGCTACTGCATGAAACCTTCCCCTTAAAAGGACTTTCCAGAGCTGGTTCTGTAGGGGTGGTCCAACTTCTAGGCAGTCGTTTAGGGAGCTCTTGCTGAGGCATCGTACACGATCCGCATCTTAGTAGTTTCGGCGCTCTCTCTTAGGACAGCCTTGTGGGGGATGTAGAATTCTCGTTCAGATGGTGGCATCTCTGCTTCTTCTATAACTCCTTCCTCTAGCTGTTCTTGGATAATTGCATCATAGTCGTCAAGCTTTCCTGTTTTCTTCAGGGGCAAGGGAGGATGGTCCCCTTTCCAGGGAAGGCCAGTTTCGTACCAACCCTCTGGGCTGCGGCTGAGTTGTTCAAGGAATTCTTCATGAACAGCGCTCTGATCGCCATTAGGTTTGTCTTCGAGTCCTAAGACGTCCATCCGGTAAAGCTCTTCATAGTCATTCGACGCCGTCTGCGCTAGGAACATCTTGTCCAGGTCTGTCTCCTTTCCTGGTGACATGACGGTCCATCCAAAAAGAGTGTACTCGGCCACAGGCTCGCCGAGAGCTCCAATGCGTTGGGATTCTCGAGTCTTTATCTTCGCGTAGTCACTCGCGCCCAGAATAACATGGACCGGAAGTAAGCTCTTAGTGTCGGTATCTTCCATTGTAACGCCTTCCAGATGGCGGTATTTGCTGATCATTTCCTTATAGTTAGGATTTTCCACGGGCAAAAGTTCAGCGCGGTCCACTCTAGTTACTCGTAGGGAAATGGTATTGTTCCCTTTAGTGTCACTCACTTGTGCATTGTAAGTTTCCGTCCGCTTAGTCACTATGCCCACGATAGTTTGGATACGGCGTGCTAGAGTGCGAGATGGTACGAGGTTTAGACGATCCAAGATGTATCCTGAAGCATACGACGCAGTCGCACCGGTGTCCAGTAGGGCTCTACAGATCACGCCATTCAACTTGACAAGTACGATTGGATGGCAGACTTTCTCCCCTTCTTGAGTTGCAGTTAGAGCTACTCCGCCGTTGTTCGCTGTTTGGCGTCCAGTTGCCGATGGTCGGTCGCAAATGGATGAGTGGTGCCTTTGTTTGCAGTGTACGCAAGATGCACGGCTTCGGCATTGTGAAGCGCTGTGTTGAGCCCCAGTGCAGTTGAAGCACAAGCGTTTGTTTTGAAGAATGCGACGGCGCTCTGCTGGAGATGTCACGTTCTCACACTCCCAAGATCTGTGTGTCACGCGATCGCAATAGACACACGCGTGTCGTGGGTCGCCCTGTCGCGCGTAAAAACTTCTGTCACGAGGCAAACGTGGGGGACGCGGCTGACGGTGATAAATCGGCGGAGTCGGAGGAGTTTCGTTTGCCTTTCCTACTCCCAGAGTTTCCATCGGATGAATGGCTTTCCATTCTTCTAAAGCCTGCATGAGTTCCCCGAATCCCCAATCTTGCCATCCCGGTTTTCCGCTCACGAGGTCTGCTCTTATTTCGGGCAATTTGTCTAGGACGCCACGCACCATAAATAAACACCCAGAAAGTTAGAGTCCCTAGTGATTGAACATTGTAGTTCAAAGTCTGGCAAAATTTATGAATTTCATTAGGGTTGCATCCAGTTACCACAGGTAAACCATTGATGTTATCGATATACGCTCTCACAATCTAGCTTGATTTGCCATAATTGGCCTTCAAGATATTTTTAGCACGTTCATAACCTTCAGAACTAAATGGCAGGCCGTCAATTGATTCACAAACATCACTTTCCAGTAATTCTTTAAGATGGGCAAATTTGGTAACCGGGGGAATATCGGCTGCATCGATTTCCGCCTCGAATTTATTCCAAAAGGAAAGCCACCATTCGTTGGTGCCGTCATATTTCGTTATTACCAGCTTTGGCATCTTCACATTTCCCTTACTTAGGGGTTTTCCGGTAGGCTGATCGGGCGACTGCATTTTTGATTTCTGCTCAAGTTTAAGTTTTTCAAAGCCCAGTTCATCCTCCCTCCTTTTGGCAAGCAGAGCTTCTTCTTCTTCCCGTTTTTTTGTTTATTGCTTTTGCCCCAGCCTCTTCGAGATGACGATTTAAATCTTCTACTTCTTTATCTACATCATCAATTGTTTGCTCGATAGTTTTTCCCCATTTTTCAACTTCGTCAATGCTTTGCCCCGCTTCAAGCTTACCTTTCTCGGTGTCTAGCTTCAAGTCTTCTATAGCTGCTAGAATCTTTCCCGGCGTTTCTTTATGTTGAGTGATCTTCTCGATAGTCCCTTTCTCCACGACAGAATTTGTCTTCCCTCGGGTAAGCTTTAGAAGCTGAAGTTGGGCCTCCAGTTTAGCATCCATTGACTAACAGGTTGTCCAAATCGGTTCAGGTCCCGTCGGGGGTGCCACTTATGTGGGGAATAAGTGAGGAGCCCACACTGTCGCTGTTGTCTTCCAGAATTTTAATTTGTCAGATTGCGTGCAGAACAAGGTTAAGCGTAGTCTCTGAAAATTAGACAACGCGAATCAATGGTTCTTATTTCATGAACACACCATGATAAAAACGTAAGCTGATTGGCTAAACAAAAGATAAACAAATTCACTCATCAGCGCTGACAGATCGTGACACTCGATTTCCGGAGATACTTCGCAATCGTTATAATACTAATTGTCCCGTTTCCGACAGTTTATGAATTCGGTGATGACTGAGCAGTCCATTGGCAATTTCCTAGGCGGACGGAACATCTGGACTTTGTAGAGGTTGGGGCTATATTGATAGCCTGTCGTCTCTATTTTCTCCCTTACAAAAGTCTCTCAATGTTTCCTCCCTCCCCCCTCCCATTGTGCAGTGTATCAGTGTGGACAGGACATCTCAAACGCGATAAAAAACATAGGTAACATTATAGTCAGAAGTGCATTCCAAACAGGTGATCAACAACCCAGAACTTGTAAATGCGCACGCGCACAATGCAAAACATGTCTTTTCATTGGCAACGTTGAGAAAAAAAGCAAGACTCAAACGATTCATCAAGATCAATGATCATTCACCTGTACCTCAGCCAATGTCCGATACTGCATAACGCGCTCTTTGCAGAAAGTTATACATCGGCGAAACAGGGAGACGACTAGGCGACCGATTCTGAGAACACCTTCGTGACGTAGAGAAAGACGACAAAAACGTATCTAAACCGGTCGCGAGACACTTAAATCTCCCCAATCATTCTAAGCCACATATGGCAGTCTGTGGCCTTTCGCTACATCAAGGAAGCACGCAAAGTAGCAAAACTCTAAAGCAATATTTCTTTTCAAATCGGCACTCTTAGTCCTCACGGTATTAACGAACGCTTTTCATTCAACTAATTTATTCTGTTGTTTTTTACTTTACCATGCACCAACCAATAACGTAGCTCCGTCTTTCTGTATATAAATCACACCTCCGACGAAGGGCTAACGCTTGAAACGCTCTTTACGGTGGCCAGTTCACATTATCAACCCAGTTGATAAAACCAAAATATCTCCAGCTTGGTCTTGCAGCTGGTCTGTTGCTCTCAGTTCTCGGTGTTGATTTCGTATTGCCTCAGGTTGTATGTCAGGTAGAGTGACCAGCCCAAAAAAACAAAGTTCTTAATAGTGACGGGCTCAACACTTTTGACAATAGCTCCTTCCAAATCAGTAATCTTGGTTTGTCGGTCTTGTCTCTTGATGTTGAGTATACGGTTGAGGCGCCGTTGATGATACTTTTCAAGCCTCTTGGGGTAGCAGCTGGTAGTGGTCCAAACTTTTAAACAAAAAGAACGGGATGAAAATACCAAGGAAAGAACACAAGTGAAAATATACTCGGGATAACGGGTATTCATTTGTTCTATCAGTTGTCAAGGCAACCCGGGTTAAATGATCGGGACACTAACATTTCTTCCGGGGAAGTAGCGGTATTCCTAATTACTTCATTCCTTTAACTTTTCAGTCAAATTGTGCAGTTTCTCTCCAGTAAGAGTGAGCTACCAAGTATCTAGAGATTATGCTACTTGAATGACTAGAGAACATACGTGACAATCTCGAGAGCTGATTGGCCACACAGAATCCCAATATTGGTCCTTGGACGATTTCGAGGGTGCGTGCACGGGTTTCTGTGCATACTACCCGAAATGACTTTAACGAACCTGTCCATAAATCAGGGCAACGATGATCACTTTATTTACACAGGGCTTTGTAAATATGAAGGGGATAGAAATCAAGCTGGCAGCAAATTATGCATTATGCGTATCTGGTAATTTAACCTGACTTTTTTTCAGGATGAGCCCCCATATTCAAGGATTCGCAGGAGTGCTATCCGACTGGCCCCTTAAGCTTCTGTAAACAATACTTGGATGCCGAAGAAGAGAATGAGCATTCAGTCACGATGAACTGATGTTGTGAATGAAAGGGTTCACCCTAAAATGCTTAATTTTTCATACAGTAACAGTAATTGCAATTGTTGGATCTAAGTTAGTCAACCGCTCTCAAGCAAGACAATGACGCGAGAAGAATAGACCATGGGAAATTAAGGAAAAATAAAAAGAGCAACTTCTTCTGTAACATGTTGAATTGTGTGGCAATCCTAAGTTAATAACTTTATGCTTCGTTCCCAAAGAATCGGGAACAGAAACATCTTTTATCAAATTGCCCTATGTTTTTATTCCGCATCACCACATTCTAGGGGAAAGGAAAATACAAAGTGTAAAAGATTAAACACAACATATACGTGAACCATTAACTCAGTATAAAAGTGGCGCGGCCTTCTTGAGAACCTTTCGTAGAATACAGAAGCGCTAACGAGTGTCTACTGAAATAAATTAATACTTTGGGGCTTCAACGGGGTAACTTCACAAAGTAATTTATTTCCCGATCAGCTTAGTCTTCAAACAGGTCCCCTGCTTCAGTCTCTCCACATATAGTAGAGGCGATAGAAAACTTTAGGTGTAAATTTATAGAGATTTTTAACAGACCAATAAAGAAATGTTTGATCCCATGGGAAATTTACTTGCATGTTAAGTTATTCATGAGCATAAGTCTGTTAGCTCTTGCAAAATGCCAAAAATGTAGAAAGTAAGCTAAAGAATGCAGAAATGGAAGTATTTAGGTTATTGCAGACCGGTAGATTAACAGTTACAAACGACCGAAGGAGGATTTCTACATCATGTCTGTCTTGTATGGCATTGGGGTATGAAGTATGATATAGTATGACATAGCATGACAAGCCGGAACTGCGTGTTCACCTTAATTCTCGAATCCGAATCGAGAGGTCTGGATTTGAGGGGATCGAGCTCTGGCCAAGGCCATTGTGTTGTGTTCTTTGGCAGGACACTGTCACAATGCCTCTCACAATTCCTCTCTCTACTACGGCGGAGAGAGGCATTGTGGTAATTTGATCATGGGGGTAACCCTGCAATGAACTAGCATTAACGCCAAGGGGGAGAAGAAACAACCCTAGTCGCTTTAACGTCGCTAGAGAAAACCCGATGGGCCACTTGGCTCGTATGCAGACTTAACCTTACCTTTGCTCTCGTGAAAAAGTTAGATCAAAAAATAGCTGTTAGTTAAGATTCTCACTTGGTGACCTTTATTGTACATTTTTACAAACGTTTAGTCGCTGCTAGCTATTCCTCGTAGAAGTTGGTGATGTTAATTGTGTCCCACACTTTGATGAGTTGTGTCATTGGTGAGGGGTAGAGCAATAACCATAACTCTGTTAAAAAAAATAATAAGTGGGCAGCGGAGGTTGCGGCAGCAAGTCGATAGGCGGTTTCCGCAGTATGACTTATTCTCACTAGCTCAGCCCAGACCCCATAGTTTCATTCAGCCGTTATGCTATATTCTGAGCTTTACTAATTCGCACACTTGGTTAGTGAAAGTATATTTTTTTCGTTCAGACTGGGCTTGCATTTAGACCTCTTGTCATGAACACATCCATGATACAGGTATTCACCTCGGCTAGACTTTCCTTTGTTTGCGAGCTACCTGAAAATGAAGATCCCTATTGAAAATCCATTAAGATGTCATTGGTGCCAGTATATGACTACACACAAAATGTCTTCCACGAACGGTTATGTCTATCACCTCAAGCTATGTATAATATTTGAATTCCAAGATACCACAACAACATCTGACCAATAACTATATGTTAAAAAGAGTTTCTTTTCTTTCAAGATAAAAAGGCAGTATAATTCTCTGTCCATTCAGGCAAAATTCTTTCACCTCGCTATAAAGATTTTATGCCTCTGTGCTTTGTTTCGGCATCGTAATGTTCATCATTGCTTCTAATCACTGTTTTCTATTCGTTGGCGCTTTTTTACTTCGTCTTCTTCAACATCGTCAAAGTATTCGTCGTCCCAGTCAGCTCGCTTACAACAGCGAGAGGGACAAGGTGGTGGGCACATCAACGAATTGGAGCAGCTGCTCGGACATGCTGGAAATACAAACATGTAGCTTCATCAAAAGAACATTCGATAAAACACATAGAATCATTAAACTGCCATTCGATGATGTAAACTGTAAAAGCTCAATCTGATTATAATTTCTGGTTTTAATCACATTCAGAAAATAAGAATCACATTCACTGAACTTCTATAAGGTGTACAGTCACTTGCGAGTTTCAAAGAGTTTTCATAGCCATTACCAGGAGTGGGGGTCTTGGATTGGTGATAGTGATAATGATAGTGAACGGATCCATTTCCTGTCAAAAAAACAAGTGAAACATGTCAGTTTTGGAACGTATGACAAGTTGTTTTTTTTTTTAATGCATTTCCTGGAAACTGAATAACGAGGACGCTGAAACCACCAAACAGAAAAGGTAACAAGGTTCTCAAGCATTTTATGCGTAATCATCAAAAGATGATAAGCAGTTTTCATTTTGCCTACCAACAGCACCTCGAATAAAACTAATAGTGAATAAAGCTGAAATGAATACAGTCGAGGGGCCAGTAATCAAAGTCCTGATCAAGGCTTTTTCTATTGTTTTTAGCGGAGCTCCGGTGACCCAAGGGGCCGCCAAGCGGAGCCCCATACCCATACAAGGAAGAGAAGGAAACCCATGAGTTAATTTACCATGGATAACATGGCTAGCGGTATTGCTCGTGGGCGCATATGCATTTTCCCGAAGATAAACGTTTAAGGGGGGTTGCAGTGTCAAGATTCTTTCAAGTTAAAATTTTATACAGATGTCAGAACGCTAAACGAAAGCACTCAATTTCCCGCGAATTCCTTTTAAACATCATTTAATAAATTCTGATCGAGTGACTGGGCCTACGGCACACAAGAACCTAATATTATGTTCCACACAAAGGCATAGAAATGGAAGAAATTTCCTTAATTAAATTAAACAGTTGAAGTTAATGTTCGTACCTTGTTGAGGGGATAGTGATCCTGGAACAGTAGAAGGGGGAGCTGGAGAGAATGATGGAGGTTTTGCTGGTGGAGGATAGAATGGAGGAGAAGCAGGTGGAGGGGCCGGAGGTGCAGGTGGAGCAGGAGGAGCAGGAGGA
>CM042748.1:32468496-32483805 GCA_022496165.2 Catalaphyllia jardinei | reverse complement strand
GAAAGCCAAATATAAAATTTGAAAAATAAAACAGACAAAAGCCCTTAATGCAATTTCAGTTGTTTATTTTCGACGAAACCCGCTTGTTTACAACAAAATCTCCGGCGGACGACTACTATCCATCCGGGTATTTCCGGCGGACGACTACTATCCATCCGGGTATTTTCCTCGGACGGGCACTATGGGCTGATAGTGGCCCTCCGCGGATGAACACTATCGCGTCACGTGATCAATTTAAACCAATTAGAATCGGAGAAAATTTAGTGGTGAACTATAACGCCATATAATCTGAACAATTGCATGTCACTTACTGTTACAGGGTGATTCTGTACTGCCAAATGTTCGTCTTTTCCTTATCAATTCATGTCTACCATCTGCTGCTGAAAAAGAAAGAAGCGCCATAATTACAGAGAACCACAAGCATGCACAGAATAGAAAACCATGCAGCTCTTTTTTCATGGCCAACCTGGCTAGCAATATGGATCGGGGACGCCTGCGCCCAACGAAGAAAAAGGACCAAGGTCGCACAACATGGTGGCCTTACCCCAGCTAATGCCACGTCATGTAGCCTTGGTTTATAGCGAACATCTTTGATATTAGACATGCATGCTGAGGTCAAATGACACCTGTCAAAACAAGGTATTCGCTGACCGGCGCAGCGTGACCATATTGCGGGTTCAAGTTTTGAGCTTATTGAGGTCACGAGTCTTTTTTTAAGTTGACAGGTGATCATTTACTGGGTTTCGATTGAATCGCGGGCTCGAGTAAAGTTAATTGGTTGAAAGCAGGGCCCAGTTTTTTTTTCAATGGCGGTTAATGCTAACCCAGGATTAAAAGTTAACTGAGGTATGTATGTTTTGTGTAGTTTACTCAGTGGAGACGGCCAAACAATATAAAGAGAAAGCCTTACGCAAAGTTATAAAACTCAAGTCAAATTTAGTAAATGGTTTGAACCCAGAGTATCAATAGTTCGTATTGTGTGACCGTTCGGGTGAGGGTAGTTTGTCGGTTTCGTTTTCGTCGTGGATAAGTCAACGAAACCGACAAACGGACTTCTAACAAACCGACTTTTGACTAACAATAGACGGACCTCAAACTGACCAATTTGACTAAAAAAAGACGGATCGAAACCGACCAATGACTGATGACAGACTTTACACGAGTCTTTCAGCCAATACTATCATGGCTTAACTGACCAATCGCTTTCAACGAACCAGACTTATAACATCATCGACCGAAAAACACTATTCACTTGACTCCGAAGATGACTTCCGCTCAGGTTGTCGAAACGTCAGCCACCAACAACAGTTCTTTTCAGAACTACCCTCGCCCGGACGATCACACAATACGAACTCAAGTCAAATTTCTCGCTTTTTAATTGGGGCTTTGAACAACACGGCCCAGGAGCTCCGCTTTTAGGCTTGGCTAAATCTTTGTATTACCGTGCTCTATAAAAAATGGTAAGCGTACGCGTGACGTTTTGGGCCGTTTTTATTTTTACTTTAGTTTAGTTTTCAATGGCCGTTTTTATACTAGATACGCATTATCCGTCTGGACGAACTTGGGCAAATATTTGTAGCTTGTCTGGTTATGCGTCTCCAGTATAAAGACAGGACCAAGACGAACTATGCGTCTAGACGAACTATCCTTGGTTATGCGTCGTGAACGACGCATTACGAAAGAATGTTCGACTGGACGCATAATTCGTCTGTGTGTGTAAAGACGGGCATCAGACGAAGAAAGAAAAAAAAATACACCGCGTTATGAAATAAATTCCACAACTTTTTAAAACCCTAGAGTCATGTGTGGCTCCTGGAGCACCCACTGCAGCCCACATAAAACGCTTGTTGCAACCAATGAATCCTATGTTTGTCACAGAATGTCTTTTCCTGTAATTATAAAAGTTCTTAAGTTTAGTGCTGACGTAAACATAAATCCATTCCATGCCCCTACACAAGGAAACTCCCAATTTGCCAGAAAATTTTTCAGTTCTTGACTCCACTCTTGCAGATTCGAGCAGATTGGCGGGTAAACGAGTCTGTCATACAAACATCCCGCAATGGCCTTACAAACGCCTTGAAAAATGATCTGGGCAGTTGATTCTGCAACCCCAAAGAGATCACCAACGGTCAAAAACGTATACCCATGACCATGTGCCAGTCTGTAAAGACATAAAGCCAACTGGGTAGCAGGTGGAGTAAGGTGAGGTTTCATGCGAGTGGGCTCCTTCTTGATAAGGTCTTTAGTTTCGCCCAGAATAAATTCTTTTCTTGAAAGAGGCTTCGTCCCAGTTTTGGCATCCGTTCGTCCACCAATCTCCGTTTCCCAATTCATCTAGACTTCGTTCGTTTCTGTTGCTTTTTGTAATCACGATTGCTGACATAACAGCGGGTTCTGAAGCCTCAATTTCGAAATCCGTTACTCTAACGAAACGTTTCTTGCCACTTCCTCGTTTATTTTATATTGTAGACTTAAAACTCTTCTTCTGCTCTTCTTTTACGGGAAAACAATTTTACAAATTGTAACAGGGCCGCCATCTTTAATTTTACCGCCAAAAACACTCTAGTCCCCCATTCCGTTTTATTTCGCCGCCCGTAATAGTTCGCATTTTTCGTCTGTCGAAGTTCGTCTTGTTTTTCGTCCCGTCTTTACACTAGACGCATAACATGAGAGACGCATTATCCGTGTGGACGGATAATGCGTCCTCTAGTGTAAAAACGGCCAATATTTTAGGGGCGTTTTTAATAAGACAATAATTATTTCACTCGCGTTTGTTTGATATGAGATAATTGCAGCCAACCGGCTACCCGTCTCATATCCAACAAAACATAGTAACGTGCCTTCCTGGCATTTTATGGGAAAAGGCTTAGAATAAACAGGAGGTAGTAGAGGAAGAAAAATTAGGAAGAACCAAAACCCGTCCTTACAATGAAAACCAGTGGGGTATACCAATAGTTATGGTTTCTTGAAGGCGCAACGTTGACGCTTTTAAAATGTGTCTAATGTCATTACCGATAATCAATCGTCCTTTTCTGACAGATAGTGAAGATATCTTCTACTTTAAAATGAGGGTATCTGTCATATTGAATGATTTGACAAGAGTTATCTCTACGTTTCACTGGAAATGTCACTCCCAGATTTCATTCGCCTGGTTATTCAAAAAGGCGACTCGACCTGACGAATGACGTTCCCGAGGACCTCGCTCACTATGTCTAGTTTTTGTTTCTATCAATTTTTATTTGTTTGTTTGCATATGTATGAAACGCTTCTTCGATTTTCTTCTCAGTCTCAATACTGTTTTTAATTTATTTGACTCGATCATCTTTGCATTTTATTCTGTCAGTCTTAAGGTCAAGTGTTTTTGAAAATGTTGATGAATACATGAAGGGTTCACAATGCTGTGCCTTGGATGTCAATATCTTAGTTAATCTTTAGTATATCACTAAAACTATCGTACACTTAGAATAACACCAACAGCCAGACCATCCCATGACATTTGGAAACCTAAAGACGTACACTAGTGCACGGAAAAATATTCAAGAATAGAATTAAATCGTCGTCAATATGGGCGATAAACCATAGGCGTGCTAATTTATCTTGCATCGAATTTTCAAATGTGAATTTCTTACCCAAACGAGGCTATCTTATTGGTCTTGACATTCTCGTTGTTTTGACCGTCATTTTTTTTTTATTTACATTACTACATTGAAGCCGCGGGATACTTTTCCAATTAAAAAATTAACCTTCTTGTCGTAAAAAAAAGGCATATCCTGTTTCTTAAAAAAATTGAGAAACTAGCTTTGAACTATGTGCATAACTATTACATATCCATTTTCGACCTTTCTTATAATTTTTTACGTGATTTTGGGTTAGTTTTGCCTTCAAGTTAGTATCTTAGCCGGTCAACTAAGCAGTCAAGAAGCAAAGGATCGATAGAGTTGATACAGTTTAAGGGAAACAATTGTTCATGGGAAGAGAAGCAGGCGGTACCTAACAATAACATGGGTTTCTGTTGTTATTGACACACATTCACAAACGGAAAGTTTCGTTTTAAAATCACACCCATGACAGCAGATACACCTCCTACCTGTTGAATTCCTGTCCTGTTTACCAGCTTTGAAAAATGATACCATAAACAAAGCATATAGAGTGGAATGAGCAACACTTGTTGGATACTTCATCCCAAGTGTGAACAGTTGACCATGAAACCGGAACGAAGGAGAACGTCTCACAGACTCATTCCACTCAACTATAATAGACAGGCCACCTGCCTGGGGAATCGATGGATAAAGGTCGCTAACGGGTCACGTAATTATAGTTCCATATTTTTTCTCGACAAACTGAGTGCTTTCTGGTAAACACCTGTTACTGAAAATGCTCTGCAGAATTTAGGATGTGTTAAAATTTGAATTGTGCGAATTTATGGGCTTGTTGAATACATGGTGAAAAGCGCGTGTAATCATTATTTCTTCACACGCAACTGAACAAATCGTTCATTCTTCAAAGTATTCACTGCTGAGGACCCTGCATTAAGAAATGTGCTTCAAATGACTTTGTGGTACGTTTCAAAATTGACCCAACATGGCCATTAAAGAAGAATCCGGCAACAGCTTCTTAATACTAAAGGTTTTTTTTTCGAAATTTTTGATCACCATGCAGGCTGCAAATTTAAACAATGTGCGAAAGCGATGTAAGGACAAATTTTTACAGAAGACGGGGTCGCTGGTACAATTCTCCCAGTATAATAATAATAATCAAGTATTCTTGTTTGTCTCACGGTGTGGCCACGTGTGATGTATATCGCGACGTTTCGACTGCATACTCCTAGTTTTCATCAGGTGATGCATGCGTTCGACTGGTTATGTGTCACCTTTTAACCAGGATGTTCCTCTATGACTAATTGGTTTTCAGCAGCTGTGATTGTTGCATTTAGCTCCTCGCTGTTTTGGTGTGTTATTCCCTCGGCGGTCCGCTGTCGTACGGTTCTCCCGTTGTTGTGTTTCTTGATCGTGGGCATCCATGCTTCCGGAATTTATATTCCACTATCCCTGTTGATGTTGTCAGGGTGAAGTCTTATGTGAATCGCCTCTTTGACCCTGCGTGTGTACCAATGAAGATCACGATCAATAAACTTTACTTCGTTCCAAAGTGGGTTGTGTCTGGTGATGTTCGTGTGTTCGGAAACGGCGTAGGTCTGGGTACGGGCAAGTCAGATGTCTCGCTCGTGTTTTTTTGATTCTGTCTTGCATAGATCTTCCAGTCTCGCCGATGTAGACTTTACCGCAATCACAGGGACTCCTGTAAACCACGCCATCTTGTTCAGCTGGCTCGACAGCGTCTTTTAATCGTACTATGTGTGATCTTAATGTAGTCTACGACTTGAAAACAGCGCGTATGCTTCGTGGTTGTAGGCAGTGGCGGAGTTGTTCGGGTAGACCCTTGACGTGGGATAAAACCGCAGTGGACTTGTACTTGCTCGTGGGCTTAGCCCTGGTACTCGGTTTTCTGGTCTTGGTGGTTTTCTGCATGAAAGAAAGAGGGTAACCCGCAATCAGTAAAACGCGGTATTGTCAAGTGCCTCTACGAGCACGCCAAACGTCTCGTAACAAAACCCTTTGTTATCTCCAAGGAGAAAAAGCATCTGTCGTTTGTTCTTGTCACGATCGCGATCCATGCTGCTAGCCAGGTTGACCATGAAAAAAGGGTTGCAGGAACGCGTGACAAGCCTAAGAACGTCTGCGTGAGAGGCTAAGGGTTGCATGGTTTTCAAAATCGCATTTAGTTGATAATGGTTACGTTTGCTTAATTCCGGCGATCAAGTTCAAAATGAGTCTCACCTCTAAACTTCCAAGGTAATTCTGAATTCTCATGTACATCAGAATGAGAATAAGCAAGTCTCCCTTTGGTTTCTATTTCCTTTATTAGGGAGTGAAACCAGTCTAAAATTACACCAGGCTCACTGTGTGTAATGCGTGACATAACACTGGTAAATTAATAGAGAACATATGAGGCGAAGTTTAGGTCTGAAAATTTGCTAGCAAATAGAAACTTACCATATGGCGAGTTCTTGTTGTCCTTAATACGTACACGTAGTTTTGGGGAAAAGTAGTCTTCGTCACCTTTCCTTCATAGTAAAGTGGCAAGGCAGGAGACTGACAGCAAACTCGGGCTCCGATCGACCCAAAACAAACACGATTTTTTTTCGCGAAAATAGAATCCAGTCGCTAAATAAACACGCCAGGATCGTGGAACATAAATTTCCCTAAACCATGAATCCACCGAAGCTTCTCCAGCTAGCAACGCGAAGCCACCAGGCTCCGTAGAACTTGTAAGTTAACCTACTAAAATGGCGGCCAAAAACCGTTTCCGTCATAACTGACACGGTTCAAAATGGCGCTTGAGCTCGGAAAGCCTGGTGACGAGTATAATAAGTCCCCGTGCAGGGAAGGGAGATCCACATTGCTCAAAGACAAAACTCACCGTCCGACTACACCCTCGGGAATCCATTCTCCCCCAAGAGCCAATAATCTCGTTCCCAGAGTCTTCGTTTCCCTTGACCAGCGGTTGGAAAACGAAGGCAGGAAAATATTCCCGAGGGTGTAGTCAGACTGGCGTGTTTACTTAGCGACTGGATTCGATTTTCGAGTTTTTGCTGTCAGTCTCCTACCTAGCCACTTTACTATGAAGGAAAGGTGATGAAGACTATTTTTCCCCAAAACTACGTGTACGTATTAAGGACAACAAGAACTCGCCACATGGTAAGTTTCATCGATTTTTATTTCCATTTGCTAGCAAATTTCGCCTCATATGTTCTCGATTAATTTACCTGTGTTGTGTCACGCGTTACACACAGTGAGCCTGGGTTACCTATGATTACACTTGGATGATGTAACTCTACAGAGTATCACTTGTATTAGCAAGTCCTAAATTATTGTCTACTAATTGCCCAATATCGCATTTTCTGCACAAGCCTTCGCGGAGACATCTTAGATTTTCAAAACTTCCTACTATTTATCACCGGAAAACTTGAAATTCTAAAAGAGATCGTGACTGCGAAAAAAGAACTTCGGAAATTTTATCGCACGTGGCCTATTTTATATTAATTTTATATGCTGCTGTTTTTTAGGTTAGTTTTACATTTAATTTCATAAATACTATTCAGCTCTATGAAAATTAAGTACAAGAGACTATGAGGTGAGAGAACACATCCCCGTCCCCTATGATAATCTTTTTCAATCTATTTTAAGCTTTCTCGGAAAGTGCCGAAAGGATTGAAGCGAAAAGCATCTCTTTCGAAAGGTATTTTAAAGCGCAAGACAGCTAAAATATTCGTTTCGCGTTTGTTAGAACTTTCGCTCCAAAAAAACCGGTGCAAATCTGTGTATAAATATTTACCAGGTTTGCATGACCACGTCGAGAAAAGGTGCTTCTCCGGACTTACTGCAACGTTTGGATCAAGAGATGTCACTTTAAAGAGCATTTTCAAAGCACTAGGCAAAAAAATTATTTTCTATGTGTCTAACCTGAGTTTGCTTCGAAAATAAGTCTTGTGTCTCTCTGTCTTGTGATTTCTCTGCATGACTTATTCTCAAGAGGCCCCATGCCGTGGCTGGTGACAAGAATTGCATTCCAAAAAGCACGCACGAAAGTCGTTTCTCGAAAAGTACTAAACGCATTAAATCGAAAAGCATCTCTTTCGAAAGGTTATTCGAAGCGCAGGGCAGCTGAATACTTGCTTCCCGTTTGCAACAACCTTCGGTCCGAAAATCCCGGTGCAAATTTTGGCATATTTAATTTTGAAAATGCTGTATAATATTACCCGGAGTATCCAATCGATAGAAATCCATAGATCGGAAAACCAATCGATCAATCAATAGCAATAGATAAAAGTAGTTAATTGGTATCGATTGGTATCGTTCAATCGATGATTAATCAATCGATAACCACACAAAAATCGTTCATCAATTGGCATCGATTGGCACAGGACCTCGAAACAGACGTCACGCACGCTACCTATCCGATCATCTGCCATTTTTAGGAAGCTCAGGGGACGAAATAGGTAAAACAATTCCGACCCAGTCTTCTCAGCACAAAGAATATACCCCGTTGCGCGTGTACTCGAATTACCCACTTGCCCGTAATTGCCTTTCCGTCTCATAATAGGCACCTTAAGATACCCCGATTTTCACGCACGGGTACGGCTAGCTCCATTTTGAATTCATTAAATGATGACGTGTTCGCGTCCTTCCCGTAAAAGCTACACGTTTTCCCGGAGTAATCATTGGTCTACGAGTGAGTTCGCTACGGGTAAAAATGGAGAAACGGATAAGTTTTTATGGTCTTTATCTTAGCTTATTAGACTAGAATCGTATCTAGATTTTTTCATAAACACATGTTTTCCTGATTTGAAGCGTTTTGGTACTACGAAAAAGTTTACTTGAGGTACAAATGTGGAGAAATTTTTGCCTGTCAAATAACATGCTGCTTTCCAAAACACGCGATGACTGAGGTGTAGTCTCTTCGCGAAAGTTTAGTTGAGATACACTTCATATAGATTTAAAATGCAATTGGCCACAAACTACGATAAAAAAATACTTAAATTTAAATTAAATATTTTATGTTGACTTGAAAAGATGCTTCTTGACTAAAACTTTTTGATAGAAGTAAACGAGGCTTCTTCCATTTTTGAGTCGAAGACATTTGTAGTATTTCGTGAGAAAAAGAAAAGGCAATTAAATCTGATAGAAAAATATTTTTCGGCCAATTTCAGACGATGTTAAGATGGCATACGAAACACCATATAGCCCTTGCATTTTTGCGCAGATCGTACCTGATGTCACCCGGTGTATCTTAAGTTTGATTGGTTTCCCTTGTAGCCGAGTACGGGTACGGGTACCCGAAACCGGGGTATCTTAAGGTCTCTAATGTCTACGCAAGACGTCCGGGTAGAGGCTTTACTGAATATAAGGTGCATCGTTACCAGAATTTTTCTGTGAAAACACGATGCTACCACTTTCCGTTTATTAAAGTCTATAAGTTGGCCCATGGAACAAACTTTTAATTTGCCAAAAATAAAAACGGATTCCTGTAGAAGGGGCGTTCATGTTAAAGAGAAAAAAGAGAGTATTGTTCTCCTGTTGGCATAAAAATGAAATGTGTTTACAATTACTGCGTACTGCGTGGTGTTTGTTTTTATAACGTCAATTACGTTTCCGTCAATTTACAACCAATCAATTCCAATCGATACCAATATTTATCTATCGATCGGTAATGATAATCGATACCAATCGATAACTACACGAATCTACGCCATCGATTGGGCATCGATTATCAATATCAATCGATTAATTGATATCGATTACCATCGATTATCGATTCCATCGATTGGATAGCCTGGGAATATTAATATTTACCGGAGTTTGGTTGTCCGCGAAGAAAAAAAGTGCTTATTTGTAACTGAAAACAACGTTTGGATCGATTTTTTTCTCTGAAAGTGCTTGGCAGGAAAATTATCTTCTATATGTTCATCCTGATTTTTACTTCGCAAATTAGTCTTGTCATTTCTCTGCATGACTGGTTTCCATTAGGCGCTCTCAGGAGCTGCTAACAAGAATTGCATTCATAACACGCTCAAAAGTCGTTTCTCGAAAAGTACTGAACGGCCTAAAGGGAAAAAGATCTCTTTGGAAAGATCTTTCAAAGCGCCAGGTAGTTAGAATTATTCTTCGTCTGACCTTACAAAATGCGCTTCGAAAATCCCGGCGCAGGTGGGGTTTTTTTTGCATATTGATAAATGTTAAAATTAAATCTCAATGTTATCACGTCATTTAAATTGGCCAATCAGGTGTCTTTCCTAAAATAGCCTCGCAGCTTGACGACGCGCTAAAATTAGATTGAAAAAGATAATCATGGGAAGAGGATAGTCTCTTGGTAAGTACTAAAACAAATGTAGCAAATTGTGACTTACATGTTTACTCAGAGGTTTACTTGTAAATTTGCTATAATTGAAAAGAACATTGTACATACGCCAACAGTAAAGTAAATCAATATTACTGTATTGTAATATATGTATTGCAAGTAGTGTATGCATAAATAGCGTAAGTATAAGTAGTGTAAGTAGCAAGTAAAATGTAAGTAAGTGTAAATGTAAGTAGAATATTAGTACTGTAAGTAGTGTAAGTTATTGTCTTGTGAATGAAATTTTAAAAAAAAAATCACTCGTATTTCTGATTGGTAGAATAAGTCAAAGTAATAACCAATAAGAGACACGCATACAAGGAACTCCGTGTGGCTAACAAAGCCCTGAAAATCCACGAATCGTCGTCAAATCCAGAAAAATATTTTGGAAATCGCACGTGATACTTGCGCATGCACCAGCAGTCAGCCAGTGAGAGGTTTTCCCCACAATTGTTCTTTTTAAAATGGCGGATAAAAAATTCCAGAATATTTCATTACTCCCAAATTCGCTTCGACGTTTATCTTCCAAATCATCCTAAACTCTTCCTTCGTGTTTATCCGCCATTTTGGAATGGCAATTGGCGGGAAAAAACTCTAACGTTGGCTGACTGCTGGCGCAAGTATTATTTTTTGCGATTTCCAAAATATTTTTTTTAAATTTCACGACGATCCTTAACTAGTTTTGGATTTGTGAGATCCAATAATTTTATTGAGATTTGTAAATAATAATGTTTTATTGAGATTTGTAAATAATAATGTTTTAGATTTGATAAATTGTTTGAAAGTGATTTCCCCAAAACATTGTGATTTAAAATAGTTTTTTCGGATTTTGATATTTTTTTCGGATTTAAAAATATTTTGGGATTGTCCCTTATCGGCTTTCGTAGTTTTCTCTTTAATACCAGAATTCTTATGAAGTGGCTTATATATGGAAATTACGGTTTCTCTACATCAACAAGCCCACAAGAAAGATTTTCCTAAACTTACTATAAAATTAGATAGATACACGTCCTCCGCAAGACCCAACAATAGCATCGTAGTGTGTAAGGAACTCTTGATTTTATTTAAAAGTTTTTCCTTAGCCTCATGCTAAAAAGAATTTGAAAACTGAGAACAACCAAACCCAATATGGGATATTGTTTCTGTTAGCTGATGACAAACGTATACGTAAGACGTATCCTATTTCACACTGGTGGTCATTAGCATACAGAACAGAATTTGACACTTTATACTGAAAGGAGCGTAGATACAGTTCATTAGCAAACCTCACTGGTAAAGAAATGCCTCTCAAACTTGTTTGTCATCAAGGCTAAATTATTTCTTTAGCTTGACCCATTTACTTGCTTTTCCAGTTTATGTTTTATAAGAAAACAATAATGGTCACGACATTTAACACTTTCCAAATCAAGTATCACATTAAGATCAGGTATGTTAACTCGCAACTTCTAGGGAACAGATTTGCTTAGGCCTGTCCATGCTAAAATATTGCACCCTGTCAATCTTTTATTTCTAAGAACATTTAAAGACTCGAGTTTTGACTTGTCAAAAGCATATCATCAGTATATTTAATGGCCGTTTCAAAACAATGCTAAAAAAAACACTTTGACTATATATGAAGTAAGACTTCCAGAAACCTGATGAGTCGTCATTCGTCAGTGTGCATTAGCCAGCTCAGCTCAGTCACTTAACTTTATCAGTTCCATAAATGATGAAAAACTAAATTGTCAAATTATTTTATAACTTCAGATGGAGCCGCTTATCACCGTGCTAGGGTGTGTTAGTATTTAAAGAAAAAATGCTTTTATAATGTTAGCCATGAATTTACAAACCCAATGATTTCCATAAATTTATTGCATTTCTGATTTTTTTTTCAGCCTTTGCTTAAAGGTTTTCCCGACTAGGATGTGTACATCATATGTAATGAAAATTCCTAAAAACTTAATGCAAATCTTCCATTTGACTCTAAGTGGCTCAGTTTCACAGTTTTGAACGGAGCCGATCGTGGCTTGTTAGCGCAATTCACGAGTTAAAAAAGGCGAGAAAATAAAAGTTAGTAAGTAGTGCTCTGTGGAAAAGCGAAACCTCGCTCCCTCTGTTTCTTTCCCCTCGCGTTTTCGCATTGTTCCCCCAATAACTGAACGCCGGGAGCAGGCTGGAAATAGGAGAAGTCATTAGACTTAAGCAGCATTTTTCAGCTTTATTATTTAAAAATAATCTCACAGGCTAGGCTATGTGCATACAATAATCTAGAAATATATTATTACATTTTAACCAGCAGCAGTAAATAATCTTTCCTACTGAGAAGATACTTGTGAGGTTTTCCTATAAAGTGAATTTTATTGGCGAGACGTTCCCTCAAAATGAACCTATGGCCTTTTTTGTGCCAAATTGCTAATTAAATAATATTAAACATCTATTAAGGACATAGTCCTTTTATCAATACTTTTATTTCAAATGGATACATGTTTCAACTTTAAACAATAATGCATTCGATACTTTCAGTCATAGTGCAGTATACTAACGTCATAATACAATATACTATTTAAACGTCGCATTTCATGGTCTAAATGCGATTTTTCTTGGGATTCCTGTGACTCCTCATACGCAAATTACTTGTAATCAAATGTAATCAGATTCAATTGTGATTTTGATTTACTATGAAGACGACAGCGACTAATTTAGCTGCTTTGCCATTTTAAGTAGTAAGCCGCATGGCTGCTACCACGCATGTCCGCTTGAAACCAGCCAAACACCAGGGTGAATTTAAACTTGCAGAAATTTCCTGTACTAACCCAGTAACCTAAACAAAATTGTACGTCTTTAAAGCTTAGTTAATGACGTTTTAAACCTTGCAAGAATATATTGTGTGGTGTACGTAGTTTTAAATGCAAAGCTTCACGTGAAGAAAGTTCACAACATAAATCAATTTTGCTGTATGGAGTATTCTTCATGGAACATGCCCTCTGTTCTTAAGTAACTAACGTCCTACGACAAAAGGATTAACAAATTAGAACGCGTCACATTCAAACGCTTCTAAGATATCTTCGTCTTCGAGTTCTTTAAAATTGAATCTTGATTGTGCAAAACAGACATCACTTTTTTGTTTTGCTGAAAACCACACTTATCAGAACGGTTAGTGTTCATTACCAGAAGACATCTTGGATCTTCTGGCAACAAAATCTTCGTATTTTTTCTCTCTCAAGGCTTCCTCTTTCTCAGCTGCCAGTTCCTCTTTAAGAGTAGGTTTGGCGTCTATACAATTGAACAACACAGTCAGTTTTAATCTATTTCTCGTCATTTGTAACCGAATCGTTTTATATATTAGTATACTTAAATCAGTAGATTTGACACTACAACTTACACCAACTTCTCAGTTCATCATCACCAAATCTTGTTGATATTATAGTTAACTCCTATAGTTAGTACATGATTATTCACACTATAGTCAGCAACGTTAGTACCTTGACTCCTTAAAGACTTCTGACTTATTTCAGCAGCTTCGTTCTTGATTGCTTTCGTCAGCTGAGCAGTGACGTCACTGTCTAGTTAATCATTAACACAGTGGGATTAGGATCACGTTTCATGGTCAGTTTCCTCACGAAGTGTTCTACCAGTCTACTGTCTAAAAATGCTTTAGGTTTTATACTTAGTCTATAAATAGATTTGTTTTTCTAGAGAAAGAAATATTGTTAGTTTTTGTCAGTGCTATTGTTAAAAATGATTGGTTGCGTTTAAGGAAAAGGAGTTAGAGATTTTCCCAGCAAAGTTCTTCTCTTGTTCGAGCTCTGTAATATTTGAGTTGCATTTTCTTACCCAGGCCTTTTTCATCGACGCCTTGTCCAATGTCTTGGTACTTGTACTCATATAAACCTTACATCGAGTTAAGGGGGAAAAATGCAAATTAACCTGTAACCTTGCAAGACGACCTTTTAAAATAACTGTTAAGTAAATCAGTACAGAATTAAATGTTAGGACATTATTATTTTTCAAATTTGAATAACTTCAAACTCCTCTTATATAGCTTTTATAAGGACGCACAGGCCCCAGTAAGAAATAAATTGCTGTCTTCTGCTGTTTTTTAGATTGATAGCCGGCGCGATCGATCGCAATATCAACATTACAATTTTTGCTTACGTTCCAGGACAGCAGTTTAAAAGAATGGTTTACCTATGAAAATGCCTGAAGGATGGACGTTTTCGAAGATAATAATAACTGATGACGCAAACAGCTTACTAAACTTGGCGGAAACAAAGTTTTACGAAGTAGGCTCTGTGCCACCATCTATGTTTTGAGTTTTGCAAACTTTAAATCTCGCGCGCTACATCACAACCTCTCAGTTGATCGAGTGATGCCTCGCGCTGAAGTACGCGCTAGAGCCCCTCTCAAGGAAATATTACCGTTTTGAGCCACCTTATATTGATCATCGAATCAAAATAACCAACATTAGCAAAATAAGTTAAACTCTAGTTACGCAATGGTCATATTTTGGCTAATTTCCGGTGTTAAATGACGTCTCCGATAAGGCCATAGAGGGGACTGCCTTTTTCCTTAGGTGCGACACTTACCATTTTCAGTGAAGTGGTTGGAAGCCTCGCCTTCCGTAGAGGGTCGTGTAGTGGCAGTAAGCGAACGTTGGTCGCTTGCTAATGTAGTAGGATCTGTTCATAGCAAAGAAATGTTTACTTAAGCCTTCTTTGAAATCTTGTTAATGACGTGAGGCACGAAATATTACTCATTCGTGTTCTTACCAAAATTCTGAGCTCCATACTTCAAATCATTTTCAGGGTCCACCGAAGCATCTGCAAGAAGGATGTCAGGAAGGAGACTAATCATAAAAAATTCCACTATATTTAAATGATATGAAGGCGAAATGTGCGAGTATACTAATTAAACAGGTGAGGTAAGCATTCCACATAAAAACAGATGCAATAGACGCTATATAGCGGATTTAAAGTACGTGTCTTTTGAACAAAAAAAGAATACTAGCGTACCTGATTCTATGCATTGTTCCATTACTTTCATTTCGTTGTTTTTATTTCTTTGGAGAATGATCTTATAAGGTCTACGAAAAATAAAGGAAGTCAATTGATTTCGTTTTCTTTTTCTTTGGCTCAGTGATTCTGTCAGTTTCCCCCGACAAAGCAAGCCAAGAAATGAAACACATCTCCTTGTCAACAATTTAGTCCTTTTTGCGACAATATCAAAACGGTCATCACATCCCTTTTTAATTCATTGTTCAGTATCATTACAACAACGTTTGCAACGAATAATGTATTGATATGATAATTATAAATTGCTAAAGAAACCAAAAACAGCAATCCATTTATATGGATTTAGGAGCTGCGGAATAAT
>CM042748.1:32453496-32463496 GCA_022496165.2 Catalaphyllia jardinei | reverse complement strand
AACAGGCTTTGTTAAAGGACGCTATATAGGAGAAAATATCCGTCTCATAAACGACGTAATGGAAATAACAAAAACACAGAATCTTTCAGGCATATTAACATCACTAGACTTTCGGAAGGCCTTTGACTCTCTCGAATGGCCCTTTATAATGAAAACGCTCGACTACTTTAATTTTGGATCTGACATGAAACGCTGGGTCAGCACTTTTTATTCAAACATAGAGAGTACTGTAGTCAATAACGGCAATAGAACGAACTGGTTTAAACCGTCTAAAGGAGTGCGTCAGGGATGCCCTCTCTCTCCTTACCTCTTTATTCTTTCAGTCGAACTGCTTGCTAATAAAATTCGTCAGGACTCAACCGTGAAAGGCATCGAGATATTTGGAAATGAAATCAAGCTCTCTCAGTTTGCAGATGACACCACCCTATTTAACGCTGACTTAGGATCATTAGAAAAAACACTGAAAATAGTGGAAGACTTTGGGAAACTAGCTGGTCTCTACTTAAATGTGAAGAAAACAAAGGCGATTTGGTTAGGAAAATGGATGAATAATAAAAACAAACCTCTAAATATTTCATGGTTTCGTTGTCCTGTGAAAATTCTTGGGATCCATTTTTCTTATGATGAAAAAGGGAACAACGACCTCAATTTTAGCCAGAAGATTCGAAAACTCCAAACTAAACTGGATATGTGGAGTTCAAGAGACTTAACAATATTCGGAAGAGTTATGATACTAAAAATCTTGGGTCTATCACAATTAGTTTATTCGGCTTCCAACCTTATAGTTCCTCAAGGAACGGCGGATTTAGTAAAAACAAAATTGTTTAGATTTCTTTGGAGAAACAAAAAGGATAAAATAAAACGATCTGGCCTTTATCAAGACCCAGATAGAGGAGGAATCCGCATGACTGATACAAGTATTATGTTCAAAGCTTTAAAACTTGCATGGATCCCTAGATTGATAAAATCTGTTAACAGTAACTGGTGCACCATTCCGAACCATTTCTTTAAGAAAGTGGGTGGCCTAAACTTTCTCTTAAAGTGCAACTACGATACAAAACACTTCAAAGATTTACCAGTCTTTTATAAGAATATCCTTGATAATTTCAATGATTTAAAAAACCTATATGATTATGACCAAAAACAAAATTTAATATTATTCAACAACAAAGAATTACTTATTGGGGGGAAACAATTTTTTTGGAGGGACTGGTTCATGAAGGGTATTATCTCTATTAAGGACTTATTAGATGAAACCGGCAATCTGTTAACTTTTCAAGCATTCTCACTTAAATACTCATGCAGAACCAGCTTTCTACAATACTATCAAGTGCTCAGCGCCATTCCTAAGCACCTCCTGTCCATAGCCAAACACCCTGATACCCTTGATAAATCGTTCTTTACCAGTCAGGACAATATATTTCTTCTGAATGATTCAGTACAAATTAATCTTTGCACGGCAAGGTCAAGAGATTTCTATAAATTGCTTGTTTCCAAGACTCACACCCATGATCAAACGGGCCCCACACGTTGGAGTGAAAATCTCTCTATAAATAAGGACTCGTGGACCAGTATTTTCAAGTCACTGAAAAACGTCTGTAAGGAAACTAGGCTAAGAGAGTCTCAATTTAAACTAATTCACAGAATCGTAATAACTGGGAAAGAACTTTTCAAATTCGGTATCAAAGCTGATGATGAATGCCTGTATTGTGGGAATAAGGACTCTATTGAGCACACTTTTATTGACTGTCCGTTTACTGACTCCTTTACAAAAAAAGTTATCCAATGGTTCAATGAAGCTAATTGTTGTCAGATCTCTCCGACGACGAAGGAACTCTTGTTCGGTATTATTCCGAGCTCCAAAAAAACAAAGCTAATCTATAAATTTAACTACACTACCCTAGCTATGCGCCACTACATCTACTCAAACAAAATCAATAGTAAGGGCATCTACATGCACGAATTTATCAATAAGTTATCTCTCAAGTACAATTTGGAAAATATCAATTAAAACAAATATCTAAAGTGAAAATCGATTAACGAAAAGACATCCTCTGATATAGTTGTAGCTAAAACCCTGTGAATTCCCCTGCATCCTGACCAGTGTTGCAATATTTAGAGATTTAGGTATTGGAAGTATTGTAAGTAAGGGAGTATATGTGTTGGTATTAATAGAACTGTAATGAATAACAATAAAGAATGGAAAAAAAAAATAAAAAATAAAAAATAAAAATAAAAAAAAAATAAAAAAAAAAATAAAAAAATATCTTCTCGCCACCGTGTATATCCTCTATTTATCTTCCTTACTACAAGCCTCTATCTATCACATTTCATTGTGTGAATTCATAAAGTTCTAACACTGAGGCTCGCTAACGTTTTTCCAAAATAATTAAGGACTTCAAGAGAAGCATTCTGAAGTACCTTTACAACCCTTAACACATGGCATAGTGTCAACCGGGGCTCCAAAGCGCGTGCAGTCATGTCCACCAAACTGGGGCCTGGGGTTAGTACATGACCTGTGTCGGTAACGCACTCCTTCACCGCATGTCACGCTACATTCAGACCAACTAGAGTAAGGCGTGTAACCTCCATTAACTATAGCATAAACAAAACAAAACAAAAAACATACGAACCACAAGTTCATATCAAAGATTCGTTTTGGGCATTCAAAAATTAAAATTATAGACCCTTAGCATCCTGCTTTCTGCACATTCTTCACGTGGAAGTTTTCTGAGTTTAAAACAGAATTATCGGTTATGAAATTACTAACGAAAATGGTTTACTCTCTTCTTACTTGGACAGCTATGTATATTGCAAGACCTTCGCTGCAGAACTTGGCGGTTATTGACTTTGATCATGCGCAGTCTGACTCCTCCACCGCATGTTTTGTCGCATGAGGTAAAACCTGTTGCTAACACGTGATCTGAAAATAAGGCAAGAAAAGCTATCAGAATTATTGCATCAAACAAGCAAGAACTGAAACCAGTCTAATTACGTTCAATGACCTGCTACTGATTGCTATAAGTAAGTAAGTAAGTAAGTTTATTAACGTGACCAAACACTTAGCTAACCAGCTACTTTACAGGAATAGTCACAAAATAAAATAGTAATAATAAGAATGAAAGGAAAAAGTAATGAAAATGATAAATAAAAATACTGAAAAAGATAAAAAAGATACTATTTACAATGTTTCTAAGATTATTAAATATTATAGTATAAAATATATAAAATGTTTTAAAATATATCAGCATGTGATTACGACATGTAGCGGCCAGCCAAATCCAGCCGTATCTGATATCTGTTTCTTGAACAGTTTGTAAGAGTCCGCTTTTCTGTATTCATTCGGTAGTTTATTCCACAGCTTGGCTCCTTCGTATCTGAGTGATTTAAGTCCGTACTTAGTAGTATTTACTTTTGGTAATGTCAAGATTTTGTCTCCTCGAAGATTATAATTACTTTCCCTTAGTTCCACTAGATCGCATAGTGATTCTGACACACCCTGCCTGTTAACTACTTTGTATACAGTAGTCACTATCTTTGCCAATCTCTGATTTAACAACGTTAAAGTTCAACGCTACAATAATTTAACCAGTACCAAACCAGTTGAAAACCTTTTTCTCATATAAGGTACTGACGGAATCTCTTGTTGCTATGGTAATTTTAACGCGCTTAAAGGTTTTGCTGCGCGCTGAAAGCCAAAAATGTCAACTTACTGCATAATCTGCAGGCTTTTCTACAATATCTCTTCATAAGCTCGCTAAATGTCAAGCAATACCGATGGGCTGCCCAGTCTTCGCACGCTTTGGGAAACTTGTCCTCACATTCACCAAGGTAAACTGTTCACGAAAGAAGAAGACGGGAAATATTATGCCTCCTACTTTATACACCAGAGAGGTGGACTCCTCTACAGATTAATTAGATGGTGGTGGAAATTTGTGGGGGCTGGCTAGGATTAATTTTTTTTTCGCATAACATTATTATATGTTCCTGTTTTAGTTTTTGTTTACAAAAGCTTTTTCTACATTGTATGTCAGTGTAAAGTCCGTTCATGGCAGTAGTAGCTGTTTCTGAAATAATTCTTAAACGACAAATTGTCTGAGACCTAAAAAGGTAACAACGTCAGTCTGACTCTGGTCACTTTAGATTTTTTCGCAACATCCAATATGGAAGAACAATAAAACAAACTTACAGATCTTGGCGGATTCATCTGGACTCAGCTCCTTAAAAGTCTCCTGAAGAGATTGATTACCAGGATGGGACTTACTCATCCAATCATTAACACTTTTAACAACCTGGTTGGTAGCTGCTTGATCCGTTACGTGACTTGCTGCATCATGATCTACAAGTTCACTAGCAAGGTGATCTAACACTGAGGAAGCTTGGGTACTGACGTTATCATTTGGTAGGTTTCCATTTCCTTGGATCACGTGCAATCCTGGTGCGGTAACTTGCCGCAAAGCTGTATTGGCCCGCAGGGGGATACTATTGGCTTGAGGGAGCTGGACTTGTTTTGCACCTACGGTCTGCAAAGGATTAATCGCAACAGCCGAGTTCTGGACTAGAGAAGTTCGAGATTGAAGATTTGGAGAAGCTGCATTGCCAGCTGGGTGCGGAGTGACAGGAGCACTTGGTGCCTTTGCGACTGTCGTCTGTGTAGAGGATTGAGATTTGAGAACTTTGTATCCAGGTGGAAACTGGGGCAGGTATGGAGGGAGTGGGATGTTACCGATTTGCTGAGTACCGCTGAGCTGCAAGCTGGGTTGGTTTTTGTTTAAATGCTGCTTTTCTCCGGGAATATCACCTAACCTGCCAGATTTTTTCTTTACCACCTTAAATCCTTGTTCATCAACTTTGTTGTTGGACGGCGCATCTTCAATTGCTTTCAGTACGTTTCTCAGCTTCTCGATATTTGAGTTCAAAACCTTGTGCGCCACTGAAAAATCATGGTATGCTTTGTGCTGGCGATAATGCGTAGTAGTTTTCAATCGCATGCTACCAAAAGTTCCGTTTGAGGTGTTTGTTACGGGTGCTACCTTGTCAATGCTAAACCCAGTAAGTTTTTCATTGTGCTTACTGATATGAACTTTGTTCGGATGCTGATAGTGAAAAGAGGTGTCTATCATTACTTTCCCGTTCAGTTTAGGCTTGCCTGTAACGACAATGTCTTTGTCAATCTCGGTTTGTTTATTGTCATCAGAGGGTTTTTTTAGCTCGATTACTGGACCTAGGACCTCCACTCTCTGTGCTCTTTCCTCAGTTTTGACTTCGGGATGCTTGTGATGGGGTTCTTTTACGTTAACCGTTTGTTGTAAATCACTTTCAGTGTGTATTTTCGGATGGAAAGTGTTTTTCGGTTTGTCAGGTTGGTCCGTCTCTGTATGTATCTCGATATCGTCGACAGTGTCTATGGGAGTGTTGTCATCGCTCTTTTCAGCTTTAGAAGGCGGCTTCTTGGGATTTTCTGAAGCTGATTCAGCTATTAGATTCACTTTGTCTTCAATATCTTTCTCGATCTTCTCCAGGTACGTGGAGTTGTCTGTATTCTGAGCAATTCTGAAAGCTTAAGATGAATTAAGAAATATTGCTAAAATGACTTGCAGTAGAATTCAAAGGTGAAAAAGGCGTGGCTCTTCATGTCATTTCATTTGTTGAACAACGCCTGCTCCTGTACGTGAAATGCAAGTCAACCACAATCCTAAGCCTTCATCAGATTAATTCCTATTTTCTTAAAATTTGTCTCCAAACATTTTATATCCGGAGGAAAAAAATGAAAATCTGATCAATAACATATAATTTTTCGAGAATCTACGTACCGTCCTCGACCTCCTTCAAAATATCTGCCTGGCTCTCTTGTGTGGAAGCTACAAAATGGCATACAAACTCTTACCAGTATTGAAATAATACGCACCGATGAATTTAATACTGGGAATGAACTAACATCCCATTCAGGGGGGTAGGGAGAATACTCAAAGTCGCTTTAATTTATGACACGGAAAATGGAGATCACCGCTGATTTGATGGGCCACTAGGGTTGTAAGCAGACCTTTAGTTTAACGTTCAAAGAACTGGTTACAGTTCCTTTAATGTTCTAGATGAAGTAAATAATGCCATAACTTACTTTCTGCGTGTATTTTTATAGGTGTTTTGTCGTCTTTCGTATTATCTATGAATGCAAAAAAGTGGGTAGTTACAAAATGCAAAATTCCTCATAAACAAATTTCCAGTGTCATTAAGAACAGAAGATATATTGAAACAAGTTACCTTCAGTGTGTATAAGAATTGAGTCTCCCTTTTCACCTAAAGACAAACGGCATACTTCAGATTGTGATATACACTAATCAGCAGTGACTCATATGAAAATAATAATAAAACCGCAGGTGTGTTATTCTTGGGCAGGGTGCCTACAATAAGTGATAAACCGATAGAATATAGGAAACAACAACCTACCTAAGAAATCTGGAAATTTATAATGCCAAATTCAATAGCAAGCTATCCTCTAACAGCTATTTTCTTACCTTGGTTTTTGGATGAAAAATCCTTTTCAAAATCCTCTGTAAAAGATATGTAAAAAATCACAAAAAAAGAAACATCTGGTGGAAATAAACCCCAAACAGTTGCGTTGAATTCTCACCCGCGTTCAAATCATTAGCCTTGGCGTTGGCAATGTCAGCCTCTTCCTCATCCGCTGTGTCTACGACGCATAAAAACCAACAGTTTGGTACAGAACAATGGTATGAGCGGGACTTAATGGGCGGAAAAATCAACGACCGAATAAAAAGAGTAAAATCGTGTCCACTGGAAAAACTAAACTTCAAAAAGATATCTGCATAGCATAACGTGCTTACCTATAAACGTTCCGTCTCCCACCAGAACCGTCTTTTTTTCGGCATTGCTTTCTAAACACGGCAAAAAATACTTATGTTGTTTAAGATTGAAGGATTTAAGATCAGCACGGTCAAACAGTAACCAAAGGACAAGAGACTAGTTATAATGCGGAACTAGGAGGTAAAAGCTCTAATTGGCAGTTTCAGTATAGGTGTGGCCACCCAGAAAGATTTCAGAACGACCCTTTTCAAATAAGGTTTTTTACTGACTTTTCGCAAAGGAGGAACATAGTCAAGAGTTTCCGTCGATGTTAAATTTTGCGAGTAGTCATAGCAAAATGAAATCAAACCAAGAAAAATGGGAAAGAACTAAAGGTAAATTTTAACTAATGGAGGAGAAAAGCAAAGGAGATTATATTTAGAAACCAAAGAGCACGAAGAAAGGATTGAGAAGGATCTTGGAACTTCAGTTTATTACACTATTAAGAGAGTATTACACCGGTCGCTAGACACTTTAATCTGCCGAATCATTCTACGCAACATATGACAGTCTGCGGCCTCTCCCTACATCAAGGAAGCACAGAAAGCCGCAAAACTCTAGAACAAAAATTTATTTTTCAAATCGGCACTCTTAATCTTCACGGTATCAACGAACGTTTTTCATTTAACTAATTTATTCTGTTTTTCACGTTGCCAGGCACCAACCAATAGCGTAGCTCCATACTTCTGTATATAAACCACACACAACCCACAATTCCTCGATTCGCTCCGACGAAGGGCTAGCGCTCGAAACGTCACCTTCTGAACCTCTTTACGGTGGCTAATTCACATTATCAACTCAGTTGATAAAACCAAATTATCTTACATATATTGTTATCTTTTTATGATTTGTATCGTTATTTCATTTCTATTTTTAAAATTTAGAAATGTCCTCTGATTGAAATAGTTATAAAAATTGAGCTTTTGATTGCCAGCCTGCAATCTTTGCCAAATAGTGAATAAAAAGCGCGATCGTTGAAATATAGAAGGTAAGAAGTGTGAAGTAGAAGACAATAAGACTGAACTGAATGATACTTGCGAAGAAATAAAATGCAACTGTTGGGTTCATAAAAGAAAAGAAAATTTTCTAGGTAACGGTTTTGAGTTGTTGTCCGATTCAACTGTAACAACGAAGCGCACGAAGTGAAAAAATAGAATGCTAATCGCTTAATTCCCCGCGAGACTCAGTCAACATAAGCGTGTTCTTAAAATTCTTATTATGTCTTATCCTGGTTGCTCGTCCATTTCTAATTTTAGTTGCCCATGGCACCCTTTGATAGCAGCTTTTGCCGACGGGTTTACCCCGGTTAAATATGTTTACATTATGATTACCAGTAGTAGTACCTTTTAACTGAACATGGCCGTTTTTCTTCGCTGCTGAGCAAGCATGAGGAGCGAGATAGAATGTGGAATCCATGACAGCTTTGCTTGATTCGTTTACTTTCCTGAGAACCATTTTGTACGGCTTGTGCTTTAAATGGCGCAGGAACCATGTGGGATGACTGTACAACTCGAAAGCGTACAGGGCTGGGCGCTCTGTGACTCTTAAAATGAAGAAGGTTGCATCCTTGTCTGTCGAAAAAGCCCAATGAGTTGATTACAATATTTTCACTGCTCTTATGTCTAGTGGTGGTTTGCTTAATTGCTTTCCATAGAAGGTAAATCCATGGGTTAGGGAACCTTCGCTTCGCAAAAAAAATATCTTCATTTTCTTTACATATCAATCGATTTTGAACTGAAAATTCATTGATCTTAAAAATATTTTTATGTAGGGCAGAACTAAGTGTCAGCACCAATTAAATTATAACATATTTGCCTCACCATATTGACTTCCTGTTTTCCCAATTTAGAGGGAATCGAAACTAAAGAAAAATTTTCCGCTGCGTCGCTTTTCAAGTAGTGATAAGAAAGAGTTTAAAAAAATAAACACGTGTCCTTTGAAATGACAGCGGTCACCTCACCGGGACAATGAACTATGGTAGGTGTTTCCATGGTTCTTGCCCAATTAAGATACATCTAATAAATTTAACAACTAAACAATAAACGCTTACAAAACACGGAACTGTTGACCTCTTTCTCCAGATGAAAGTGGTAATTTTTATGGCGCAGAAAAAACCGTGGGTGATTAAGCGCTTCCAGAGATACTGTTCCATTTCCTTCCATGAGTCCTCTATGGATCCTGAATATGACCGGGGTGTCAGTAAGTACCGCTTTCTTTCTGTCGGCCAGTACACCATAGTTTTCTGCAGCTCTTGTAGGATCGTCCAGAGGAGTGTTTATGGACACGATCTTGACACATTTGGGAAGCAGGAGGTCTGAAACAGGTGGAAAATGGAACAGATTGATCAGGAAGCAACGTAACACATACCAAGCGAATGAAATACTCAGCTGGGAGTGCAAGGCAAAATGACATTTAATTTAGGCGGAAATTTAAAACTAGCACCCATGGAAAATTAAAAACGCCTTCAAAGTTGTTTATCTTACCTGAAAAGTAAATACATATTACGCGCTTGTCATAATTAGTGAAGCGACAAAGTAAGGTCTCCTGACTTTGATAAATAATTAGGTCCTTAAAACACGTCAAAGTTTAAAATCGCTTCAACCCCTTACGGCAAGGCTCTGACTGTTAAGAACAAAACCAACAATTTCCGTTTGTCCGTTAATGTTATGAACTATTAACTGTAAAATATTCGGCTAAGTACTTCACTAACCTTTTCCCAAAACCAGACACAGCTGAAGTGAAAACACCGCAACAACATTCGTCAACAACAACATTCCAATTTGTTTTCCAAGAATCTTTACAAGTGGCGATTGTAATCAAAAACAAGAAGTCATATTTTGGCTACAATAAACGCAAAGAAGGTATATGGAATTATTCATTACTAATGAGTTTATTCGCTTTACCAGGCACCAATGACGTAATTGATAGAGTTGACAGAAGACAGCAGGGTTTTTTGTGTGTCTCCATTACCGGCACCAGCTAAGATTCATATTATTCACTGACGCTAGAGTCGTATATTGGACTGTTCAATACGTTCTACCTTTTTGAAATAAGAAAACTAATTACGCTTCTGTTAGCTGTTAAGATGGTGGAAGTTTCTTTTCCTTAAACATGGTCATCACAGCGTGAGAGACAG
>CM042748.1:32440375-32453096 GCA_022496165.2 Catalaphyllia jardinei | reverse complement strand
GGATGATCTGCACATCCAGCCTCAATTGAATATCAATAGATCATTTTACAATTGCTTGCTCGGTGACCTGGCCTTTGAACCGCAACGAGGCTGGAGGTGACCTTGTTTTGATACAGACCAAACTACTTCTTCCTCCAGGTGTAAATCAAGCTATTCTAATGTTAACTAATATAAGGGCATTTACATGATAAAAGCTGAGAGGTCTGCATGAAGGCAGTCACCTTCAGCCTCGCTGCTATTTAAAGGCCGGATCACAGAGCAGACAACTGTAAAATGGACTATTCAACTTTTTTTCAAGGTTACTTTCCTGGCGTAAAAACACATCTCTTCTTTTTTCCCCTTTGTTCTTTTATTTAGTTGAAGCTCTGGCAATGGAACGCTTTGTCTCAAAAATAGTCTTAATCGTTCATGGCCAGCTAATGATATCAGCTATGTTAAGTTTAGCAGATCATAGTGCAATGATTTATAGCACCGATGTCAGTATCAGATCTTTAAAAGCCCAGTATTTTAAAATTAACAATTACACCACAAGCCTGCGCCTCGTTGACTATCTGCTCGTAGAAAACTCGGTCTCGTAGTCTAATTGTTTTAGTATTAATTTTTCGTAGTCATTGCATAAAAAGAAAAAAAATGTCAAGTAAAGCGTTGAAAAGACCTGTTTTATTACGTTACATTAGGTTCAATCGTGATGCGCGATGTGCGCTGATGCGATAATTTAGCCAATCAAATTCACGGATTCACAATAGACTGACGGTAAATTTATACTTATCAGAATTATTGACCAAATAACTTCCTGATAAACTAAAATCTTTTAACCGTAACAAGTCTTTGTTACGTTGAATCAAGGTAAAGTATGCATCGTGAAAGTGACTCGCCTTGCCAAAGCTTCTTCTGGTTTTCGTAGTATAAAGTGACTACGAGTATTATTTAACTGACACCCCCCCTTCCCTTCCCCGGGGGGATGGGATAGTAGTCCATTCCAGGGTTCTCTCCAAGAGTAAAGCGTCTTAACCGAGATCAAAACTTAATGACCCTGCGTCCGAACCAGGACCGCTCAATCTCGTGTCCAGCACATTGATAATTAGGTCACCGGTTACCATGCCTCTCACATGAATCTAGAATGTCACTGATTTATAAAGGCGATTTATGCTTAGGGGACTGTTTCACCAAACGCCTCTTCCTAGCGGCATTTTATATTTTTGGCTTTGTCCTACGATGGGGTCAGATACTGCCAGATATGGATAATTTTCAACAAATTCTTGACTTTTACAGCTCCTTTAGGTTTTCACGAAAGGAATCAATTACATTGATTTTGCTATGATATCTTCCGTTTACACTAAATTAAGGATAGAAAGAAAATTCAAGTCATTTTCCAATCGTCATCTACTGTGAAACCTTTCATCTTTGGCTTCCTTCACCTGTCCAATTTGCTGGTACCTGTTCACTGATCTATTGTAATATCGGAGAAAATAACTCCACTAAAAGCTATTTTTGATGAATAAATCGAAATATTAAAGCGAAATACTTGGAAAGAATACCGAGCCAGCTACAACAACAAGGAAACAACATAACACGAAGGTGGTTTTTCTCGGGAAAGGAAATGTGATGAAGTTCACTCAACCACTGAAGTCAATAAGTAAGCGATCCTTCAGGGAACAAATGTATTGCAATCAATTTATTCATGGTATAACATGATAACCTTGATTGCTTTTTTCCTTTGAAAGGCAGCCATCATTCCTGAAAGCACATTCCCAGGCAATTCTCAACACCAGTCAGTGTGTTGTGAGTCAACTGAATCTCTCGTAGTGATGGTTTTGTGGGCCACTCTGTTTAGCACACTGCTCATATTACAGTCGTGCCTGATCCCGACAGGTACGTCGTGACCTTTTCTTGGCCATTCTTGGTTTTATCACATGGGAAGACCTTGCCAGAATATGATCTGTGAGCAATTAGTGTCGAGAAAAGCACGCTCTTAGGGACGCAAAACATGGCTGTCAATGCAGGGTCTTGAGTTTACAAATGGCCTCGGTGGTCGATCAAAACATCACTGACTTTTTACGTTAATATCATGGTCACGCATTTATCATATATTTATTTTGAAATCCAGCACTCTAGAAAACAAACAAAGAAAATTCCAAGCGTAGAGAAAAGAGCTTTGTGCTATTATTCAGTTGTCAACTGTGTCTCCTGCGCCGGGTTTCATTGAGCAAGCGGCAAAAACAACTGTTTGTTCAGCAACATGCTGAGAAGGCGTCCAATCTTATGTTTAGTTCTTCCATCATTCTTCCATGCATTAACGGTTCTTGATGCATTCATGATTATAATAGACACCACTACGTACAAGGATGACGATTCAACCATTTCAAACATAAGTAAATTAATATTCCAACTGTTCCGTGTTTATTTACCTCTGTCAGTAAAAGTAGTGTTGTTTTATAGATGCTAGCATCTACGCTCATCAACTTTTTTTTCCATGACAACGCTTTTTATTTACAGGGCTTTCACTCACAATGCTTACAACACTTCAATTTATACATTAAAATATACTTACGCCATACTTACTTAAAACTTTACACTACAAACACTTACACTACTTCCAATAGATTTACTTACAATACTTTTTAATGTCTTTACATTAATTGTTGAACCCTTACTGAAAAACGAAAATTCAGTTTTGTCGTTTACACCACCTTAATACAGCATTGTATATTATCCTTACATATGTACTTACACTATAATTACTTTTTACACGATGTTTAAACTGCATTAACTTGCACTTACAATACATATATTACAATACAATTACACTAGTCAAACTGAATTACAGTTGATCTATTTACGACGCTATTATTTGCATGTTAATTGTCAAGTTACTAATGAGAATTGTGTTTGTTATTAATTTTCTAGAGTTAAATAGATTATTAAATGAAAAGATAGCGAAAAGAAACAAATCAAAATACAAAGCTGGGATGGACACAATACAAATTTATAACGACAGAAAAAATTTCCATTTGTTCCTGAATTCCTTCTCCTTATTACAAGTGACTGCAATATATTTTTCTGGATGAATTTTGTACGTTATGATATTGAAAGCGTTAACATATAAGAAATATTTGCCCAAAATAATGAGATGGTTGAGGGCTAAACAGTAGGTGTGACAGCGAATAATTCCGAGCATGACCTTCAGTTCTGACAGTATCACTTTCGTGCTACTAGAGGTTGAGCACCACTCCTGGAATCTATTCCAAAAAGAAGTTGCGTGCTTGCAGTTTATAAACAAATGCCACAGGGTCTGACACTCAGAAGGACAAAAGGGACAGGAGGGCGAGGCAACTTTTTTCATTTTAAGAAAGAGCTGGGCAACAAAATTTAACCTACAAATCATCGTCTATCTTAGTTTTTCAATTCGACTCTCCGTAAAGGGTGACGAAATTCACATCACTTCAACCCTTTATTTAAACTCATTTCTTGCCTTCTCCTTGTTTAGATGCGAGCCACAAATTTGGTCAGGGTGAGAGACATTGGGTCACTCGTACATTGAGATCACAGCCCGAGCAAAACATTGGCAGTTTTCCAGTTACCAAGACTTCTGCCGAAGAATGGACGACGTCTTCAAACAATAACTATAAAAGAGGGCTGGATCTAAAGTTATTAGCAAGCCGCGCGTATCAAATGGCAGTCAACCAGCCTCTTTCTTACTCCAAGCAAAATTCCTGGCAGAGCAAACTCTATGACCGTTCATGGAGGAAGAATCCAATTGGTAGTGTACCGGTTGAATCGTTTTACAAGCCAAGGCCTGCCGTTAATCAAATTTACAACTTGCTACAAAACACAGCTGGATCAAGGGACGTGTTACCGCCTGGGGCAAACTTATGGAGCAATGTTGATGAAGACGTAAAATTTGTCGAGGAAAAGATTCAGGAATACTACGACCAAAGACTCAACAAGGACAAAAACAGATGGATGTTTAAACCCGTTGAAGGAACGACCAAACATCTTAAAGAAATATTCGTAGGACGATGTTGGGATTTCCTTGAAAATAAAGGGAAGTATCTTGAAAATCCGACTAAATTGGATTGCCAGGAGTTGTGGAAAGTATTTCTGAAGAGCTTCGCCTTTAAAGAGCCTTGTGACGTGAAATTTGATGATTACACTTCGTTCTTTAAAATGTATGACGAGAAGCCACTCAACGACAGGGTACGTCTTCTATTTCTTTGGTATGACTAGAATATCACGTGCCGAAAAAGAGTGTAAATATGATTCCCATGTCATTTCGGCAAGTGATCTTCATTAACCCTTCTTTGTGTAAGGAGGATAATCAGTAGAATCTTCACTCTCTGCAATAAACTAACCATTGTTAGGAATAATGTTGATTTCATGGCAATTGATTTGCCGTCCTAAACAACGGATTTCTAGCTAGTTTTTTTTAATACTTTTAAGTACATCTTGACCACTGCTGGAACAATGTTTTGTCATGCATTCAAATGCTTGTTTGTGTTTCTTTTTCAACCTTTAAGTTGATATTTCCTATTATTAATTATTGAAAGTGTTTGGTTTTCTCGTTTTAAGGTCTTGTTTTGGTCTGGAACAAGGGAGCTCACGCATGCGTACTCCGGATTGTATGACAGATTTACAACTTTAGAGGATACATTGGCAGGGTGAGATAAATGATGACACTTACATAAAGAACATTTCACATTTTCAACATGTCGTTAACATGTACATAGACAACAAAATATCTCCTTATTAACATATCATTTTTCAATTGCTGGTTTTTAGTGTCATGCCATTGTTGATAGATAAAACTAATAAACCAAACCCGTTCACTAGATAAAGTCCAAAAACTGAGAAAAGAAAGAAGGCAAATATGCAAGGTGACATCGATTTTTCTTATGCAAGATATGTATGCGGAGAAACGTTTTACCCAGATTTATAGATATTTGTATGGAGATGGCATTCGAGTCCCCATCTGGATGGGCACCAACATGACGGCCGGAAACCAACAGAAACATCTGTCACTGCATGAGGTTTGTTACAAAAGCAACATGACAGCTCTCTCGCCCGTTATGTAAATGCCCTGTCAAGCAAAAGTTGAGAAATTCAAGCGTAGTCTATCACAAAACCAAGAACCATTTGGAGCGAAAATTTGTATGTGTAGTTTTCAGCTGCTCTTATACATCATGAAAGTGAAATCTCAGGGGGATCAATAGTTTTGTAGTTTGAATTTTAGTGACGTCATATCGGAAAACCGGTAATACTTTTTTTAACGAGTTTTCCTAATATGATATAAGATTCCTGATGAACGGTCTGAGGTGGTGTGGCAGCAAGAAGGAACCTGGGATCGACTTCAAGTCGTGTCCATATCAATGTAGTAAACAGAAGGCATTTTGGGGCCAAGCGGCTGCTAAAGTAAGTGCTATCACTAATCACTTAGACTACGAACACAAGCACGAAACTGGAAATCTTTTAGCATTCAATCCCCTCCAGTTAGAAAAAAAAGAGATAGAGGTCAGCTGGCAGTCTGTTGATTATTTCAATGCTTCTTCTGTAAAATTCCAGTTTTCACTCGACTATATATGCCACTAATTAATAGGATGCGTTCGTTTGAGATGATCTGGATCAGGATCAATGATCCAAGATCACTCGGACCAAATTAAAGTGCATCATTGGTACCAATAATCCAAATCAGGCAAGGGGTTTATTTGCTGCTTTGATGTACTATTACCTCAGTGATCTTGGATCATTGATCATTATCCAGATCATTCCAAAGAACCGCATTCCTTCACGTGCTTTGGATGTTTCTGTCAAGGCCAAAATGACGACTTCGAATATTCAGCTGGCCTATTGCAAAAGCTTTGCATGTCTGAAGATTTTCGAAGTGAGCCAGGCAATTTAGAAGAAGCTTTCACGTAATCTGATTCCTGAACTATCATTAGCTCGACTTCACAGGTTAAAGCGTGATATATGCATTGAATAATGTCTTTGGATCTTTCTTTTCATCAGCTGGCGAAACGAGCGAGGGGCGTTGTCCACGTTATGTTGAATGGCACGAGACAGCACTTTGTAGACAGACAGATCTTTCCTTCGTTTATGGATGATAGGTTGGTTAGCGCTGATAGCAGTTGAAAGATATATAATTAAAGGTCAAGAATCTAAAAGGGAATTTAGAAAATACCTTATGATGCCTCGTCTATGATAATAGCATATTTGTTCAGAAAGGATCGGTCAGCTTGCGATAGTAACACGCGAATCCTTAAAGTGTATTCATATCGGGAGAACAGATCGCCTTAAAACGAATAGGAGGATCCCCAGCTAGTTCTTGGTAAGGTAACGTTGTTCCTACAAACCATAACTTGATTGCTTTGCTCTATTCCACGTGCAGTTATCTAGCAGAGAATCAAATATCAAGTCTACCAGTAAAGGAAATAAAAGAGTTTAGGATTCTTGTGGGTCATTCTCTTCATCATAAAGCTCTGTAAGTAACAATGAAATCGAGGACACATACAACATGCGTTCCATTTTTTCAAACTCTTTCCCAAGGACTTAATTCTTACTGGTCACGGAAAGTGAACATGTACAACGTCAGTCGAAGCAAAATGATCTGGAGAAAGTGAACAGACAGAAGAAGCGAGGGAACAAGTCGGCAAATTTTTAAAAACCGTTTTTGAAGTACATGATCAAAGAAGGAAGTAGCGCAAACTATATTGTACATTGTGTGTTACGCATATCAATGCTTGGAATGATCAGCATCTTGCATGAATGGTTTATAGTACACTGTGCGTCGTGCATCATGAGTCGGGTATCGTTCATCATGTTTTACATCATACCTTTTGTATGGAACATTACAGATCAGGCATCGTTCACTTTACGGCGCAAGTTAAATCGTACCATGCACCATAATTTGCTTACCGCGCATCATGCATTCTTTAACGTGTACCATGTATCATTTGTCGTTTAACTTTCAGGATAAATAAGCTAAATAACATCTAGAATAATACTGACCTTTCTATTACTCATTTTAGAGAGAGATGCGATAGCTTAAGCGTTCTAGAGTTAGAGAATCGTGCCAGAGCAAGGGGACTGAAGACTACGTGCTTCGATAATCCCTAGTAGGTGAAATGGTTTCGCACTTTAATTTAAAGTGAAATTGATTGTTATGCTACAGGGAAATTGTTCTTAATATACTTACAACAATGGCTAATTGGCTCGATGACAAGCGCCTGCAGGGAATCATGGTAGTTGTATTCACCATCTTGGACTGGATATTTGTTTTGTTGAGCACAACTACCATGATTCCCTGCAGGCACGTCTCTCTGCTTATGAGCCAAGTGGCTGGCTTATCAGGCCGGAGTTTATCCTGGTTTCCTTTGCATGAAGCTTCTTCCCATGGATGGAATGCTAGTCCATTGCAGGGTTACCTCGCAGCATTTAATTCGCCGGTACCCATTTATATACAATGATGCAAAGGGGATCTGTAAAAGATCTGATCAACCAAAAATAGAAAGGCTTGAATGCAATGATGCAAGGTTGATACTACGTAGAAAGCTTAACGGGAAAACGACATAATAGAGTCCAAAATGAAAGCAAGAATTGCAACCGTGGGCAGCCGCAGATAAATCATTTTTAACATGGTTTGGCAATGATTTTTCTGCGGGACAGGTCTTGTCTGTCCGCAGTCTCCTTATCGCGATAACGACATGATATTTTGGATTTTTCGTATTGTCCTTTGTCGCGCGTTTCGCATTTGACATTGGCCAAACTGCAAAAATTGGCCAGTCTGGAAAAATACCGTTTCCGGTGTTGACATTTAATAGTTGTAATTGTTTCGAACATGTAATAATCAGCAGCTAACTGTTCTTTTAATGTCTTCTTTTCAATGCAGCTTTATCCGGCATCTTCTATGCTTGGACAATCCGGGAGATCCCCTGTGCCTTTTCAAGATTAATGATCAAGAGAAATTATTATAAGATTATCAAAAATAATGGAATTAATAGGAATTAAAACACATGCAAGATATTACTTTGCTTCACACTAGGCTTGTAAGTATGATCTAAGTTCTAAGTAGACTTAAACCCTACTTTGAGTGTAATAGGGTAAAACGTACTTACTTGGGGACTTTACTTAGTGACGTCACCAAGTATGGTCTACACCATGCACACTTGAGAAAGCACTTGACCAATAGGAAATGGAAGCCAACTGAAAGTAATGTGCGGTGTTGCAACAATTCTGAGGAACAGGCAGATACCAGCACTGAAACAACTTGTTTGAATTTCATTCTCATAAACAGCCGAAAACGATCGATTTCCATATCCTTCGACACCTATTGCTCTTTTGCAATTTACAAACCAGCTGCTGTTTCAAGTTTCAACCAGGTTAATTCTTTGCACCCAAAAATCTCTGTTGAACATTGGAAAAGCCACTACAGCAATTTCCTTACCGAAAACCCCGTTGTTGAGTTATTCTCTAGAAATACAGAATATGTCGTTTGTACCTTTTATTTCTTTCTTCATTATTCGATTCTTTACTGTCACATTCGTCATTGTAAGAAAGGGAGATCTCTCATTTGCATTCAGTTAGTGTTGAATTGCTTCCTGAGGTGCTACTTTTGAATCGCATTACGTCCATTTGCCAGACATGCATGGGGTTGTGTTTTCTTCTGTCTACTAGCTGGTTACAACAGAAAACCCCTGGATTTCCCAAGCATCCACCCTCCACTACCAAGTATTTCGTTCAATCTTCTATTTTAAATCATTTGACTTTTATTGTAAGAAAAGGGAGCTTTGAGTTGATTGGTGAAACGAGAAGAAACATCACGGTGACTGCGTTTTACCAGCTTTATTTTAATTTCACGTAATATGCTTACTGCGTATGCATGTAAATCTATAATTCAAGCACCCTTATGTAAATGTTATTAACGTGATACCATCAATCCAATGCTGGCAAACTGGGCAAGGTAAAATGAATAATAGCTAGGAGTGATTCAACTTCTTAAATCGTAGTTTCAATTAGCTTTCAACTGTACAGTCTCACTTTAATCTGTTTACAATTACTCATACATCCATGCAGTGCCAATGCCACTCTATATCTTTTGCAACATTTAGGTTACATTAAAACATTGGTTTTTTTCCAAAATTCAGACGACAAACCGAAATGAAGGAACCTATCAATACCGTTGTCAAGTCCACAAAGAATCACATCTGGGAGGGGGGGAGGGGGTGTCATGAAATGGTAAACATCAAGCCTTCCTACACATCACCTGCACATCACCTGAAATAACATAGCAAGAACCAAACATTTCTAAGCATCCACTATTTACCAAAGCGCTTATGATAATGCACGATTGTGAAATGACAAAGAGTATGTTCAGAAAATCCAGCAGCCAATGAGAGACGATACTAGAACGTCCTTGTACTCACACCTAATCTGAAAAGTTATTCCTGTGTTGTCAATACTCTCGAAAAAGAAAGGACCAGGACTTTTATCGATACATATAATTATATACATTATTTTCATACTATCTATCCGATAGATAGTATGAAGTCTAAGGCTTAGACTCAAACTTACTTTATTAGAACTGCAGTATTCTTAGTCTTTGCTGCCTAGCTTCAAAGCAAGTGTGCGGTTCGATCAGTTTGCCTCTTAAAGGGCCCCTCGGGGGATTTAATTTACAAGAAAGCATTAAGTTTTTTGTTATACCTCCCAACTCAAAACTTGATAAAACTGCGAAGAAATCGTTTGCTTTAAGTCGGCTGGCTCACAAATTTACAACGGTTTCAGGGAGCACGACCTGATCACGTGCGAGTCGAAAGTTCATGTTGTTGTTTCCCTTGGGAGTTATGCGTTTTGTTCGCCCTAGGGAGTTAGTGAGTTTTGACCTATGGCACGTGAAACGTTTTCTTCCAATCGGAAAACGTATTTGAATTGGGAGGTATAACAAGATATTTTTTTCCAGGGGAAGAGGAATTTTTTTGGATTAACACAAGGGAACAATGGATGTCCCTAGTATTAACGGGAACTTTTGGCGAGCAATGTTAGGGCCGGAACAATTGAATTTGTTAACGGAAAGGAAGAGAGAAAATGCAAAAATTCTAAGGGATCAAGGGACCATGTATTCCCCATGGGAAGTCCTCCTCTTTCTATCTCTGTTATACAACGTTTTAAAGGTTGAAATATCCCTGTGTTTATATTTCACCCCTACGATTGAAAAGAAGGTCTCCTTTGCGCCGTTACACATTTGAAGAGAATACAAATTTAAGCATATTATTTCTTCTAAACAGAATATTCTCCCTGCATAAAACTTTTTTTTTACATTCAAAAGATAGTCAAACATGCTTTTAGCGTAAACTCTTACTCTTTAATCTGCTAGCCGGAACTTAAAATACGACAAATTCATTTTGTAAATCTCATCAAGAAACGCGCGTACCGCAAAGCCAATTTGGAAATGATTTTTGGATCCAACAACACAGGTTGAAATCATCCAATTATCAAAATATCACTGAACATAACGAACTAAAAACCGTTCACGAACAACCATAATTGTCACCTCGCCCCTTTGTGCAGGCTCAGTAAAACTAATTCATAACTGCATAATGGCCAGTGCGTCAGCTGAACCGCTGACACATTCAGCCGCAGGTGCTTCGACTCTTACTCCAGAATTCCACCATAATACAGCCAATAGGCCACATTCAGGAATAAAAACACTATCGGAAACAGCAACCTGGAGAAAAATTCCACAGTATTGAGGATCTTGACAAAATGATATTCTTCATGAGGTTTCTTTGAGCTTCTGCAGCATTTGCCTGGTCTGGCCACAGTCTCCACTTGATGTTTTCCTGGGATCCAGACTGCCTCCTGACCTCCTGAGGAGGGGCGGCTGCCAGGTGACGGCGGTGTTTTGTCGTTGTCGATGGTTCCTTCTCCTTCTTCGCAGGCTTTCTCCTGAAAATAAAGAACACAATGATGAATGACAAAGCCAAGCAAAGGTCTATCACATTTAGAAAACACTCTTTTAAGAAAGTGCGCAGTAAAAGCAGTACCGTCTATAACTTACGTCGTCATGTTTCTTTTTCATGCCGATCTTCTTTCGCTCTTGTTCTCGCTGCTTAAACACCAGATAAGAAACGAAAGCATACTCCAAAATGGCAGAAAACACGAACAGGAAGCACATTATGAGAAACCACTCCAGGGATTTGACGTACGACACCTGAGATAAAGATAAACCGTTTTAGATTTCTTCAGTGCGTCCTCATAACAACAGCCAGGCACAACTGATAAACATAAAGAAAATTCTGTGACATGCTTAAGAAACTCCAGACAATGGTTAGTGAAGACGGTCAAATATGGCTTTATCATCCATCGTTGAGAGTGAATAGTGGGAATCGGGTTCGCTTCCACAGCGGCTTATTGCAAGCTGGCCGCTTTTCGATCATGCACAATATCAGTTATTAAATGCAATAACAACAAAAAGGGATTGATACAATTTTAGGTCTAAATTCTTAGTCGAAATAGTCTCTATGACAAGTAACTGAGCCTAGAGCTGTCAGACAGGTTACTGCGTAACACGATGAGCCCCTGAAGACGGAGTCTTAACCGCGCTAGTTCCAAACAGGTTCTGTAAATGTTGGCATCTCGTTGGAAAGAAGGATCCGTTGCACTATTATTTTAGAGTGAAATATTGCCAAACAAGCAAAACAAATATGATAATAAATTAAATTTTGTGTAGGCCTCTTACTTGAACATAAAAAACGCTCTGTAAACCCTCTAATTCCCTATTCAAGCAGAATCCTACAAAGATGTGCCGAAATATATACCTTGCAAAACATTATGAATATCGCACCTTCGGCAGAGAGGTCCTGGCACTACCAATCAGCGTTGCCATGGTGAGCACAGTGGTGATTCCCATGGCAATCCTGGCTGCCGTTTGTTCGCGGTCTACCCAGAAACTGACCCAGGCCAACACCACGATTAAATAGCACGGCAAGTAAATCTGCGACAGAATAAGATCAGGTTAGGATCTGTGTGAACTTCAAACACGGAATAGAAAGGAGGAAAAGTTGTTTTACAGTCAAACAAATTGTTACATCTTCTCCTACGCTTTAAATAAAGTAAATGAATAGATATATATATCTTAATTGACCACTCTGCCAATGGGACTGAAGCGCTAATGATCGCATACATTACGGTTGTTACGTTTTGATTTTTCAAACCAAAACATCGAGATTGGGCTCAAATTCCTTGACAGAGTAAATCGTGCCACGCCCTTTCAATATTCAGAGCTGATACTTTTGTAGCTTGTTCAGAAAATATGTTGACGAGGGTTACATTGTAAACAAAGATTCCCCTATACCGTAAATGAACATCTCATTTGGATATCATTCATTCATTGTCTAAGAACCGAAGAGGAATACCACAGCTATTGCAGGCTTTAAACGGAAGAATCTCATCAGTAGAATCGAACCTGAATCATGTGGAATCCCAGTCGACGAGTCAAATCAAATTCAATGGTCAGTAACGAGTAGCTTCCTATGGAGTAAATCAAATAAAACATTAATTGTGTAATGTTCTGTGGAAAAGAAGAATGATGTTTGCAACGTAATAAACCAGAATGCTAAACCAATCAAATCACGCCATTTTTTATCCATTGTTATTATGTTACCAGTCGACACTAGAATAACTACAAGTGAAGTATGATCCTCGCAGTAAATTTTCCAATTTAAGCAAT
>CM042748.1:32430639-32440365 GCA_022496165.2 Catalaphyllia jardinei | reverse complement strand
AAAAAAATCAGGGCTTCAACGGGATTCGAACCCATGACCTCCGCGATACCGGTGCGATGCTCTACCAACTGAGCTATGAAGCCACACATTGGGAGCAAGGTCAATTTTCAAATATGAATTATTTCATATACACTTTACATCATTTCACTCCTTACGGGAGATATGAACTCAATAAATTGACCTTGCTCCCAATGTGTGGCTTAATAGCTCAGTTGGTAGAGCATCGCACCGGTATCGCGGAGGTCATGGGTTCGAATCCCGTTGAAGCCCTGATTTTTTTCAGGCTTCTTCTTTCCAATTGCTTAAATTGGAAAATTTACTGCGAGGATCATACTTCACTTGTATCTATAACCGCAGTTCAATATATGAATTATTTCATATACACTTTACATCACTAGAATAACTGAAAAGGAAGGGGAGGGTGGCTGCAGGAAATTTCAAGGATCTGGTCACATGGTATGGAGTTAATTATGCTGGGACGCAAGTTACACAATGGGACTTCCAAAACTAAGGAACTCGTACCAGTCCAACCCGACTTTTCTTTAATTTGCGTCCCAGCATAATAAATTCCTTGCCATGTCACCGGATCGTGCAATAGGCTTGTTGCTGACGAAAGCAAGAGCAAATTTCATCCGCCCCTTTTCTCATAGAATCAAAAATTAGCTAATGATGGCCCAAGAAATTTGTTAATTATTGCAAAAGGTTTGTGCAGCATCTGTTAATCTAGTTACGTATTACTGGTTGTTGACACTCATATTGACTTATGAAACCAAATAAGCTAAATCATCGAACTAGGTAAATCTCGTGCAACGGTAACACACTTCAAGTGGAAATGTGAAGTGTACCACATAGTCCTGAAGAGCAACACAAGCTTTCCTTTCCACACCATCATTGAGGCTTTACTGAACTTTAATTTCTAACGATTTTTTTAGGAAAGAAAAAAAAACTTTGATCATTCTGAAGGGTGTAAATGAGTCTTAGACAGTTTATCTGAAAATCATACCAGTGGTGAATTCATCAACTGAAGAATAATGCTTGTAATCTGTCAGAGTGTAGCTTGGAATCTGAATTTTGTCGGACACTACCACAGGATCATCTTTGTGCCAGCTGAGAGTCATCTCTTTGTTGTCGTAACTGACTAAATAACGAACATAGCTTGATGATGGTACCGACTACTAGAATATACAATAATAGGAGGCAGATTGAATGAATAGGATCTGACTACCCAGGTTCTTCATTTGCAATAAAAAAGGAGGACATATACACAGGTTGTTATCTGATTAACACAGGATTCGTCTAGATCTACCGACAGTCCAAACTTTTGCCTCAGACTGCGTGCAGATATGACTATTCCGCTGTTTCAAGAAAAATCCTCCTAGAAAAGAGGAAAAGCTTATCCGAAAATGTCGAAAGTTGTTATGAGTAATCGTTGGAGGTTTTGCTGTTGGTGGATTGAATTCGAAGCTCAAGGTATTTCTGTGTGATAGAAGTTAACAGTAGAAACACGTACATTCATGCTTCAGCTTTCTTCTTGCTTAGACACTGTGAAGTTCAATCGGCGCCAAAATATTACTATTACCAGTCGGGATTGCCGTGTACACGTTTACACTTTTGTGGAACGTCCTTTATCGAAACAGCTGCATACTGCCTTTGTTTCACTTTGCCGCGAGGAACAAAGACAATACAGTAAAAACCCGCGTATAAGAACCTGGGTTTTAAGAACCGGTTAGGCTAAAATTGTCATTTTAAGCCTCCTCCACATAAGAACCTATTTAGGCTAAACTAAGTTAGGTTCTTATCAGTGGGATTGCTGTAAAAATGTATCAGGTAGAAACTGCTGAATTAGGATCAACGTCTGATTCTATTAAGAAGTTACTTGACATGATTTTTTCTTTGAAGCTGTGTTCACCATTCCTATAATTCCTCAAGTACTACAGTACTCTGAAACTAATAACACTGCTTTCTGATCATGTTCTAGTCTGTAAGAATTACAAAAAATTATATACTGTATAAAACATCAAAATCTGCATCTCAATGCAACAGATAATGGTAAAAATCAAATGTAAGCTTCCAATGGGCAATGAAATTTATATTAAAAATATAAGACCCTATTTTAAGAACCTAGTTAGCCTAAATTTGCTTTAAGTATCATTTATATAAGAACCTGCTTAGGCTAACTGAAAAAATCCAGGTTCTTATACGCGGGTTTTTACTGTAGCAGAAGTCTCTACGTAAAAAACTTGACTAGAGCCGTCGTCCAGATAAGAACTTTATTTAAATCAACTTAACACGAAACCCTAAGAATTGCTCACACGCGGTACGCAGCCTAAAGCAGGTTTATCAGGTATGAGGCTGACTATTTGTTAATTCCACTCTCATTCAACGGAATTCGAGAATAAATTGAATTTTTTTATTTGAACATATTTTCCATTGTTTGCCCCAAAAGCACCTAGGCTTATCAAGGGGGCTTACAATAATATAATAATCAGGCTAAACAGACAGACACAAACAGCACACAAAGCTACAACAAATAAATTTACATAATTTGACTTACAAGCTTCTATGTTCAGGTGACATTTCTGTTTATCCATTGGAAAATTTATCAGGTTCATAGGGCACTGTGATATTACTTTAAGCCTTGTAAAGACAAAAGAACACTGCATTAGGAGAAGAAGAGTTAACACAACGTAGCGAAGCACGACAAAATGCAAGTAGGATGTATGAATGTGAACCGCAGTTGGCGAGATACTGAGATTTTATTTTATATATTTTTTTCAAGAGGGCACGGTAATGAATCCATCAATCTGATTGGTTGTTACCCGGCGCTGTCCAGATTTTCCTAAAAGGTCATGTCAAAAAAGAATGTAAAATGTTTGTTTATAGTGGTCATGCACTTAGCTACACCAAGCTAGTTCCCAGGCATGCCACTTAAACTGAAAGAAACAAATACTTCAAATGAACATAACAGGCTTACCAGCCAGGAGGCAGACCAGTTGGCTATTTACAAGCATGACCGAGGAGAAAAAAGGGTCCACCGAGAAACAACTCCAGCTAAGTGGTCAGAGCAGGACTTGAACCCGAGACGTCCGGATCTCAAGTCCGGCGCCTCAACCACTCAGCCACGCCAGTGATTTGATGGAAAGAAGAAAAATATAGAAGCCGTTCACGGGCTTAGGCTCTTCCGTATGGTGAATTAAACTCGGTGACAGTTTTTCACCATACGGACCTTCCAGCCGGGAAATAAAACATATTTATCACTCGACACCTAAGTTTGAGTATTTCAAATAAACAAACCTCATGCTGTACAGAACGGAGCCATCAGGCCACAATCGGATGACTTCATTGGTGTCTGTGATTGCGTGCTTGAGTCCGTCCTTAATACCAGGGAAATGAGTATCTGGTACCCAGATGAACTTCAGCATTTCAGGATTAAAAGCCAGCCTCTTACGGTATCTTGTATGGTTGTATTTTAAACGCTCGTCCTTCCAGTATTGTCGGAAGTACATGATCGTTGTAAACTCCTGTTGTAAGATATTATTTTAACATCGCGTTGAGAGGACAAAATTCCATAGTGAAATACCCAGATTTTCCTACGCTGGCTCAAAATCTCCTTATTCATTTTTAGTTTTGGGGGGTTCTTAGAGATTTTATTATTTACGTTCGGACTACACTCACACAAGCCATTCAATGTGAAAAGTTTATTGAGGATGCGTCAGTCAGCCATCAGATTCAAGGTATTCTAACTTTTACTTCACAAATTTAATGTTTCCAAGAATTAGAACCTGCAATGCGCCAGATACGAAAAATGACGAAAAACCACCCACTATATGCGTCAAAAAAAATTATAGAAACTTATTCCTCATCTAATGAAGCAGCACGAGACCCCGAAGAAAAGGTATCCTACAATTAATTACGAAAGTTGATAAAATCGAAACATAAGCCTAAAAACTTAAGTGGGCGAGCACAACGACTGATCGACCTAGAACGACTTAGATCGTCCGCCAAAACCTTAAAATAGTCCCTAAGCATCCCATGATGCACTGTGAGTCTCTCCAACGTACCGTCAGAAGAAGAATAATAATTTCCGAGTAATAGGCCTTTTGCGAAACAAACGATCACATGGTACAAAATCCGCCATGCTGTAGGGCAAGCTCATTGTTATTCCCGCGTTGGGACGCACGGCGGATTTTGTACCTTGTGATCGTTTGTTTTAAAAGGCCTATTCGTCCCTCGGATTCGTAAATGTTTCCGAATTTACCAATTTTAGAGTATTCAGATTCGCTGGCGTTTGCACTAAAAGGACATTCGGATTCCTGACCGCTTACACAGGACGACAACATGTGTAAACATTCACTATGAAATGGTTAACAGGTTGTTTGCTGCCTCGACAACGAGGTGAAACAAAATACAAAATATAAAATAGGTTGAGACAGTTTGAAGTTTCTTTCCACTAGCTTACCACGCTATTGTTGCCAATCATGTTGTCCAACCAGGCATTTGTTATGTTGTTATCCAGTCACCAGGTTTTCGATCGTGCCATCGTCATCTCCGATAAAAAGTGTGGAGGAAGTCAACATTGTTTGCGTGGGTATTTTTATTTTTTAAGTAATAAAGCATTACCTATTATAGAAGATTGGTTGGACCTCCAACGGAATGAGGCGACCATCGACCGCCATCAATGGCCATCGATATGACTACGACTTTGACTACGACTGTGACTACGACTGCGACTACGACTGTAACTTCGACTACGACTACGACTACGACTGTGACTACATTACTCGATCCGCGCCATTTTGGTTCTACCGCAAACTCAAAAGTTCGCTGGCGGAAAAATATCTGGATTCGAGAGAATATTGTTTACAGGACAAAACTCTCCGAATTCAAAAGTTTCCAGATTCAAAGTTCCCACAATTTCCTCTAGTCTCAGTTGCCAGAAATTACATTTTATAACACGAAAAGGTGCTTGCTGCTGATCTAACAGCAAGCCTACATTGGTATGTATTACGCTTTTTATGCATAAGAAACACTTAACTGTAAAAGGTAAGACTGCATTCTAAGTAAAGACACACCCTTCGCTTGAGCCTCTCATTCATTTTAGGTTCGTTATGAACATTTAGGTTCGTTATGAACATTACTTCTTCAGAATCTGCTTCAGTCTTTGAATAAAATATGTTGTAATTGATATTTGATTAAATCAATTTAGTCATGTTGTTAGCCTCCATGATCTTAATCCCCTAGTTATTACATTTTTTGAAAGCTTTCGAGTTTCTGGCGCACCTCTTCATTCTTTAATTAAACAGAAACCTGCTTTAGATTTAGTCAAAAACCTTTCCAAAAATTTACATACGCTATGCAGTTGTGATAATTCCAAGAAACAGGAATTACTTTCCCGCTAACGATGATTTGGCTTCAGATCAGTCATTGGACTACCCAAGGAATAAGGTTTGATCGCGTTGCATGAGGAAAATCCATCATGTAATATACAGTAGATGAAGGAAACAGTCATACCATGTTGATTTCGTCAATATCCCCAATAAACTCTATAAATACGGTCACAGATACACCAACGGGGTCACCTAGAATAGAAAAAAATATATTTATAACTTAAAAAGGAAGATAAAAACAGCCAGTGAAAGGCAGAAAAGGGTAGCAAAATCATGCCCTGCGTGTGATATCCTCACAGTAAAAATGCTTCATTCGCAAAGCATTTCCTAACCTGCGACCAGCCAGGTTAGCGATCAGGGGGAAAGACAACAAATTGAAAAAAAATGCCTGATCGCAGTGAAGCAGCTCAGTCACGATATTCTGAGTTATTTTAACCACGTACAAAATAACCTTTAAATTGAAGAAAACCTGAATATAATATTTAACCAAGATAGAAACACGCGAAAGAAATAATAGTAAGGTATAAAGTAACGAGATTAACACAGTTTAAAAACACAAAATTGGCAAATCTTGGCTGATCTTTTCAAAATGCGCACACCGCGCGTTCGATCGTGGGCAGTCGCTGTTTGAGCCGTCACGCAAGACTGTTTCAAATAGAAACTCATGACAAATTCTTGGGTTGCACCGTCAGGCAATTAAAAAAGCAATTCGAAAATCATTCAGTGAATAAACTCAAGAAATCATAATGTTACATGAGATAAATAATTAAGACACTTCTCCAAGTTTTAGGTCTGTACGTTTTCCCGATCAAATTTACAGAGCTCAGTATGGAGTCGCCATGTTGTTGTACCTCCAAGGGACACCAACATGGCGGCGGGAAAATAGTGAAAACATGTGGAACTTATTTTGGCTATCTAGGCCACTCATTATCTGAACTGATCAAGCAAGCATTCAAATAAGCACTTTTCCTAATACTTTAACTTCTAAAAAGGATAACTTTATGTCACGCACCACCATCACTCTGAAATTTAAAATGTGCCTGTTTTTAGACGAAGCATGTTCTTGAGCCGAAAAGTTGTTCACAGATATAAATTTACCTCCTCTCATGCCTGATGAAGGTTATAACTTTGGTGGCTCTTTAGTTTTGGATTTTTAGAAAATGATGACATTACGTGCAACCAAAGAATTAATAGGGGCGATTATAAGGAAGGCACACGGCTTCAAAAAAAAATTAGAAGTCAAAGAGTTTTTTTCCTGACCTCCAAAGTTAGGGCGAAGCCTCTTGTCATAACCGGTGAGTAGCTTAGCTATCAGCGAAGTAACATTGATATCCCCGGATGAGGTTGGTGTTGACAGCTGTTGTGGAGGTTTGGTAGCTTCGGTCAAAGGCCTGTAGTATGGAAAGGAAATCACATATAAGAATATTAGCTTTTCTTCAAGATTCGTGAAATGAGAACCACCCGGCTGTAAGAGCACCATTATCATTAGCATTTGTCGAATTTTTGCACGGCCATTGAAATATTGAATAACAGACAGTTACCCAAAACAGAAACAGAATGAAAATTTCATTCTTGCCGCAAGGAAGAATGGTGGAACGGAAAAGGCGCGAAAAAATATCTTATTAGACGTTTTGTTGTGTAGCTCATGGGAAGAGTCAAAATACAAACAACGAGTAAAAATTCTCAGCGATACTACACAACAAAACGTCTAATAAGCATCAGAGATCTATTATTCAACACCACAAATTGTTATGTCCGTGTGTGCGAATTTCGCGCCGGTCCTCTGTCCTTTGTACCCATGTTGGGCATTTTTTATACTCTACGAAGTGCAGTTGGATAATAAATGCACTTATTTCGTGCAGTCTATATCAACACAAGATGAAAGATGAGAGAGTCAATAATTTCCATTATAAGCCTTTATCCTGAGGAGTAATCCTCTCATGTTTTCACATCACTGCAAGCTTCCGAAATCAAGGTCTAGGACGTGCCAAATGTACAACGAATTTCACTCACGTGGACTTTACACATATTTTCATCCTCGACGAGAACAAATGGACAACACCCGTTGTAACATTAAACGCGGAAGGGCTACCATTTCCAAAAATAACTTAACATGTTTAGTTAAATAAGGCCAATATCTTAGACACTACATCCGACTTGGTTATACACAATAAATAGGAAGGCAGTGAACTTAACTGAATGCACATCACGTGATATACGACTTCGCTGTAGTATATATAATTTAATAAAGCCCAGCATTTCAATTGTAATTCAAAATGTATGGTGTTTTTTCTAAGTAAAAAATTTCCATTAAAAATTTTAAAAAAAGTCGTCGTTGACTAGAAGGAGTCTTTGAGGTGAAATATGAGTTTTTTAAGACTACAACAGTAAGTGTGGAAAATCGAAATGTGACGGTGCCTGCTACCTCGACCCAGTGAATAGCACCAGAGGATGAACAAATAAAGCACGACGTGTGATTACCTTTACAAGGAAAATTAACCGACCTTAATGTCATTGGCTTAACAGAAGAAAGATGCGAAAAATCAATACATCTATGAACACAAAATACTACAAAGAACCCAGCTGTTAATTACATGAACCATTCATATCACCTTGGGTTTTAAATTCCAAACGGGTTTTGTAAATAAATCTTATACGATTTTGGTCTTCCAAAACAGGGCTTCGAAAAATTGATGTTTACTTAAACTTTTCCGCGCATTTTAGCATAACTAGTTCGCTGTGTTTTCGTACTTGCTTGTAGGATGTTAAATATCGAGGGACTCTCACTGAACTACAATTATGTTAATTAAAAAAGTTAATCTAAAGGATGATACAGATAATTTATCTCTGTATCGCAGAAGAAATAAAATTGTTTTTCGATCGTTTTCTTTATTTGTTGCAACGTTTCCATAAGGTTTTTCATCGGTTTCATTTTCAACCATTTTTGAAAAACACGAGAACTGTTTTGCCGAATAGCTTTTCGCCGACATCAATTTCCTTTTGTTTAATTCGTTGTTTTAACTGTTGAACTAAAACATCGATAGAAGAAACAAAAATTATTATTGCATAAAAAAGGATTCCGACAAAAAATTTTCTGGAAATATTCAGAAGCAAACGAAGAAATAAATATGAAAGGATCTGCCCCCCGTGGAGACTTTCGAAAGGTTTCGTCGGCACGTAAAAGATGATTCCATTGTTCCTGATGTTATTTCAGCCCAAACCTAAAATAGATCTCTACTTTTCTTGGCTAAATCCATTTTAAGCAACATGGACGAAGGTAGGGTGTATTCCCAACTTGGATGGAATACAAAGACTCATTGAAAATTGAGATAAATTTTTAAAAGGAATTGTATAGATCCTTAAGTTTCGAACATTAGGGTGTCAACTGTATATTTTCGTTCACTTTAATTGAGGCTATAAAAGTCGCGACCCCCGGTGGTGTAATTCTGAGGTTATGACCGCAATTTCTTTGTTAACGACCATATGTAAATATCCGAATCCGTTTCCGACAGTCGTATAAACTCTACAGGCTAAAACAACCTCTTAATCTCATTGATGTCAAACTCGTCCAATTTGATCCATTACATCGTAAACGTTAACAGAAGTTCTTTGAAAAGATAAAGGGAAATCCTTGTTCAGAATGCAGAATGTCGTGCAAAAGAAAATTTCATTTCCGCAGCGACTGAGAAAAAAAAGTGTACACAAACGAAGTTATAAAAACAAACTGAATATTAGTAGAGGATGTGTCACTCTCGAGAGCGAACTAATCCCTCTGTAAACATAGCATAGTTATCAAGACCTAAAGTCAATGCATAGATCTAATAAATTGAATCATTATATGTGGACATAAGCACGAAATAAAATAGAAATCTGCACCGAGAGGCAAAAAGATACCAAAGGGTGTAAGAATCACTTGTGATTAGCTAAAGAAAAATCTACCAACTCTGTTTTACAGAGAATGAAAACTCGTTCTGCAATTTACCTGGTTAAATTCACTTCAACAGCAAACGCGTGGTTTCCCAGTAAAAACAGGATTGTGATGGTTAGCGACAACATCTTTGCGGCTCGATCGTCTTCAAACAGGGCGTTCTCTGCATAAAATGAAGTAGCTCAAGGGTTTCTATGCATATTTAAGTCTAGGACAGGTGTGCGGTGCTAAAGTTATGGATCAACATTTAAATGGTGCGCTGATTATAATGAGGTAAGCCAATTCGAAGCAAGTAAATTGAATGCAACGTGCCGAATTCGAAGACGGGAAAACAAAAATAACGCTTGTAGAGCTTGAATGCTGTAAATAAAATGAAATGCTTTTTAATAAGGCCTTCTGGAAGACGAAATG
>CM042748.1:32420639-32425639 GCA_022496165.2 Catalaphyllia jardinei | reverse complement strand
CCAAAATACTTATTAAGGCTCAACTAAACACGCTTGATATGCCACTGAAGCCTACCAAAAAATTACTTTTAGTCGTATATTCATCAAAACAGACGTCAGCTACTTTGACAACACAATAGAGGGTCGAGATAATAGTTAATTCTTTGAAGTGACTAGATTCATTCCATTTTACTAGTAAGGTACAGAATCCATTAGATGTGACACAGCAGATGTGCTTTATATATCTCGCTTAAATACATTGAAAACAACGTTTCACGATCTAAACACAAATTACGCACTTAAAACGTAAAAGAAAGTGTTTTACGGTGTTTTTCCGCTGGGTTGGTAAGATGAACCAATCACCGAATTATATTACTTGGCGTGTTCAGAAGTTCTCGCTGCATTCAGAGCATGTTCGACGAACCAGTTCTACCCGACTTTCTATGTAACTCGACCTTGGCGGTTCATCGCGACTCTTCAGACATGTCCTCTCTACTCTTGGCGATAACCGGTATAAATGTTGCATCATCCATAACAGCAACTCTCGGAAATGCGTTGATTCTCGTTGCTTTCCACCAAGAATCCTCTCTCAGTGCTCCTTCCAAACTACAGGGGCACCCAACGAGCTATTCAAGCAAAAAAACCTTTGAGGGATATTTCTAGGATCCTTGCAATGTTTAAAGACTGTTTAAAGAGTTGTTTTGTTCAGCTAGAAAAATTTGATCTGTTCGGATTTCGTAGCTGAAAATAGAAGTGCCCGAAAATTTTAGGGAATGAAATCTTCATTTCAGAAATTGCTAGCTGAACGGTGCCTTCGAAGAACGTCTCTGCGAACTATTTGCTAACCCGAAAATGCTAGACGACCTTTTTAAGAGCCAAACCTGCAAAAATATCCCTTGCGAAAATCTAAGGGACCATTTCCCCCTGGAAATCCGTGTTGCGAATCTTTTAGGTGATGTTTTAGTTAAAAAATCAGTAGCTTTTCGTCAATGCATTATCCGAATGTCTTAGAACGAGTAGACTCTCCCGAACAGATATTTCATCGAAGTCTCTCGTTGGGTGCCCCTGAAACTACTTCTTCGTTGCTTAGCAATATCAGACATTTTCGTTGGACTGGTTGTGCAGCCAGTGTTAGTGACTTTTCTTCTGGCGGCCGTCGATCATCGCTTGAATTCCTGTCAAGTTGTCGAACGTCTATGGTTTTCCTCCAGCACACTGATGGCAGGATTCTCACTTGCAACTTCTCCAGCAATCAACGTAGACAGACTTCTTGCGCTATCGTTAGGCATGAGGTATAAACAAGTTGTAACTATGAAGCGGGCTCGCTGGTGTGTTGCAGTGTTCTCGCTATACTCTATTGGAAATTGCGTCACAGAACTCGTACAAGCTTTCGCTTTCCTCGTGTACAGCGCCTCTATATGGGCTTTATGTCTAATAACGTCTGTTTGTTGTTATGTGCGAATCTACCTTATTCTTCGAAATCACATTCCAGCACAGGTTATCCCGCAAGGTCAGCTGAATGGAATTTCAACGCTAAACTTCACGCGATACAAAAAGCAGTGTCCACTGCTTTGTGGGTTTTTGCTGTACTGATGATTTGTTATCTTCCGTATGGCTTGGTTTTGATTGCTAGGACAATTGAATCTGCAGTAATCATTAACTTTTTTTCAATAACACTGGTTTATTTAAACTCCTCCCTGAACCCCTTACTGTACTGTTGGAGAATCAGGGAAGTGAGACATGCGGCAAAGGAAATTCTCAGGAAACTCGGTTTCAGTAAGTTATTTGGAGACTGAAGAACAAAGAGACTTGAACAAGCTACGTCATCGTTTGTGCACGAAGGAAAATTGATCTAACGAACCTTGTTCCCAGGTTTTCCTCTTCGACGATTTTCAAAATGGTGGCTCGTCAGAAACAAGATATATTTTCCCACCCGCCATTTTGAGATCCTTTAGACAAAGTTGAGACGTGGGTTGTAATGGTCCTCTCCATCCTCGTTCCTTTACATAGGGAGGCAGCGTGGCCGAGTGGTTAGAGCGGTGGATTTGAAATCCGTAGGTCGCGGGTTCAAATCCCGTTCTGACCGTTTGCTGATGTTGTTCTCGGAAGCCCCGAGTCCGTAGGTCGCGGGTTCAAATCCCGTTCTGACCGTTTGCTGATGTTGTTCTCGGAAGCCCCGAGTTCAACTTCTCGGTTACGCTTGTAAATAGCCTAACTGGTCTGCCTCCCGCCAGTTGGGATTCTTAACCTGGTTATGTTTATTTGAATATTAATTTGTCATTGTCTGTTTGCATTGGTCCTGAAAAGCCCCGACGGGGAGTGGCCAATTACGTATATTATTATTATTATTATTATTATTATTATTATTATTATTATTATTATTATTATTATTACTGATTTACTATTGCTCCTCACTCTTTGGTTTTTGTCACCCTTAATACTATACTATTTTGGTTTTCTTGATGCTGAATCAAGATCATGATTTTGATGGGTCATTATATTTATAACTACTCCTTATCAGTTGACCCCACAATGATATCAGAAAACTGCCATTGGTGAACACGTTGTTATGGTTTTCGCGACACAGTAGGTTACTATACCATTTAAGGGAGCAGGGCATGCGCAGTGGTGCGAGCGCTCGCCTCCCACCAATGTGGCCTGGGTTCGATTCCCAGACCCGGCGTCATATGTGGGTTGAGTTTGTTGTTGGTTCTCGTCCTTGCTACAAGGGTTTTTCTGTGGGTTCTCTGGTTTTCCTCCGTTCAAAAAAATCAAAACTTCTAAATTCTAACTCGATCTGGAATCAGTGGATGAAGAGCCACTTCGTGGAAATTCCACTTCAAATTCGTTATTATTATTATTATTATTATTATTATTATATTATTATTATTATTATTACTATTAATATATTATTATTATTATTATTATTATTATTACAATATGACCTGCTAAAAGCACCCTTTATTTTAGCGGCCTATTTTAGCTTTATCTGCTAATACCTCAAAAATGAGCTCAGCGACCCCATTTTTAATTTATTATCTAATTTTAATACTTTGGCAAAGTATAAAAACATGATGTACATGCATGATGCTCAGATCCACCTTAAATGTCTGAAAGTCAATTCGCCATAATTTGGGAACCAAAACCTAAGATACTTACTCATGCATTCAAAAAAACAAATTACACGACCCAAAAACTATTTACAAAACTGTTTTCCTGTAAGTGCGGTGATCATCTGTGTATTTCACTTGAGCCTTCCAGAAGAGCTGTTGGACTTTCAGCATTATTGTTATTTCACTCCAAATACGTGGTTGAAATACATTTTTTAAGCTATACAAATAGCACGAAGTCAGAATTTTAAAAAAAGTAAAAAAAAAGTCAGAAAAAAAAAGTCAGTGTCAAGAACATGTTTTAACTCTTAGTCAGAATTTGTTGAGATAATCTTTAAGTCTTATTTCCAAACCAAAATACTTTCCTAACCCATTAGTCGTCTTCGGAAAGAAAATACAGAAACGACAATCAAAATCCAAAATGACGTTTTTGGCGTGCTTATAAATTCTGTTTTTTGGTCGACCGTGTACTTACATTTGAAAGCTTAATTCAAGAAAGCACTTCACTGCTTTTTTCGGGTTTAACACGAGCCGCAGGCGAATGTTTTCTACATTTCTCGAGTGTTCTGAAATGTCCGGATTGTTTTATCACAGTGTAATACACGGCTTTAGGCTCTTCATTTGCTTTATGATATAGGCGCAAAACGCAAAACAATAAAACACGCTTTTTCTATGATTTAAACTCTGACAAAGCATGGGTTTTTGGCCAATCAGAGCGCGCAGGGTCCTATCTATATTATAAAATAAAAAATGAAGAAAAACATATCTCAACCAGTTTCTATCAGAAATGTTTGATTCTTTGCAATAGAACTCTACTAGATGTATTCTACAATATGGCAACATATTGGGTTGTAGACTTCCCCGAAGTTAACAGCTTTTCTGGCCATCTTTGGCGTTCCGTTTTGTACTCGCCTGTGCTGCCACAGCTGCATTACCTGGCAACTGTAAAAATGTGTTAGTGCGAGTTCTTAGCGTGGTTTAATTTTACCAGCCTAAAAACCACTAAAATATTAAAAAACCAGTTGCAGGGGACTGGAAACAGAACTTTATCAGGCTGTAAATGCGTTTCTGGTAGAACTACTACTCTACCAAGTTTCAATGGTCTATACAGAATGTTGACCAAGATAACGCCATTTATGAAGGTATGAAAGTTGAGAGCTACTGCAAGCGCTGAACATTAATCAGATGTAACAACACGAAAAACGTCATTTGGAGTAGTGGGAGCAGATTTTTCACTTGCATCTTTGAGTTCGATCAGCATAGACAGGCTTCTTGCGCTACCGTTAGGCATTAGGTATAAACAAGTGGTAACTATGAAGCGGGCTCGCTTGTTTCTTGCACTGTTTTTGTTGCTTTCTATTGGAAACTACGTCACACAGTACGTACTAAACTTTTTCGCTCACCTCGTGTACAGCACCTTAATGTGGATTGCATTCCTATTAGCCGTCTTCAGAAATAAAAGATACACAAATGGCTATCAAAACCAAACCTTTGAAAATTCTCTACATCCCCAACTCATTAAAATCCAAAATAGTTTCAAAAAGCACTTTAATGCTTTCTTCCATTTTATAACATAGCTCCTGTTTATCTTATTAATGACACCAGTTCCGTCAAAACTTGAAATGAACTGTGATCATGGTAAATTTGGTAGAACTAATAATGAATTTCAAATTAATACCACTGCTCAAAAACAAAAGAATATTATTTTGTAAATCAAACATAGCAGTTGTCGTTAATTTCATTTCTTTCCCGAATGAATGAATATTTTTAATTACTGCAGAGACATGAAGATCTTACTTCCTACAAATAACAATGAATGTTGTTCTTGGAATCAGGCATTTGTCAAAATTGATTACTTTGAAAAGCACACACGTCAATAAAACTAAACTCAACGATTTCTTGTAAATGGAA
>CM042748.1:32403139-32418139 GCA_022496165.2 Catalaphyllia jardinei | reverse complement strand
ATTCACTTCAAGCTGGCTTCTCTGTAACCAAACCTTGCGCTTACAACCCAGAGCTTCGGAGCTTCCAATTCTACTCTTGGTGATATCTGGTATAAATGTTGCATTATCCGTAACAGCAATTCTCAGAAATGCGTTGATCCTTGCTGCTTTCCACAAAGAAACATCTCTTTAATCCGCCTTCCAAATTATTTCTTCGTTGTTTGGCATTTTCAGACCTTTGCGTTGGACTTGTTGTGCAGCCTCTAGCCGTGCTTTCTCTTTTGGCAGCCTTTTACCATCTTTGGTATTTCTGTCGAGTCACCGAACTGCTATGGTACTCCTTCAGCATAGTGGTAGCAGATTTTTCACTTGCAACTTTGAGCGCAATCAGCATAGACAGACTTCTTGCGCTACCTTTGGGCATCAGGTATAGACAAGTTGTAACTATGAAGCGAGCTCGCTGGTGTCTTGGACTGGTTTTGTTATATTCTGTTGGAAACTGCTTCACACAATACGTAAACTATGTCGCTTTCATCGTGTACAACACCTTAACGTGGATTTTATGGCTAATAACGTTGATTTGTTGTTAAGTGCGAATCTATCTTATTCTTCGAAATAACATCCAAGCTCAGGTTTTTCGCCAGGGCAATTTTATCTCACATAACAAGGTCTTTAGTAATTCTCGCCTGACTTGGACTGTTACTGGTTTATTTAAACTCCTCCCTAAACCCCTTGCAGTAAAGGAAAAATACTCAGGGATTTGGGGTTTCGATAAGCTATTTGGAGACTGAAGAACAAAGTGGCATGAGGGACCGCGGTCGGATTTGTGCATAATGGGCAATTGAGAAGATAAGACCCATTCTCCCGCCCGCCATTTATCAACAATAACAATAACAACAAATGAAGCTTAGAGGTCAAGGAACCATACGGTTTTCGAGTTATACCAAAATAGCTATTGAGAGTTATTTTGATAAAAAAGAAAGTAGCAAGGAAATGTAGCGAGAGTCGATAAATAATGAAAAATGATGCTGTGAGTATTTTTCTGACAGTAAATCGTTCACCTCTTTGGCAAAGGAAAATATACTGACTTCTCTGGTAATTAGGAATATCATGCCAGAGATCTCTTACCTGATAGGACATAGTTCTCAATGTCAGTATGAAGAAAAGTGAAGAAAAGACCTTAGGAACCAGGTTTAGCTCGCATGCCATGATAAAAAATGAAAATAACTGACACGATATCCTAGCAAATCTCCCGAATGTGTTTGTGATAATCTGTTGTCAAAATGTCTTCTCAACTTATTAGCCGTCTTCAGAAATATTTATACACAAATGCCAATCAAAACCAAAAATAAAATTTTGGCTTCCCCCCAAAAATTGTTCTTTTGCTTGGTGGGCTTACATTTGCAAGAGAGCTGAAAGACATTTTCACAAAAATGACTCATGAAAATCCAGGTAATGATGAAAATCTATTGTAATTCAAAAGAGTTCTCCACTGCTTCCTTAGAGTTTATACATAGTACCTCTTTATCTTCTTCATGATTTCGGTTCTGTCAAAACGTAATACGTGATTATAAATTTGGTTGAGCCAATAACGAAATTCAAATTAGTACCAAAGATGAGAAAGCTAAAAGATTATTATTTGTACAGCAAACATAAATAGCCACTTGTGTTTTATTTCATTTCTTTTCCTTGAATTAATTTTCTTAATTTCCTAAGTGAGATATAGATCTTACTTAGATCCTACAAATGTTAATAGATGGTGTTTTTGGAAACAGGAAGTTACCAAATTACTGTTAGGAAAGACCACTAAAACCATAAAGACGTATGGGATATCTTGAACAGCCCATGCCTCAATAAAACCAAGCTCAAGGATTTTCTGTTCACGCGACAGCGTCGTTTAAGGTCGGTTTGGCTCGGTTTACGCAGAGCTCGTAACCTTTTAACGGGAGCCAGAGACCATTCTATTAATTAAGGGATAAGAAATGTGGGTTGTTATTTTACAAAGAAATAAGATTAAAGGCCGAAGGCCATTAAAAGCTTTAGAAAATACGTACATTTTCCATAGGGAACAGGCACTTAGATCATAAAAACAGATATTATATTACTTTGACAATACAGCAGAGAGAGTAATCAAATACTGCGTGTTAGAGGATTGGTAAGATTGGAATCATTTCGCCCTTAGAGTATATTAGATATGAAACAACAGATGTGTTTACACAATTCATGCAGACTATTGACAGCTGTGTATTCTTCAGCTTCAAAAACAGAAATTAAAGCTTCACTAAGGAGAGGCTTTGCACGTTTTCATTTAAAGCAAGCAGATTCCAAACTTAACAAGCTTTTTTATTTACGAAGATAGAAGAAAGTTTTGTTGAAAAGGAAGAGCATGAATTATTCACTTCAATGTGGCTTTCTTTGTAACGCAAACTTGGACATACATCGCAACTCTTCGCATCTTCCCACTATATTCTTGGTAATATCTGGTATAAATGTTGCATTCTCCATAACCGCAACTCTCGGAAATGCATTGATTCTCGTTGCTCTCCACAAAGAATCCTCTTATAATCCTCCTACTAAACTATTCCTTCGTTGCTTGGCAATATCAGACCTTTCCGTTGGACTTGTTGTGCAGCCAGTGGCAGTAGTTTCTCTTTTGGCGGCCGTCAACCATCGCTGGAGACTCTGCCGGTTTAGTGAGATTCTGTGGTATTCCATCAGCATGATCTTAACAAGTTTTTCACTTTCGACTTTGATCGCAATCAGCGTGGACAGACTTTTTGCTTTGTTGTTAGGCATCAGGTATAGACAAGTTGTAACTATGAAGCGAGCGAAGTCGCTTGTTCCAATCTTTATGTTAATTTCAATTACAGGCTGCGTGTTGCAACACAATCACCTTATAACTTTTCTTGCTTATAACACCTTAGTGTGGTTTTTATGGCTGGTAACGTCGATATACTGTTATGCGCGAATCTATCTTATTCTTCGAAATCACATCCAAGCTCAAGTTATCCTGCAAGGTCAGCATAATGGAATTTCGCTGTTAAACTTGTCGCGATATAAAAAGACAGTGTCCACTGCTTTGTGGCTATTTGCAGCAATGATGTTTTGCTATCTTCCGCTTGGTGTGGTTTTAATTCTTAGTACCTTACTTGAACTGAGCGGATCTCTAGTAGTCACTCACCTTCTTACACTGACTCTGCTGTACTTAAATTCATCGCTGAACCCCTTGCTTTACAGCTGGAAAATCAGGGAACTGAGAAATGCAGTCAAGGAGATACTTAGGAATTTAGGTCTGTGCAAGTTATGTCGCGGATAACTATAGAGAAACAAGCATGGTTAAAGATGAGAAGATTACCACGTTGAGATTCGATTACTGAGCGCAAACATCATTATCATTAGACAAGATGAGACTTCTTATTAACGCAGAAAAGTGAATACCGCTATTTTAATAGGACACATTTCTCATAAGAACAGCAGTTACAAAATATAAAATGCTCGTTGTGTTATCCCGAGAAACAGGGCTACGAAAGGGATGGGAAAACGTAAACTCGCCACATGTCCAAATCTCGACTGAAGGCATTCCACCACTTTAAGACTTGATGTTCTTTGTTACTGCTACACATTCGTCATTTTATTTCCTCAAGATTTACCTTCACAACACTGAAATACATGCCAATATTCGTATTCTTGGCATTGAACTGGAACTAGCTGGAAGTGAAGGCTTACGTGGGCAATATAATTAAAAGGGGATAAATGCTATTTGCACTTGGAAAGCCAACAAGATCGTGGTGGGTTTCCTTAAAAGGAACGTCGGTCCCGAGAACAACAAAGTATTTTCTCATCTGTACAAGGCCTTGGTTATACCGAGTCTGGAATATGCTGTCCCTCTCTGATCACCCTATTGGGGTTAGGGTTACAGGAGAACATTGACGCCCTTGAACGAGTCCAACGTAGGGCCTCGAAATACGCTCGCTCGCACTCGCTCTTTGCTAGAATTATCAAACAGTGGAATGCTCTTTCTAGACATCAGCTTTTTTCGAAGTAAACTTAAAAAGTATGGTCAAATTTTGTAAATTTTTAGCCATTCTTAGTTATTCTTAAATTTCACATTGTAGTATAATGTCTTTTACATTTTATGTGGGGGAGCGTCCTCGATAGAGAACTTCTGACGTTTCCTTTTACGTATGTTTACATAACAAATATAAATTTCACTTTCCAAGGACTTTCCGCATCAGTCTCAGTTCCACGCTGGTTCCAGTCCAATGTCGAGAATACGACAGTTATCTTTGAGCGTTCACCTTAAATTCAGTAACTCGGATGTTTTTGTGGTTTACATGAAGACTCGCATCACACTGAACATAAATTCGGTGATGATAAAAGGAATTATTTTAGCTTTCATCGGCTTTCGAACAGCTGGGTATGATAATATAACTTACAGTTGATGACTTTCTATATTCTATATTCTTCACAGCCCATTGATACTGTTAGGAGAAATTTCATTTCCATCACTCTTACGAATACAATGGCTCACGACACAGGCCGAGATTGGATTTTAGAGTCGCATGTCGTTTTACCGTACTGCGTTTTGCAGATACTATACCATTGTGAAAAATGACTTACTACGAAAATAATACAATCGTCCACATTCTTCAAACATTTTCTGGGGAAAACTCCTTCAAGTCCAAAAGCAGAGTCGATTTATAAGTAACAAACAGAGCTGTTTTAGGTGTGGCTCATAAGACTCCCTTACAAAATGTTTCAAACCAATGAGAGAACACATATTAATTGGCGTTGTCAGCCAATCAGGATAAAACCAAAACCACGTGTCTTGGTTTGTGCACGATTTCCCGCGCTTGGTGTTAAGGTTTCTCCAGTGTGTTGTCTACGTTTGATGTGAGTGATCGGTTGGGATTCCTTTATTTAATGATAGTCTTTCAGAAGACTGCCATATTTTTCCCTGTGCTAGCTGGCAGATGGTAGGAAATTAGTATCCAGGTAGTTATAACCAGCACTCGTGCTTCCTCCACTGAGTCCGAGATAGTCCCCGTCCACAAAGAAGGTAGAATTTCTAGTTATTGGCTCAAGTTGATGTTCACTTGTGTGTGAACCTACGTTAATATTTCCTCTGTAAAGTAAAATAGAATGACTATTAGCAAGACAGTTCCGAAAGGTGGCAGCTAAAATTTCGTACTTGTTTTCGACTAAAGCAATAACATATATCACTTGAAAGAGACCTGGAATATATTTGATGATGTAAAACTAAGAGGTAACTTAAACGTCGAAGCCAGTTTGTGAAGCTAACGTTGTGGTTACAGCCCTCCGAACAGAGAAATAACAGTCGAAACGATAGCTTTAAAAGCTCCGACTGCGGCGGTCAATTTACCTTTAAAAGTTCAAGTTGATAAAAAGCTACGTCTTTGACTTCCCGCCAACGAAGCACAACAGTTTCTTTACAAGCTGATAGCTTGTAAATATTATCTGCTTAGGATAAAAAGGCTACCAAGACAATGACATAACCCAGAACACAACCGATCCGATCCTTCGCTTCTCCGTCATCCTCACTTTAACGAGTTTGCTCAGAGGCCGGTTTACGCTCACTAAGGTTTAAAAGTTATGTAGTTTAAGATTATCAGTCAGACTCAAAACTGAATGGTAAACCATAAAACAGAAATAATGGAACAGAGAATTAACTCTGAAGTGTAAATTGAAGTGCTAATTTAACCCATGAATAACCCACTGGGCGTTAGCCCTAGTAAAGGGAATCAGGGAACCACACGAGGTAAACAAAAAATCTTTTGACCTTGATGGGAATCGAACCCACGACCTCCGGATTAGATCTACCGTTACTCTGCCGACTGAGCCACGAGGTCGGACAGAGAAAGTCGGGATCGATTTAGGTGGTGAATGGCGGCGAAGAGAAAGTAAGGGTCATATGAATGTTGTGCCGCGTAGCACTATGAACACAAATAATGGAACAGAGAATTAACTCTGAAGTGTAAATTTAAGTGCTAATTTAACCCATGAATAATCCAAAAATAATGAATAACGCCGAAAAATAGCACAACAGAAATCAAACTAGACCAATTCGATATAACAAAATTCAGCCCAATACAACAGACCTCAACACGAGGTTCTGGGGAATAAAGCCCACAAACTCTATAGTTATTCCCCAGAGCCTCGCACTGAAGTCTATTGTTTTAGGCTAAATCAGTTAATATATCGAAATTGGTCGATTCCCGCTTATCTTATTGAACAAACCGGCCCAGAATGTCAATTTCTTGTCCATGCATATAATTATTGAGCTTTGGACACCAACCTTTCAGCGCACTCAGTACAGAAATCAACGCCAGCATCTTTTGAGCAGTCAATACAGTGCCATCTCGTGCCTGATATCGGATTTATTCCACAGCCATCGCACTGCAAGGTCAAAATATCATCATTTAGTTTCATCCATGTGATGGAGCTTAAATTTCGCGTTCTTTCCCTACAAATAACACATATTTAATAAATTCACTTTGTTGTCTCACCATGAAGCTACTGTGTTGGGTCTTTTCCTGAGTATGCTGTAAATAAGAAGTAAAAACTATTTAACACAAACTTAAACAACAAGTGTAATTTAAATCTATCACAAGGCTCTCTGTAGCTCAGTAGTCAGAGCGCCCCAACTGTGTGCGAAAGATCATAGGCTCGAATGCAGTCTCATTATATTTTCTCGAAGATATTAGCTACTAATATTGATAGTATTACAAGCTACTCTAAAATTCGAGAGGAAATAAAGTTTATGTATGTATGTATGTAAACTAGCGAGAAAATCGAGAGATACCGACAGTTCAACAGCTCGCACTCGTTGAACCGCTAAACCTCGGCGTGCCCAGCATTGAACCTGCTGTAACCTGCGATCAGGCATTTTTTTTTTGGAAGGAGGTATGATCTCAGGCTAAACCTGCTGTAATTTTCGTGATAGTAGATAAGGGAAAATTGTTGAAAACTCTTGTCCAGCTAAAACTCCTGTCGACTCCCGTGCTCGGTCGAATCGGCCGAAAGAAGATACTATCTTTTACGAGAAATCTCGCATATTTCTTATACCTGAAGATAAAGATCTAGAAAAACCTTAAATGAGCTTTTCGTTGGGCAAATATTGATGTACAGAGTGACAGAAAAGATCGAGCATCACTGATTCGTGGCGTTCAGCAAATCGCTGAATATTCTAACCATACTGTAAAGCATAAATGTACAAATTATAATCACAAAGACTGGAGAAAATACCTTCCAAGATTTTATAAGTTGCTGTCATACAAACTGAATGTGAACAGTTCGACACAAATTTTGACCCAAATTTGTTCCGTAGTAATTCCTTTCCGACACATGCAATAAAAATCCGAGATTATAATACAGTCTTATTTAATACTTTCTCCCAAGTGGGTAGAAACGTATTAAAATTATAACCAAGCAACGATTTACAAAATGGGGGAATTTGAAAATGGCAGAGTGCAACGCAAAATAATTTATATCAAGAATCATGAAAACTGGAGGGTTTTCGCGATATTCTTGGACAAGATTACGGATGGAGAACTCATTTTTCATCAGATATCATTTTTACCAGATTCTGCTGCATCTATTTAAAAAAGAGGGAAACAAAACGAGTTTAAACTAGTTAATCTAGATCTTTTGTATCGCGAGGCAACCAAAAAACCTGTAAATGTTTTTGCTATTCTCTATTGGAAATTGCGTCACAGAAGTCGTAAACCCTTTCGCTTCCCTCGTGTACAGCGCCTCTAGATATAGATCCACCTTAAATGTTCGAAAGTCAATTCGCCATAATTGCTTTCCAGGCCATGCAACCAAAACCTGAGATACTTTTCATGCTTTCAAAAAACGAATAACATGATTCCAAAAATTATTTACAAAACTGTTTTTTGTACGTGTCGAGAGTATCTTTGTATTGAACTTGTGCATGTAGATGATCCTTTCAGAAGAGATGTTGGATTTTCAATACTATTGTTATTTTATTCCAAATACGTCGTTAAAATACATTTTTAAGCTATACAAATAGCACGAAGTGTTAGCAAATATTAGGAATTCGTTGAAATAGTCCTTCTTTCCAAACCAGAATACTTTCCTAGCCTATTAGCCGTCTTCGGAAATGAAAATACACAAACGACAATCAAAATCCAAAATGACATTTTTGGCGTGCTCATACATTTCGTTCTCTAGTTAACCGTGTTCATTCATTTAAAAGTGAACTGAGAGTATTTTAAAAAACTTATGATAATCCGTCGTAATTCAAAAAAGCACTTCACTGCTTCATTCGAGTATATAACATAGTACCTGTTTATCTCTCTGAATGATTTCAGTTCTGTCAACAGAAGTTGGTAATTTCGCCTCTAGGGTCTTATACACGACAATGTTCAAAATAGCGGCTTGACAAGCTAAGATCTACTCTCCCGCCTGCCATTTATCAACAATAACAAAAACAAGTTATTTCAAGCTTAAATAGAGGTCAAGAAGGAACCGAAAGTTCTCGAATTAGCCCCAAATAGTTACTTAGAGTTACTTTTGATTAAAAAGAGAGCACCAATGAAAGAAACCAGACTCAGGAAACAATCAATAAAAACGTTGTGTGGTGTATTCTAACAGCAAATAATGTTTTACTTCCTTGGCAAAGCAAAATATACTGACTTCTTTCAGGTAATGAAGAATCTCATGCCAGAGATTTATAGCCTAATGGGAGATTTGTTTTCCGGTGTTCAGTGAAAAGTGGTGAAGACCTTGGGGACCACGTTAAGATGTCCTGGCAAATCTCCCGAATTTTTGGGATAATCTGTAGTCCTAATCTTTTCCCAGCTTATTGGCCGTCTTCAGAAATAAAAATACACAAATGATAATCAAAACCAAAATGTAATTTTTGACAATCCCCGAATACACTCGTTTTTTTGTTCGAACTGAGTTAACATATGTACTCGAGCTGAAAGTAATTTTACAAAAATAACGCATGAAAATCCATAGTAATTCAGAAAAGAACTTCACTGCTTCCTTGGAGTTTATGTTCTGAATGATGTCAGTTCTGTCAAAACGTAATCTGTGGTAGTAAATTTGGTACAGCCAATAACATAATTCAAATTAGTAACAAAGACGAGAAAGCAAAAAGAGTATTATTCGTACAGCAAACATAGGCAGCTGTGTTTTACTTCATTTCTTTTCCTTGAATAAATGAAATTTCTTAATTTCCTGAATGAGATGTAGATCTTAGTTTCAAAAAATTTTAATTGATCGTGTTTTTGGAATCAGGCGATTACCAATTTATTATTAGGATCGACCATTAAAGCCATAAATGAGTATGGGATATCTTGAAAAGCCCGCACCTCAATAAAACCAAGCTCAAGGATTTTCTGTTCAAGAGACAGCGTCCAGTAAGTTCGGTTTGGTTCAGCTTATGCTGAGCTCGTAACTTTTTTAACGGGAGCCTGGTACTATTCTATTAGTAAAAAAGGAAGGGACAGGAAATGTAGGATGTCACTTACAAAGAAACGAGTTAAAAGACCGAAGGCCATTAAAAGCTGTGTAAAATGCTTCATTTTCCATAGGGAACAGGCACTTAGATCATAAAAACAGATATCATATTACTTTGACAATACAGCAGAGAGAGAGCACGTAATCAAATACTGCGTGGTAGAGGACTGATAAGATTGGAATCATTTCACTTGTAGAGTTTATTAGATGTGAAACAACAGATGTGTTTATACAATTCATAAAGAATATTGACAGCTGTGTATTCTTCAGCTTCAAAACAGAAATTAAAGCTTCACTAAGGTGAGGCTTTGCACGTTTTCCGCATTTAAAGCAAGCAGATTCGAAAGTCAACAAGCTTTTTTTCATTTACGAAGAGAGAAGAAAGTTTTGTTGGGAAGATAGAGCATGAATTATTCACTTCAAGCTGGCCTTCTTTGTAACGCAAACTTAGACATACATGGCAACTCTTCGTATCTTCCCACTATATTCTTGATCATATCTGGCATAAATGTTGCATTATCCATGACTGGAACTCTCGGGAATGCGTTGATTCTCGTTGCTCTCCACAAAGAATCGTCTCTTAATCCTCCTACTAAGCTATTCCTTCGTTGCTTGGCAATATCAGACCTTTCAGTTGGACTTGTTGTGCAGCCAGTGACAGTGGTTTCTCTTTTGGCGGCCGTCAACCATCGCTGGAGACTCTGCCGGGTCAGTGAGATTCTGTGGTATTCCATCAGCATGATCTTAACAAGTTTTTCACTTGCAACTTTGATCGCAATCAGCGTGGACAGACTTTTTGCTTTGTTGTTAGGCATTAGGTATAGACAAGTTGTAACTATGAAGCGAGCGAAGTCGCTTGTTCCAATCTTTATGTTAATTTCAATTACAGGCTGCGTGTTGCAACACACCCACCTTACAACTTTCCTTGCCTATAACACCTTAGTGTGGTTTTTATGGCTGGTAACGTCGATATACTGTTATGTGCGAATATATCTTATTCTTCGAAATCACATCCAAGCTCAGGTTATCCCGCAAGGTCAACCAAATGGAATTTCACCGTTAAACTTGTCACGATACAAAAAGACAGTGTCCACTGCTTTGTGGCTATTTGCAGCAATGATGTTTTGCTATCTTCCGCTTGGTAGGAATTTAATTGTTGCTACCTTACTTGAACCGAGCGGATCTCTAGTAGTCACTAACGTTCTCGCAATGACTCTGCTTTACTTAAATTCGTCGCTGAACCCCTTGCTTTACTGCTGGAAAATCAGGGAACTGAGAAATGCAGTCAAGAAAATACTCAGGAATTTAGGTCTCTGCAAGTTATGTCGAGACAAAAAGACAAATCGAACAAGGGGCAGAGAAAGTCATTCAAGGTGCACGGATTTAAGTCAAGACAAGCCACAAGATGTGACGCCAACTCAAGTCGAATCACGCGGCTTAACGTCAAGTCAGGCCACGTGAGGTGAGTCATTTTAATACCATGACGTCGTAAAGTGAAGTCGGAAGTCAAACAGGTGCAGTATAGTCAACTCTTGTGTTGCAGATTTCTCTCTACTACAGAACCCCTCTATCGCAGATGGTAAATGACGCGTCTACCAATACTCCTGAGATAACGGTGTCTGGCTATTACGGGAGTCTCTCAGTTCCAATATAACTTTGTCATTGGTTTATGCCATATGAACAAAATAATGAAAGCTTTCAGTACCAGGACACACTCTTGCGACGCAAGTAACACGCAATAATGATACATAATGTTTTAAAAGACTTCTGCTATCGTTAACTTATTTTCGAAAGATGCCTACTTTCGTGCAGCTGGATTGCGCCGTACCATATGCAGGCCGACAATCTAGGATGCAACTAAGCAAAAAGTCTACAAAGAACTACAGCTATTATTTAAGCTTTGAACATGTAAATAGAAATTGTTGAAAATAATGTAACCACGAAAGCAGTAATATCGTAATCGCTGTGACTGAAGATGACTGCAAATTACAAGAATAGTACATGACATGTCATGTCTTTTTCTTTTGTCTCTTTCAAATAACTTCGTGCGGTATGTGCATTATGTGAGCAAGTATATGTGTTTACAAAACTGTAATGCTTTTTCCTGACCCAAACTCGTTCCCGTTCTCGTTCTCATTTAGCCAGGCGTTCAAGGACGAACTGTCGTGAGGCAATGCGTATATAGCAAGGTGGCTTACACATGGTTCATGACTTTTTTCCGGCAGTACTTTTCAAGGACAAAACGCATTTTTTTCAAGGACTTATTTTCCACTTAATTTGGCAAACATGTAATCAACCCCTTAATTCAAATGACTTTTTGTATGGGATGTTCTGCAAAGAAACATGTACAAACAGGAAATTGCCACAACGTGCTAAAGGAAATCAAATCACAAACCTCGGAAATTGTTTCGATCGTGTCTATTCTTTTAGCTTTTCCAGTTTGGAATTTAAGCTTGCATTTAAGTCAGTTAGTTCTTGAATTTTGTCCCAAAAGATGATAGTGTCACCCGCTATTCACATCGGCTGTTTTGCTTTTGCTTCTCGCTTTTTGACTGGACTTCTAATCTAATAGTGATAGTGAAAAGGAAATATATTTTCGAGGTACATAGAGACACCGCGACATCACGCGATTTGTCCCCCAATGCGATATTTTAAGCCGATGGAAGCACTCAGTTTTGCTTAGTTCAACAAAGAAATGGTACTGTTTTTCTTTTGAGAGTGATTTACAAGTTGACATGAGTGAGTATGAAAGTTATCAAGGTAACTCTTGCAATTCACAAGGTAAACATGTTCAGCAACAATATCATGTTGAAACTAAATTTAATTTTCGTGTCACGGAAACAAATGGAACTAAAAATATCATAAAAGCAAAAATAATTGAAAACTTGAATGGTTCTAAGTCAGACTGAATCGAAATGGTTCCAGAGAAACGGAGATGTCTGTTTCCTCGTTTGATTTAAATGTGATTAAGATCACAACTACGGCGACATAATTTTGGTCATATCAGACTTACAGGTAACAACAATCCCGACGATTTTCTGTGGCTGCTTACCGGATAAGAACACGCATTTGAAACGCTTGGTCGATACTACAGACAGATACTAGTATGATATATTGTGGAAGGTAACTAGCTAATTCGTCAAATTGTATTTTAATTAACGTTGGTATTTTGCAAAAGAGGTACAATATGGCTCTGTTATAAGGTGTCGACAATTCCCAGTTTAATTGAATTTGTCAAATTTTCAGCCACTATTTCAAAACTGCCTTATTTCAGAATGTTTGAGCTTTCTGGATCTCCTGCCTTATCAGCTATTGTTGGTAATGTAAATGATTGGTGAATGATAGAAGGCGAATAAAGCCTGATAAAAGAATTCTCAATCTAAAAAGAAAAATTGTTAAAGGTATTATGCATGGCTATAATTGATCGTCTTATCGATAATGATGAAAAACTAGCTTAATTCTTCTAAAAAACACTGAACATACCTAAGTCAAGACTACAGTGCAAAAACCATACCCAGTTTGAGAATGGGTTTGAGAACAAAATGACCAAAATCGATACTCTATTTCTGACCAAAATGTCTTTAAAAAATAACATATAATGAGGCTGGACATTCCTATATAGCCCATATAATGGCCGGTACCCCTCCCTCCTTGGGCAGAGTCAATAGGAAGTAGAAAACTTGAATCAATTTATATATAGCTCTTTTATAGCACTTCCCTTTCTACAACAGGTTTAAGTACTATATCTGGCCTTGACGAAAACACCCAGGCTCTGGCAACTGAACGAATCAGTGCGGCCCAAAGCGGCGCATTAGCACAAATCCCCTTCACCCCAGGTCTTCTCGTGCACAAGATATCAAAACCCCCGCCTTTCTTAGACTGAATATCTTTCGGAAACGAAACCTATTTCCTTCTGAGAAATTACTTTTTGTTGAATGCGTTTTCAGCGCGCTGTCGCCCATATTTTGAGACGTCAATTATCCGGTCACAGCATTGACACAGTGCTTTTCGCTTGTCCGCTTTCAATGCTCTCACCTTTGTATGGAGGATCACGTTCCCACTTCGTATTGTATATTAAGCACTGGCCCTTCCGCCCTTTTGACTTCAACACGCCGCAAAATTCCTTGTGCACGAGACTGCTCACACAAGGCCGATTAGAAATTGTAGGTGGGTACAGGCTATTGCAATACCTTATCCCTGGAAGGCAAGGTTCCTAAGGTACGTCAAATAACACCAATGAACTATACCAGCAATCACCACACGAGCATAAAACAGTTTCCCGCCATGTTGCACGCAGAAAATTGTCCCGCTGAGCTTTTAAAGTTGTCTGTGCGCAAGACAACGTTGCGTTAATGAAGTTTTATTTATTCAAGGACCTTTCGATAAGATTCAAGGACTATTGGGGAAAATACAAGGACTTGAACATTTTTTCAATTTCAACGACTTTTCAAGGGGTAGATGCCTTTTCCAAGACTATTCAAGGCCCGTTCAAACCATGTTACAATCAGTTTTCGCAATACGCCCCCCCCCCCCCCCCCCCCCCCCCCCCCCCACAAAAAAAGACACAAGGTATACGGTATACTTCGTAGATTTTCTATCAACGTAAACGGTTGAAATAAGAATTGCAAAATATCACCAACATACCTGAAAATCTGCAATCTTTTGCCTTTTGAGTCTTTTGAGTTCCAGAAGCTCTCTGTATTCCTCTGTATCCCGCAGGTGAGCTGGCACAGATTCCTCCTCCTACAGATAACAAACACTGCACATACAGTACCGCTCAAAAGTAAGTTACTTCCACTCGTCTCGTTTCTCTCGAGAAGCCTGTCGGTCAGCAGTCGTGAAGAACAGCTGAGAACAAAACTGTCGGCCTGTCACAATTGCCGGAAAATGGTCCGCGACACTAAGGAGGCCCCTCGTACTGGACCAGAACAAGCAAGTCCAACACGAAATGGCAAGCTGAGCGTCCGTGATTACGAGATACCGAAAAAAACGTATGGCCTGTGAATCCGCAGGCGTTGGAAGACTTTTTAAGGGGAGGGGAGCCATCTTTCTGGGCGAGTGAAAATTACACCGGGCGAGTGCATTCTGAGAGTAACTCGCCCGAATAACGAGTGCTGTCAAAATTCAGTTTCTAGTCGACGTGACAATTCTCAACGTGCTCGTGTCAAACAACTATTCAGGAACTTTTCGCGTCTGTATAGATTCAGGAGGATTTGAGAAAAACGAGTATTGCAAGTGAAGTATGATCCTCGCAGTAAATTTTCCAATTTAAGCAACTGGAAAGAAGAAGCCTGAAAAAAATCAGGGCTTCAACGGGATTCGAACCCATGACCTCCGCGATACCGGTGCGATGCTCTACCAACTGAGCTATGAAGCCACACATTGGGAGCAAGGTCAATTTAGTGAGTTCATATCTCCCGTAAGAGTGAAATGATGAAAGTGTATATGAAATAATTCATATTTGAACTGCGGTTATAGATGCAAGTGAAGTATGATCCTCGCAGTAAATTT
>CM042748.1:32352535-32402739 GCA_022496165.2 Catalaphyllia jardinei | reverse complement strand
GATGTGATTTGCCGCCATCTTTTGTAGAAAACATCATGACATTACCCAAGTGCATTGTGGGCTATGGCATCGATAGGCTAGGAGCACTTTTTTTTCAAGAAAAACCTTATGGCACTGCTAGGCCAAGGGAAGATTATTTTCGTTTCATTTAACGTTTTATTCAAAAGTACTTTATTTTACTTTTTATATTTTTCGTATAAATTTGATTTAAAGTATCTTGATATTATTTTTTTCGTTTAAAGTTTAAAAATAAAGTGAAACAATATAGTAAATAACGGGAAACTTACAAGATACTACATAATTTTCCTATGGCATTCCTAGGCCACCATACACTTCTCTATCGGTGCAAGTATTTAAGGTGACTCCCTAGTTTTACACTGCGCATTCGTACTGCGCACGATTTTTGCGTTATCGGCAGGCGCGCGTGCGCGTACAAAATGTAGGAGATTTCCCTCAAACTAAGCTCGATAGCAAGATAAATGCTCGTTTTCTCTTAAACAAGCACGGTGACCCCCACGTTTTATTTTATAAATTCAATGAGAACGATATCCTCAATAACTGAGAAAAACATTGACAAAAATCTATGGCTACTTTTTGGCAAATGAAATAAATGCTACAGATAAAGACGTAATGGGCCCAACAGAGCAAGTCCAAATTATGTTTCCTTTAAATGATAACAATGTTAATTAATAATGCAGGGTGTCTGAAGCCATTTTTCTGGGACGTAGATGACTAAACAATCAAAGAAAGTTGAACTCTGTGTGATATAACACGGCGCATTGGAATATAATCACGCTTATTTGTTGCGCACGGAGACCACCAAAAGTCACCTTAATAACCGTAGTTGTCAACATTGTGGCGTCAAAACAAGCACAGTGACCCTCTCTTTTTATTACGTTTTTAATACCTCCCTGTCTTGTAACAACAACATACCAAGTTTCATCGGAAATCTATGGCGGGTTCTTTTACTAGGGAATCACCTTAACAAACCGACAACCGTCTAAGTCAGAGACTGATATATTGCCAGATTTTCTGGCCATCCAAATTAAAAATATCTCCTTTAATCAAGTGTGGTTCATAAGGGTAATTAAACTGAGTGGAGTGCAATTTGGTCTGAAATAATACGCGTGATTTGAAATCACAAGTATGGTTTCAGACCAAAATTGCACGACATAAAGTTCAATTGCCACCTTGTTAAATTCATTTTGAAATCGCACAATTTTGTCACTTTAAAGTCTACATTTTGGTGTATTGTTCCAGTTGCCGGTTTATTAAAAATAACGGAACCGGAAACCCCTTGACATCTCATTTAGTATGCAAAACGATGTCACGTGACGAATTTTACGCCGGGTAACTGCAGAAGTTTTCGCGCGCTCATTAGCTTTATTTACCTACACAAAGAGGACAATTTGACAATTCATTATCGTTAAAAACAAATTGACGTCAGTTTTTCATGCGTCTGTCCTGTTATTGGCAATGAATTTCGTCATAACATTGTCAAAATAGTCTGTTATGGAGGCAGCGACGCCGAGTGGTTCAAGGCGCTGGTGTTGTAATCCGGAGGTCCCAGGTTCAAAGCCTCCCCCCTGTCACTAGCGGGATTTGTTTCTCGGTAGTCCCGAGTTCAAATCCTCAGTCACGCTTTGTAAATAGCCATCTGGCCTGCCTCCTGCCAGTTGGGATTTTAACTATGTTACGTTTATTTGAAATATTTGTTTCCTTTGTTTTAGTGGTATGCCTGTAAACTAGCTAATGCTTGGTGCTAAGCTAAGTGCATGTCCACTATAAATAATATTTACATTTTTTTACATGACGAAATTCATGATCAATAGCAGGACAGACGCAAGAAAAACCCATTTTTTCACACTCACCCTGTTTCCTGGTCGAGGTAAGTTAGGCATACGTCCCGGAACAGGTAATCCTGCCTTCGCTAATTTGATGAAGTATTTCTGGACACGACTGGCAACCTTGAGGAACAAGAAGCAATAGATAATCATTTCTAAACAAACGTGAACGAGGTCAGACAAACCGATGAGGGTCAAATAACTGATTTCGCCCGTTGGCGTTTTCAGTCTTGTTGTGTTTAAAATTGATTTATTTTCTTAACCCTTCTAGCCTTTGGCTCTAAACACTGACCGAGAGTACATGTAGGTTACATTATTTTATAAATTTTTGGTGGCTGGGTTTACAACTAGCATGTATTGACCACACAGCAACAGCATGCTGGGTCTAAGCTCTGGTAATTAAAACCAATTAAAAATAGGATTGTTATCTACTTAATGTACATGTCAAAGAAGAATAAAGAAAGAACCTGTTTGAAAGTTCTGTTTCCCAGGGCAGCTGCAATTTTCTCCCATCTCTTGGCTTCTACTTCTTCCTGAGGGTAAATCTGCAGCAGCTTTTCTAACTTAGCCTGAAGATTAAAAATATTGCCTTATTAGCTGTCTTTAAAGCTTGTTAAATTTTAAGTCACTGTGCTCTACTTAAAATGCAGAGGTCAAATGGCTTAGCCTAGGCAATCCATTGTAGTAGTAAACATACATGAAGTGTTGTGTTCATGGAAAACTCTGTGGCCATCTCCTCCCAGAAGTGTGAATGGATCAGCACGTTGTCAAGGAAGGAGGGGGGCAACCTGGCATAATGCTTAGGGTACCTATGATGAACTAGCATCCCATTCAGGAGAGGTAGCACTGTCTAAGACAATTACATGTAATAGTATAGCAACAAGAGTTGGTGTAACATACAGCTGTAAGCTAAGGGATTCACAAAATAAACTTTCCCCACATACTTTATCCCATTCCGAAAACTAGACTGTTCACACCCTTTCTATCTACGCACAAAGAAAAAGTGAGTGAAGCCAGCACAAAGCACGCACTATTTTTCTCAGTCCTCAAACCCCTAGCCAGCCAAGTCTTCCATTTTGCACTTGGGTCGAGTTCTCTCATGATTCTATCCTCACATTCTATGATCAAATAAAAATACAAGAAAATAGAGGGCTGTGAACACTCTACCTAACACTACTCCGCAAAACCTGTCAAACCTGTTCTTCAGCTGTCCATGGCTGATTGAATGTTACTGGTTTCATATCATCACAGTGACGACCTCGCACCAGTTTTCCACTTGCAAAGTCAGTATTTCTTGGAGTAAAAACACTCGTCAGACTGAGGAACGAATAACAGTATGCTGGATAAGAAATGAGTTTGCGATGTATTTTGAACAAAACATTCCATGCTAGGTTGTACGTTATAAGTGGAAAATGACTAGGTGGCATACTTCCAAAAACTTGGAAATATTTAGACATTCATTTGTTGACTTTCATTTTGACATTGAGCCAATAAATTCATATCAATCCAAAAATAGATAAATAAGGAAGGTTGGCCATCAAGAAAGGTTAGCATCATAGGTCTGCAGGTTGATAGAGATTTTTGATATAATACAGTGGTGGTTCCAGAACTTGAGCTGGGGGGTTTGTTTTGCTTGCCATCCTGGCTTTTTGTCTTTCTGTGATTTTGTGGGGTTTTTATTACCCAAAATAAGGAGGCCTGGGCCCCTGGGCCCCTCACAGCCCCTTACTTAGATCTGCCACTGTAATATCTCCTTTCACTCTCAGTCACAAATCCCCAACTAATATTTCACCTATAAATATCAATGAATTTGAACTATTAAAACTAAACTACAAACAGTGAGATATGAACATGATACCAACCTTTCCCTGTCCAGTGGTTTGCCTTGTTTGCTGGCTACAAACTCTCCCCCAAAGACACCATACACATTGCTCTCTGAAGAGGCACCAGATGCACATTCACCTGTGTCAGAAGTTTGTATCGATGGCTCATTTGCTTTAAAAAAATAACAAATTACAAATCAGGATATTAAGATGGTGTTCTTCACTATTGTTGTAAAATTAAAAACAAATATAGACATGGGATATTGACATTGCTAGTTCCAGAGATGCGTTTTTGTCAATGAGACATTATTCATATATATACATGCACATGTACATGCATTCTAAAAGCAAGCGATTTTTCACAAGTCAGATTTAAAGATTGATCATGCAGTACTAACAGGCAATACATTGTATGTCCATAGACAATCTTCTTTAGATGCAAATTTTAAGAAGGCCCTGCATTAACTAAATATAGTATTACCTATTACCTAGTAAGTGTTCCCTGTGCATATGGTTAAGTCTGCATTCAAGCCAAGTGGCCCATCAGACAAGTCCTCATATCTGGTTTTCTGTAGAGTATGAAGCACCCTATTGCCAACCCCTCCCCCAGATGGTATGCTAGAGCATCGCAGAATTACCCCCAGGAGTAAAAGTCACTTGTACCCATTTATACACCTGGGGGGGAGAGAGGTCCTGTGAGAATAAAGTGCCTTGCCCAAGAACGCCACACAATGTTTCCAGCTTTGACTCAAAACCAAACCATGCAATCCAGAGTCCAGCGTACAGTACACTAACCATCAGGCTACTGGCACACCACGATTCTTAGCACATATGCAGGCTCTCTAAATTACTAAATTATACAGTTTTCTGTTCATCTGCACACATTACAGCCCCCTGATAACAAGACAAAGCGAAGCCATTATAACAGCATTATTTAATACCTTTTTCCAGGTTGTTAGAGGCAGCTCTAGTGAGGTGGGGATTGCTCAATCTCTCTCTATCTATTGCACTGAGTGAAACTGTATACTCTTCCCAAGGAATAGATGGAAGCTTTACTACCTTCTGACGAGATGGAAGATCTAAATGTTCCTAGATGTAAAGCAAAATGATAAGGTGTCAGATTCCATGAAGGAAAGTCTTAACCAGCCATGCTCAAAAACAATTATTTTTGGTCTCATTTTTTATACAAAACCATTTTTCTTAATGAGAAAACTTGCAACAACATGCATTTTACCCTGTTTTGTAGCTTCTCCACAAAACCAATAGGATCCTGAAGAGCTTTAGCTTGCTGTTGATAGAGAATGTCAAGGTCCTTTGAAATAAATGAAACGCAAAAAGTTCTGAATAAGCATGTGAAGTCTATGGTGTTATTAAAAATAGCCTGAGAATGTCCCTTTTACATCTTGTAACAATTTTTAGAGATCTCAGGGGGTCTCACGTGAGGCATCAGATATGAGTTGCATAACACTGTAAATTTCATAACAACCAGCCACCACAATTACATATTAAACATAACCAGCACTATCGAAAAGACTCTCACATCACCTTTACAGCCTGACTCCTCTGTGATTCCAAAACCAATAAGGTTTGCAGTAGCAAATGATAGCTAGGACAATAACAAAACAACTATCACATTGTGTCATGGTATGTCCGATCCATAAACGCTTCTGGCCTGAACTTGCATTGTCCTTACCACTGTATTATTAAGGCTGATAAGTTTTCAAATATCCCTTTTTTCGTCAATAAGGAAAAATACTGTTGAGAGTACAGTGACCCCAAATGTTTCTTCCAGCCTTCTCTTATATTAAATCAGCCATGCTAAATGTTTCCCCGACTTCACTTCAAAATGTCCATTTTCCCCTAATAAAATTCCTTGACTTTTCCCTGACCTTGAAGAAGTTTTTCCCATTTCCTGACCTGAGGTAACCCTGCAGAGTATCCTTTGAAGCAAAAATTCCTGATATCCTGAAAATCCAGAAGGCTGACCCTTTGTGTAACTTACATAATTGCAGTTTATAATACCATGATGCAAACTACTTTTGCACTTACACTTAAAAAAAAATCAAAAATTCAAATTCACTGTCATTTGGCGAGTTATATCTCAGGTATTGTGAGTGAGTGTTTGGTACGATAGGCCAAAAATTGCAAAAAATCCATATTTTTTAAAATGTCTTTTTGGCCTCTTTAGGCTTTATTCTTTCTACTGTCTTTTCAGCAATATTTTTAGCAGTTTCTAAAAGCACCTGACTTGTTGCCATGGAAACAGGAGTTGTTTACGAATCTTTTTTGAAGAAAAAGCCATGATAATCAGTCGAAAATCGCATATGAGAGAAAAGAAAAGAAAAAGACTTAGAAACTATAAGAATGGCTACAGTGACCATTTGGAAGCACTTAAAGGAGAACCACAGTATGAAGCTGGAGCCTTCTAGGCCTTTTTAACTTAAATTGCCATTTTCCCTCGTGTTGTTTTTTAAGTGTGTGCAATCACGGTAAACACGATATCTCAAAAACTGTTTAAGATACTTCAATGAAATTTCCACAGTTTGCATGTTTATTATAAATAGATCTGTGCAATGACCTACTTTTATAATTGTTAAATATTATCACTACACTTCAAGAGTATAGAACTTTCCAGCATAAATTTAAGATCAATATGTTTATTTGTTCACCTTTCTCAGACTATCAGAGACATTAGTTGCTAAAGAAACTCTCGCACTGCATTAACAGTAAAAAAAAAATACTTAGCTAATATCATCAATTACATGCATAAGCTGATAAAGGTGAATTAACTACTGTCACAAATTATTTGGCTGAATACATTTACCTTTACCAATGAATACATGGTTGATAATTAATTGTTTCTCTGAGTAACAATCTCTCTACAACATCACTTACTGCTTATTATCTTTCAGTGCCAAGTGATCAGATTCAAAGTAGAACCGATTGTAACAATCATCCTCATCTTCATCATCAACAAAGGCTTGATCATACCACATGTTGACATCTTTGGCAGAGGATTCCTTTTCCTTCCCACATACTTCCTTGTCTAACCTTCCCTCTGGCTTTGCACTGGAGGTCTTGATGTTAATTTGCTGAGAACCTTGATCATCCAAACCATTGTTTGTTCCAACATCTACAACGTCAGCTTCATCATCTTCCTCACTTTTATTTGTAACTGTTCTTATGACACTATCTTGATTCGAATTGTCAGTTTTAGTACGAGATGGGTCAGAAATTTGACTATACAAGCAGTCATTTGATCCAGAATCTAAATCAACTTCAGCGTCCTCCTCACTTATATTTGTTTCTGTTTTTATCTCAGTTTTCGTTAATCCATCTTTCGTGACTGTTTCTCTAAATGCAGCTGCTGTCGAACAAAGCTTCAAAGATTGGTTTCCCTTGTCCTTCGCGGGACTTGATTCATTTGTTTTCATGTTCAACTTCATGAGTAACCTCAATTCCACTGGAAATAAGTTTCAGTATCTCAGCTCCTCGCGTAAATAAGTTTTCTGTGTAGTTCTAACATTACTGTTATAGCAAAACACTTGCTGCAAAATTCACTGTTCATTTGTGTTGTACAAGCATTCTATCCCCTCGCTTCACAAACCATGAAAACGCCAGTGTCAACAACGACAGCAATGAACTTAATTTAAACCTCTCAAATTTCGAGTACTATCTTTTCCATAAACAGGTTGTTATGAAAATAGCTTGATCCTTGATTATTAAAAAGCTACAAAATACACTTGTGACAACTGTTCGAACCGTCGTTCGAACCCGGACAAATTGGCCGCCATCTTGAAACTGCGACCACTGTAACCCAGAGGTTTATTCTTTGAGAAACGATTACGTCATTTAGAACTGATTGTAGTGTAGCAAACTGGCAGAAGGAAGAGTCATTTCCCGAAACTCCAAGATCCAAAAGAATCCGAAAACGGATTTTGCGTTTCTTTATTAGACAGATCAATCCAAGAGCTCTCGGATCATGGTGCGTCAAAGGAACTGAAGAATCCACTCTGGAAGTGAATTCTTCGCGCGCGAGCAAAAATATTTGATAGATTATAGACAACTTGATAGGGATAACCTCAGCAAAAAAATCTATTTGGGGAATTGTCAGTGGTACACCCGAGTGGTAAGAATTGCTTAGAAAAATTCTAAACAATTTTTAAAATAACGTATGATGTTTCCGATATTTTTGGAATGGCAATGTATTGATATTTAGATAATACATGTGGCCCTAAGAAAATACGCGCGGTGGTCGGTTAAAAATCGTGTTCCTATTCATATTGGTGTAAATTGATCACGTGACACGATAGCGTTCATTCGCGTTCATCCACGGAAAATACCCGGATGAATAGTACTCGTCCGTGAAAATTTTTCTGTCAACTAGCGGGTTTGTACAAAATAAACAATTGAAATTGTAAGGGGTTTTGTCTGTCTTCTTTTTCAAATTTTCCATTTCGCTTTCACAGCTTCCATCTCAAAAAATTGAAACTAATTCAATTATTGAACTAGCGCGCGGAAGAAAATTTAAAGGGGAACAATAAAGACAATAGAGTGTCTATGTCTCGAAACTATTGATCTGATAGTTGTCCCTTGGAAATTTCTTAAAACTAGCATTTGCCCTCGAAGCTTTGCTTCTCGGTCATAGTTTTTTAAGAACATCAAATTTCAGCAAGGCAACTGTCAGCCGATAGTTCCTCAACAGATAGATATAGCATAGCCAATCAGAGAACAGCATTTGTGATAGAACGCCAGCAGATTTATACTTGAACTCTTAGAAATACATGTTTTCTATTTCTAAAATATCATTTCTACTGAATTTTCCGGGTATGTTTTTAATTCTTAAAAGCATTGCGATGCACAATATTTCTTACTGATATATATTATTTTTTTGACGCCTCTGCGGCCGTAACAGGCCGTGACTTCTGACGTCATGACCAAAACTGGCAACATCTGTACTCAAGTTCCGGTGCAGTGGAGGCGTGACCAATTTGAGTGAGAGCTTTGGTCACGCCTCCGCTGTTGCTAAGCATTCGATTTCCACCGGTCACAACATCAAATGGGACCATTTTGAGATCTTAGCAAGGGATCAATGTGATTTACAGTGTAAAATCAAGGAAACACTGTTAATACGGGACTTGAAACCAGCCCTAAATGAAAACGTCAGTGGTGAAAATGTCCTGTTTTTTTTAAATCACACCGGATGTAGTTTCTGTTTCCATTGTTGTCTAGCTAGTTACCAATACCTCGCTTAAGTTTTTTTTAACCGTCACTTCGGAGGATGTATGTTGTAGCATACGAAACGTCAAGTATAATATACCATGCGAAACCTTATTATGTTTGTTACCGCTGTTTGTTTTCTCTTTCTCTTGAAATTGAAATGGCCGAAAAACAAGGATTTTAATGATGCACGAAAATGTTCAGAAATTTGAGTGAAAAACACGTCCTGGATGGTCGTGTTCTTTGTATCACTTGTGAGGTCATCATTTTAAATGTTGCAAGATGTTCTTGATAAGCACATAGCAAAACTAATATAGATCTATCTGCACGATAGTCGGTTTTGGATATCAACGGCATTCAGACGTAGCAAATTGAAAAACAACGTCAACGGCCAGTTTTGGTACCAAATTGCTAGTAAAATGGCCCACTATACCTATAATTGATCAAGGTCCCATTTCTAGGCTTTGCCCATAATTAACACCCAATTCAACATTTTACGACCTTTTACGGCAGCCGGAAAAAATATGCAACGCAAAATGTATTTTGGCTTATGCGCTTGCCCCAAATTGAACTGTTGCATATTTTTGTACCTTCTCTTCGGAAAATCTATAGTTCTGATAAAACACGAGATATTTTTCAGCAATACCTAAGTCCATGGCGGCCAGAAACTGATTTAACGGTTAAATACGGCATTTTTTGGTGAAAACTGGTAGGAACAGGGTTAAAAAACGAAAAGCCTTATGACTTAAAAAGAAGACTTTTGATTTCTGCTCATGATCGAGCAAAACTGTCGTAAAACGTGGTGCTAGTGGAAAGAGAGGCATGTCGTCATGTCACAAATGCCTTTTTGAGTAGATTGGAGCTAATTTGGCTCATATTCAGATTGAAAATCTCCAAAATGTCCAAAAATGCGTTTCTGGCAAAACTCTTGAGTTGTCAAGGTGTCTCATAACCGCTAGTCTCTACAGCAAACCCAAAATTTAGTCATTATTATTCGACTTTGTTAAAGAAAAGACAAATCTAATCGCCGATGCATTTTTATCGACGTTCATCAAAGCGAGCACACGCCGAGATGGATTGGGGCATAAGTCATAACTTACTCCTGCTTTTCCGGTTGAACGATCTAACCATGACCACTCGTGACAAAGGGTTGAACAGACATTCAGTCTAATTCTGTATCCAGAGCTCTCGCCCCACTTGACCAAGGAGCACGGAAGTTCTCATACATGAAGTATCTAAAAGAAACTACCGCAACGCGGTACACCCCTTGTCAAGGATGACGCGGGCTCCGTGGACAATATTGAGACAGACCAGCTCTAGTTCACTCTGAGCTCGAGACGAAATAGGGAGAAGTAAAGTATTCGTACCAGTAAATAAACGCTCATAGAGTCAAAATAAAACAACTTATTTGTGTATCTCTTAATGTGTTACTGAACATCTACCCACAGCATCATATTACTAATAAAAACACTTTTAAAACTAAAGCCTCCTCTAAACGATAACTGTTAGCAGCGAACAGCTTTATCTTTATTAGTTTCCACTTTTAATATGCACAACTTTTTCTCAGCTTGTGTCATTGTTATTGTTAATTAGTTACTTATCTTAAACTTAAATCAAGTTGTTATGCTTCTATTCTAAACGGTCAGTTGTGAAGATGTATGTCGAAATATACGAAACGTCAAGTTAAATGAATTTTGTTTTCCAACATCCGTTTTATTGTCATGTTTGTCACAGCAGTTTGTGTGTATAACTAAATAAATAAATCAATCAATCAATCACTTCATTTAAGTTTCCAACTATTTATAGCACTGTTGTACTAATTGTGGACACCGAAATAAGCAAACAAATATTATAAATTGAACAGACACTCGTTAAAAATCCCAACTGACGCGGGAGGCTGGCCAATAGGCCCTTTGCAGCATCCAGTCATGGGGTACGGAATAAATTACACTGGGACGCAAATGACGCAGTGGGACTTCCAAAACAAAAGAACTCGTACCAGTCCAGCGTGACTTTTCTTTGTTTTGGAAGTCCCACTGCGTCATTTGCGTCCCAGTGTAATTTACTCCGTATCATGTGACTGGATCCTGCAAAGGGCCTATTAGCTCTTTACATAGCCTGCGTAGCTGGCGGGATGCGTGAGCGGGCGAGCGGGCCGCCATATTCCGTCGAGGGCGAAGCCCGCGAGGAATTCGCGAGTCTTCACCAAATCATCTCACGGCTTCGCCACTCGCGTTCTCGGCTTCGCAACCAAAACAAATGCACTCGCGCGCGAAATCCCGCCAGCTACACAGGCTACTCTTTACAAAGCGTAGTGGAGTTGAATCTTGGTCCATCAAACACAAATCCTTCTAGTGGCAGGGAGGAGGATTTGAATCCGTGACCTCCAGATTACAAATCCAGCGCTCTAACTATTAGGCTACACCGCCTCTACAAGCTGCGATGGACAAAGAAAGAGAATATTTACTATAAGATTAAAGGAAACTTTTATCTATGCGTGTTTCAAACTGCAATGAAGAACAGAGAGTGGAGTTAAAAAAGAAATCAGTTCGTACCAGCACGCAAGCTTCAAGACATCCTACAAGTAGGACACCAAGTAAACAGTCGGAGTGAGTTGCATTACGTTCTACAGTAAAACCATTAGCTCTTTATTACTTCCTAATAAAAAAGATGTTTAGACAGCGTTTAGGAAAACCTTAATCTAAGCTGACCCTTTGTTAAGCTTCGTCTAAACGCAGTCTGCGTGAATACTGCGGCTAGTCCGAGATGTAATTATGATACTTTTAGTAACAGTCTATCGTGTATCTGAGACATTTAAGTTATAGGAAGGTAGAAGGTCCTCATTGCTGCATCCCACCAACCGCAAGGTTCATTAGGATTACACTACGAGACTGAAATGTTGCTTCTTTTTTTCTCAAAGCCATGATGATTCTGCAGAAACGAAACACAATCGTATTGTTTTAATAAGACGTAGTGACAAAGGAATCAGTCATTTTGTTTGTATATTCCAAACCGTCTCGGAGTTTTCTCGAGTAATCGCGCGATGAAACTCACTTCATTCAAGATGTTTATTCAGGTGGCCTGACAGCTTAACAGCTTCTAAGAAATCAATTTGTTTTTTAATGAACAACCTGCATGCACGATTGAGCGCCTAGGTCCAGCTGACCGCGTGTCATTTCTAAAAGCCCAGGGAACTACGTGCCCTACTCTTTTCGATAAGTGTGTGGGTTCTTTAACGTCCCCTGCTAACCATGTAACGCAGAAAATGCAGAAGACAGGGCTTACAGTCTATATTCCTTATCTGAGAAGACTTGAACGTCTAACCATTTGAAGATATAATTACAAAGGCAGCACATTCTCCTCGGTTATTTTATGACCCTGAGTGTTGATCCGGTATATGGAGCTCGAACCCTCGACCTCCCGCACAGAAGACTGGCGCTCTATCAGCTGAGCTAACCTGGTGTTTCAGTTGTTACTGTTCGCACCTAGATCTCCCACAGCGGCCTTAAACGTTCATATGACCTACAAAAGTATCTCAGTATGAAATTGTTCTGGTAGCCAAGTAGTCGAACAGTCAAAATATGACCATCATTGCCAAATTCTTACGCAGCCAGCATTGGACCGCGACACTCTTAAGTGCTCGTTGGAATCCCAAAAGACTTTATACGCAGCATGTCCAGAATCTCCACCATTAGCTGGCACCATATTAATTATCCTTCTAATTTTCTTTGTTAAACCCTGCATCGTGAAACGATGGTTTAAGACCAAGTCTGCATTTCAGCCGAGTTCCGACCTATTTGGCTGGCTCTTTTCTCCGTTCTCTAGGTAGCATGGATAAAACTTTTTTCACCCCATGATGGGATGGTAGTCCGTAGCAGGGTCACTCCCATTTGGCACCGAGAATTGAAATACTGCACCGGGATGGAAAGAATCACTGTGATTATTCAGTACGCACAGTAATCCCAGTCAAGTAATCTCGATCAAACACTGACCACTCCATCCGGAGTCTAGAGCACCAACATTTGGTATGCACAAGCGCAGTAAAATCGTAGACATACTAAATAAGTTATGTGTTGTTGTACGTATCTAATGTTTTTCTTTTATCTTACCTTCTTGCACAGTTGCATGTACTTGAACTATGTTGAAGTCAGTTTGGGTGCCTTTGTCCAGATTGGTCATCGTGGCTTGCTCGGAGACCTTCGGCAAAGCACTCTCGGTTGTCTCCGAAGACAGACCCGTTTCAGTAGAACCAGACTTGTAAACACCGCTGTCCACGACAGACTCAAAGGAAATGGCAAGGTCTGCTGTGATTGGTGGTCGACTGTCAGTGGGTTGACGCATGCGTGGCCATGTTCCTGCGCTAGAGATTCTTTGGGTTCTTCGCGCGGGCGCGGCTTCCTCCTGTTCTTGGATAGTCTCTAAGATTACCTGGTCTGTTTCCGCTGGGTCACCAGCTGTAAAAAAGGCTGGTGTATCTACCCCAGGAGGAGACCCAGGAATGACTACCTGAGAAGGGTCATCACCAAAAACCCAGTCCAGTTTTAAAGTGGCCTTGTTGATTTCTCGCTTTGTTTTAGCTTGGGCCTGACAACCTTCATCTTCATCAACACTCTCCCCGGAGACTGACATGATTGGACCAGTTTGGCAAAACCTGCAAGCTGTAGAAAGTAGCATTAAAACCTTAATGACCTGAAAATCAATCAAGCAATCGTAATTCGTTCCCAGTTTTTCTGTCTAATCAGAGAAAAGCGCGAGCGCACGAGGGTGCTTCGAAAGCAGTCATGTAGCGGTCATGTAAAGACGTAGTCGTGGCATAATCGCTTGCTAAGCAAATTGTGGGGACGAAAACTACGGGCTCACTCAAATCTCGGAATGAAACTGAACGTAGATCTCCCGGCAAATTAGGTTGACAAAAATCATAAGAACTGACATGACACATACTACAAGTCATTCTTTTGTGAATATACATCTTAGACTTTTTTTGAAAAGAAAACGTTAATTACGTTCACCTTATATTGTCGTCACTTTTTTCTGCGTTCTAGCGTAAAATATCAAATCGTCATTGCTGTGCGACCCCGAGTAACCTCAGCGAAAAAGTACAACGTTATAATAAATTCAACTTTATTGGACTATGGCGTCATTTTACCATAAAAGGTTAGGACAAACACATGGAGCTAATTAAACGCTCAAAATATCAGAGCGCAAATGTGAGAATGCAACCACTTCTGTCCAAGATTAAACGCAAGTATTGCGTAATTAGTGTCTCATATTTGGCAGGGTTATTTGATATTTACATATTACTTCATATCTTACCGAATTGTGTGTGTGTTGGTGACAATGACAACACTTTGTGGTGCTTATCATAAGAAATTTGAACCTCATTAGCATTCAATCCTGGACATATCTGATTGCAACCACAAAGTAAGGACTATTAAAGAAAGTAAAGAACATACGTGATAGCAACTTCTTGATTTCCATGCGAAACTTGGGGCTGCAGATCAGGTAGCAGATTACATTAATAACACAAGGTATGCACTCTATCATATCTCCCACGTATCCAACAAAATAAGAGGGAGTGTACACCTGCAGCGACTGCAGGATCACCAAGATAGAGGCAGGCAAGGTGCAGACTGCAAAAACTACGGCAATCAAGACAAAAACCTTGAGGGAGTTCTTAATAAACATCAGGACATGTTTGCTGCTGGCTTCAGTCTTGATCCTCCGGTTGATATTGTGGTAAGCGATGAAGTAAGCGATCAGTTCTACCACGAGTGGGAGAGTATAAGTGGCCACTGTCACAGCCAGTCGATACCCTGGGGCCCACTTGTCCGGATCACACGCCACGAAGAGAACGCCCACACGGAGGATGACGGAGGTGATCAAGACACTCAAGAAAGCCTGCGGGGATAATACGCGTTAGAAAGGTTATGATTTGAGATATATATAAATTATAGACGTCTTGCCATTGCCTCAGTACCAGATGATCGAAGGATGGGAGCCTGCTAGCTAGGAGGCTGCTCCTGCGTCGGTCCTTTCTGCTTAAACTGCAAAGCCCGAAGAGTGAAATTTTTTCGAAAAATAGAAGGGGTGTCTAGGGGGTCCTGGGATGCTCGTGACCCCCAACCTCGGGGCCCCCTTTTTTTAAGCCTTTTTTAAGAAAATAATCTACAACAGGTGGCGAAAACGACATGGCAATCTGGTGAGTACCCTTACTTTGACACAGTGTGACCCCCCCCCCCCTTTTGGAAGCCATTTTTTAGAAAACAACCTACAACAGGTGGCAAAAATGACATGACAATCCAGCGAGTACCCTCACTTACACAGTGTGTCCCCCCTCCCCTCCCCCCAATGAAAAATCCTGGCTACACCCCTGATTTTTAAAGCAACAAAAATTGCTTATCGCAAAGTGAATATCGTCCTAATATATCATAATCAAATCAGTATTCTCCCCAACGAAAAAAATTTGGAGAGCAGCAATAAAAATTGGTATTGGTGCTATCGACGCTGAAAAAGATCAATCGATCAATCATGTTAGTGGCTGCATTTGGACTTTTAGAATAGAGCACAAGTTACGTACGTTCTTAGAGCCGGGAGACGAAAGGAATCCTTCGGTTTCCGTAGCACGAAACGACTGGGAGTATTTCTACTCCCCCCTGGTTAGGATGCTAGTCCATCGCAGGGTTACCCCCAGCATTAAATTTCGCCGGTACCCATTTATACAACGCCGTGTCCTGGCTAGGGTTCGAACACGGGCGCACTGACATAAGACCACCGCGTCTCCCACTTTTTGGGGCACATAAAGAAGACGAAAATGATGTAGACGAAAATGATTTTTGATGTACTGGCGCAAGCGAGGACCGCCAGGGAATTTGTCAGAAAGTAAAACGCAGCTGCGACAAACTGACCTTTTTCTTGACTCCTGAAATCTTTCTTATGGAATAGCACAGCGTTGGAGAGCACACAGACATCGATCTTTCTAAGCTGATCAGCAACAGGGACAGAGAAGAAGCAAACCTGGCTGCTCCCTCCACGTACAGCAATGACTTACAGACTGGTCTGCTTATCTGTATCTCCAGGTTCTTTATCACGATAATAGAGCAGGTAAGACACAGGTATATCACATCTGCTGCCGCCATCTGAACTATCAAGTAAGTACTGAGGTCACGAAAAGATTTGTTTTTCAAAAATACCATGAAGAGAAAGGTGTTGGTGATAATCGTGATTACAAAGATGAACACGTAAAAGCCTGTTACTATGTGCTCGAACCATCGTTCTTCTAGGGTTGCAGTGGCAATTAAAAATCCTTTCATGTCTAAGGAAAATTAAAAAGAAAACAAAACATTGGTGACCCTAGCAAAAAAATCAGGGAGTGTCTTGAGGCGCCGACTTTTCCGAAAGAAAGTAACCGATTACCCGGTACCAAAACATTTTGACGGTGCCCAACACTTCCTGTATTCCAAATACTGTTATTACGTTTATGATATGGCTAACTCTAAAAGCGGGCAAGAGAAACAGAACCTTGAGCTGTGGCTGGCTCGCTCGGAAATATTCCCGCTGTGTCCCGCAAGGAAATAGCGAATAAATCCTTCATTGAGAAGAGCTTGTTCGGTCATGATGGCTAGACACTGGCCTCGTTCCTCAGGTTTTTGCGTGTTTATGGACCGAGACGGAATCGAGGTCCATAAACACGCAAAGACTAAAGAGAACTTGAAAAGTATCCAGCCACCTTCAAGCTTGGTCAATAACCTATATTTATTTACCCTCTCAGACATCATCCGCACATCATCCACAAGTTTGAATGGATTTGGCTACAAGATTTGTGTTCTCGATATTTTTGACATCTTCTCTAGATATTTCGACATTTTCTTCTCTTTTCTTTTATTACACTTTTATAAAACATATCCCAATAGAGATATTTCAGTACCCAAATTCTCAGTACCCAAATTCTTGCCAATCAGAAGCCTTTTGTATCAGACACCCTGCAATATCAAGTTACTAGGATTTACGGCAGAATTTCTCTACAGTAAATACTTATTCGTAGTTTCCGTCAAACTTTGGAGGCATATCGGCTTTGTTTCCTCTTGCAGTGGGTATTTTGGTGAGATGCAGTCGAAACATCGTCAGCATCATTATCGTCATCATCCTCATTATCATCACTTTACGTTCCTCTACTGGGAAAACGATTATACCGAAAAATGGCTCGACCGAACTTGCCTGATTGCAAGAGCAACTTGCCGAAAATGTACGATTAGGTATAAAAAGCGCTGACTAAGTGTCAAGCACCCAACCACTTTGAATCTATGTAAAATTTATTGCTCAATTCATTCAGTGTGCAATGCAGCTGCATTCGTCACTAATGCAAATCCATATTTAAGGGATTTGAGGATTATTCCAGGTGAACAGTAAGAAGAGATATTGGCAATTAATGGGAATTCCATCATTTTAAAGAAGTTTGAAACAAACGTTGAACATCAGAGACCAAGAGCCGCATACTCTAATTTGTCTGGAAACGCACGGAGTTTGTTAAATCAGGCATTTTTAGAGGTCCACTCAAAAGGAAGCGGGAGAGGAAAATCATCACTGATCCCAGTTTCTCTCTCGTCAGCGATAAACACTGGCGGCTGCTCGTGGTCGAAATGGTGCGACAAGTTCTTCAGACGGAGCAATAACCCAAAGAATAGTTCAAAAAATGTTTATCTTAATTAAGAAAACAGACGCTCATATTACAATTTTGGTTGTGTTAAATTTGGTTGCCATGTGAATTCGTGTAATTAGTCACTACCGCACACTAAAACATGTAATCGGATTTTTCTTATTAGTTCATCGTTTTCGTCGGATTTTGTGATTTCAGCTGAAATTTTTCCAAAGGAAAGGACATTATACTCCTTTGTAAAGTAAAACACATCGTATTTAATTTTTGTTAAAACTAAACTGATCCCAGAGCGAGTCGGGTGCTACTCAATCCTGTGGTTCACAAGTACTTGAATTGATTTTGGGTTTTGTGGCCGGAGTTCGCAAGTTATATTACGAAAGCGAGCAATTTAGACTATGAGAACTCTAAAAATATAGAGAGAAAGTTAACATATTCATTTTACTATTTGTAGAAATCACTGCACTGTTTTCGGTTCTGTAAGCCACCAGTTCTTCGGACAAGAATTTCCGCGAATTCTCAAATTTATTCGTGACAAGGAAAGAGTTAGAGAAATACTATCAACGTGTTGTTACAAACTGAACTTATGTCCATTTATAATCATTTAGGAAATAAATTATAATTAATAACAGTTTAAATGAATGGTTGACCACACGAGAGAGAAGAACAGAGAACATTTTTCAGTAATGAATTTAAACTCACAAAAATGTGAAAAGATTAAACAGTATCGTTGAGAAGTATTTTTGTTCTCATTTACTTGATGAATGTTTCTTTCAATTCAGATGAAACAAAATTTGACATTCTTTGCTTTGATTTAACTGCGAATTTTGTTTGTTTGACGTCGATGAATTTCGGACAAGTAAATTCCCGATGAAAAGATAGAAAATAAGCAACTGTTTTTGGCTAAGCTAATATCCAAACGACTCACAAAATGTGCTTTAAAACTTACAATTTGGGCCTCGTTTGTCGAAAAAGTCTTTCCCGAGCAATGAGTTACCTATTTCACTAATGTGTCCTGTTAAATTTTCAGACGCGATAATTTAAAATTAATTGTCATTTTAGAAGCAAAAATTAGACAGGTAGCTGGCTTTACCTTAGCTTAGCTTTGGTCTCCCGGAGCTTGAAGTTAAATTAGCGAGGTAACCTTCAAATTCGCTCTTTCCAGTTAAAATGTCAGATCATCAAACTTGGCATTAACTGCCTCTATACCTCAACAAAGTGGAAGAAAACATCATTTCCCTTCAAAAGGTACCCTTAGTATTTCAGAGAGCCAATCAGAATTACTTAAGGAGACCCCAGAGTCTCTCAGCTGGTTAAGTTAAGATTGGGTGCGGTCTCTTTACTATCATTTACATTGACGTATTCTTCTTTGTGAACGGAAGACAATGTTTTTTATCCACGCGCCCAAGTTTGAGTGATATTATAAATTTCTCATGAAAGCCATTTGACATAATTAATTACTGAGAAGAAATGAGAAGAAAAAGTAAAAAAATCAAAAGGAATGACAATCAAAGTGAAATTGTTCTCGATCAAATGAATAGAGCGGGACTTTTTTTGCGCGTACAAAAAACAACACGTGATATAGACATCAGATGTGTATTGTTCAGCTCTTCAGCTCTACCAATCTGATATACTCAATAGTAACGCAACGTTTTCGAGTGGCACACCATGGAATATCCCACGAGTTACTTCAACTTTCTTGATCTACACACGGGCCTTTTAATAAGAGAGTGGGTATACTAAAAAAATACAATTGACAAGAGGGATATTCTATACGGTATACCATGAGTGTTGCACAACAATGTTTGTTATACAAAGCCATAAAAAAATAAAACAATCAATGCGACATGAGCGCAACGCATGATGGGAATGTTGGATGTCATACTTAACAATCGAGCCCGAGTTTTCAACGAGCAGACAGTCAACGAGGCGCAGCCGAGTTGACTAACGCTCGTAGAAAACGAGGGCGAGTAGTCTAATTGTTTTAGTATAAATTTACCGTAGTCTCATTGCATAAAAAGAAAAAATATCAAGCAACGTGTACAAAGGAACTGTTTTAATATGTTACATCAGGTTCAAACGTGATGTGCGATGTGCGCTGATGCGTAACTGTTTTCTATTTAACAATTAGACCCGTAGCCCGAATGAGGCGAAGCCGAATGGGCTATTGATTCGTGGCCCTTGAGGGCGTAAGGGTCTAATTGTTTTAGTATCACTATCAGCCCATAGTGCCCGTCCACCGAAAATACCCGGATGGATAGTAGTTTCCGTGAAATTTTTTCTGTAAACAAGCGGGTTTTGTAGAAAATAAACAACTGAAATTGTATTAAGGGTTTTTGTCTGTTTCCTTTTGCAAATTTTATATATTTGGCTTTCACGGCTTTCGTCTCTCGAAATCTTGAAAATAATTCAATTGAGGTCTAATTGATTTTCGAACTGGCGTGCGGAAGAAAATTTAGTGGTGAACAATAAAGACAATAGTGTTTGTCTCGGAAGTATCGGTCTGATAGTTGCCCCTCGGAAATTTGCTCCGCTTCTCGGGCACTGCCCCTCGTGTTTATAATATTACTTCACATTGAGTTAACTTAGTTTGTAAAACTTTTTAAATTGACTCACCGAGCCTGACTGAGCCGAGTTCTTTTTCCTATTGAATCAGGTGTCACGTATAATAAAGCTAAACCTTGGAACGTCCTTTTTACCTTTTGTCGTATTACATGAGGTAAGCCAGAATCATAATGGATTATAATGAAGGAAGATTGTAATAAATACCCATGTGTTAGAAGTTTAAAGTGGTTGGTGGTGGTTGGCTGGTCCTGTCACCGTCAAGGAACATGCAGGGTGTAAAAACATTTTTTTTTAGACATGACTGTTTGATACTTTTTCAGGTCAAGAAGAAAGCCATACTTTCTGCCGAAAAGAACCCCCGTTCTGTTAATTTAATGCACTTTATTTAACATTGCTTACACCAAGATCAAACCAGCGGTGGAACTATTGTGCGAAAGGGTCTCACGCATTTCAAGACCTCGCGGCACAAAATTTCAACGTCACATCTTCACTTCACGACAATCTCTCTTTAACCAGCAAAACTTAGCGCACATCATTTAAGCGAGAGTTCTAAGGTAACTTAAGACAAGACAACCAATGCAAAAGCATTTTAAAGTTCTTCTCAAAGACGATTGTCTTTTCACTTGTCGCTACAACCACATCTCTAAATATAACTTAGCCTTTGGCTTAATTTCTCTTTACACTCTATTGTCAAAGGAATTATTTAGAACCTTTTTCTTGCAGTAGTAACCTAGGCGTTTAATCTTAATGTTGACAAATTTCTTTAAGAAAATTATCATTAACTGTTCAAACCGGCTGAAAATAGCACTTGTGCCATGAACACTGTCGAGGGTAAATAAAGGTCTTTTTTTTTGTCCCCAGAGAATCGCGCCCTCTGGGAAAGTCCACCTAGGGCGCTATTTTCCGCCCTGGTCCAACAACGGAAGTCCGCGATTCACAGACTTCCCGTCACTCTGCGCATGCTCAGAGTCAAGTCTGACAAATCTGATTGGCCGAGAATACGAAACGATTACTCCGCGCATGTCAGTCGGAAAATTGGACCTTCCCAGAGGTCGCGATTCTTGGTGCTGACGAAAAGGGGCGCGGCCTCTGGGGAAGAGAATGCCTAGCTTGGAGAAATGTTTTCAAACCAAGCAGGTAACATGAGTAAACCTTAACATCTTCAATTACCTATCAACAAAATAAACCTATCTTTCTAAACTCAACCTTTGTAAAAATTAAAGTAACTGAAGGCTATCGAAAGTCGAAAAAGGCATTGCCACCATCGCTTATGCCATTATAGGTTGGTCAAGGTTCTACGGATTGGCGGGTGAACAGTTTGGAGAAGGAGTATCCAGAGACCTTGCCGTGGAAACCACTATCTTGCTGCTCTCCAACAACGCGCCCCTGTCACAAAAGCTGCTTTCTCGGAGGTTGGAGTAGACAGACTTTTTGGGACACGGATGACCTTTGTAATACGAATCATCTGTCTGTGAGGGTGTATTTCTTGTCATATTGACCTCGGTGTTGGTCCCCTGATGTTTTACAGGCGTTAAGTACCTGGCCATTTTCCTGGTCGAAGTCTTAATGACATGCTCGAACGCTTGACCGTTGAAACTCTGGAATACTTCCAGTCGAGCTTTCTGTAGGCGTGTCAGGGGCATGGACTCTACGGGAGTCTGAGCGGAAGCCTCGGGAGGACTCTGTTCTGGAATCGGGTCCATTCCACTCATGCTGCCCATAAGATTTTTATGTGCATACACGTGATCTTCACAAGTTTCGACAGGAGGGGTAACGGTTTCACTGGCTGCATTCTGAATTGAAGCATCTGTCTGCATTTCACTGTCTCTGGGCCCATCAGCTTGAGTAGATTCATCAACTACCTGGCAACCTGTTTGGGAAGAAAATCCTGCAGTGCGTTCATTCAGGTCTATCTCAACATCCATACTAGTATCTTGTTGGCAAGTGCTATGTCCATCGCATGTTTCAATGCCAACTGGCTTCAGTGAATCATCAAGGATTTCCTGTTTCTCATCTGATTGACAGGTGCCATGAACTGTCGATGCCACGCCCTCAGATGCAGTTGGAGTATCCTTGTTGGACTTTAAAACATTTTCCAGACTCTTTCCTCCAAAGCTCTTCAGAGCTTCTAACTGCAAAGCCTGAACCTTTGTTAGTCGACTTCCTTTCGTAGAGCTTCTTCGCCGCATTATGGCTGAACTTCTTCTTGGAGCTGACCTTCTGTTTTGTTTGCCCTTGTTGATGGATTTTCTCTTTTCTCTCACACTTCTTTCAATGGACCTCCTGCCGAAACTTTTCTTTGTGTTCTTCTTGATATTCTCAACGTTCTTGACTTCTGAAAGGCTGTTTTCAACCCCATTTCTTCCTTGTCTCTTGTCTTTTTGTCCTTGCTCTTGAACCCTTCCTTCTGTAAGTGTACTGAGAGGAACATTTCCAAAAGCCTGCTTTGCTTCAAGTTTACATCTCTCCAATCTAGTAAGTTTCTTTTTTGCATTTTGTGTTTCTGCTTCTGTTTCTGATTTCTTCTCTACGACACTTGCTTTTCGCTTCTGGCCAAGTGAAATATTCTTAAATGCTTCATTAGCTTCCTGTCTTGCTTTTTCCATTCTATAGAGAAAAATAAAAAGATTTGTGAATCTGATTGGCTATTATAATCCCAATCTGAAGCAATACACATTTGCAGACTCTACTTTTCACAAGTTGTAATCTATTTTCAACTTGAAATTCATTAGATCTGAGAGGTATATTGGCTTAAAATTTTGGTCAGAAAATTGTAGGTACATGGTAAAGCGGCCAGTCAGGTTAGTATTTAGTTCCTATATTTACTCCACAACTGGTACCCATCTATACAAATGGATGGATGCACAGTGAGACTCAAAGGCATTCTTGCTCCCACAGCCAGCAGGGCCACTTGAGGTGGCTGAGAAGACACTTGATTTGATTGAAGTAAGATTTTCACAAACTTGAAACACCACTGACTACCAGCAATTAGTATCACCCAACTAGTGGACTAATGCAAATCCTGCATTTTGATTGGCTATGCTACTAGGGGTCTAATAGTAATAGTCATCGAGTAGCGAATTCGCCGCTTTTTCTTTGGCTTTTTCCCCCAAATAAATATTTCTTCATCTTGCATTTGCTAACTTTGTTATTGCCTTTTCTGTCCGACTTGTTTGGTGATACTAAAACAATTAGACCCTTCACCCTCAATAGCCCATTCGGCTTCGCCTCATGGGCTATTGACCCTAATTGTTAAATATCGCTGGTTGATCTCAAACTTAGCTATATGATCACAGAACCTAAAACCTTCAGGGGTTTAAAACTGGCTTATAGTTATAGGGAGAATTTTCAGTGAAATCATCTAAAACAAAACTCAGGAATTCCTTTTCTCAAAAAAACCAGCACTGAACTAGTGAAAATCTTAGTCTAAGAATTTAGCCTCTCTCATGTGCATTTTTCCTTGTGCACTCAGGCCCCATCAGCTAAGATGAATTGGACAACTGCAACCCCATGCAGACAAAACTCACAATCAATCACTTGAGGCTGGCACACTGTCTAACTGTTTTACATCATCTACCTCCTTAGTGAACAAAGAAAGTCATGTCCAATAGCCCGGGGCAAGTGGATTCTGCAGTTGCAGAGTTCTCCTTAAGCTCCGGCAACCGGCAAAATTTGCCGTCTAGTTATCCTTGGCGCCGGCCACTCAAAGTAAATAACATGGACATGACGGATGACAATAACATGGCTGATGCAGATTCAGAGTTCAAGTTTGATATGGATGACGACAATTAAACTGTTGAACTAAGACAAACATATTTTTTTGCTCAGTAACATATCTTTTCTTTAAGAAAAGAACTTAAAACCATTATTGTTTAATTAAATTACCCTGAAATGCACTTTTTAGAACCCCAATTTCAAAATTTTCCCCGAGAGGATCCCCAATGAAAGGTGGGCCCCCTCCTCCATGTGGTCCCGATAAAACCACTGCACATCTTTTTATTGGCATTGGCTGCCGCCTACTCAAAGTTATTCTCCCTCTACTTCATATTTTTGGGAGAACACTGCAGTCGGGCCTGCGATTTTGTCTGTAAAGTGAAGTTTCTTGGGAAACTTTTTGAGGGAATTTTTATAACAGAAGCATGCAGTTGACACCAATGCTAGGGCCAAAGGCCAATTCCCTCTATGACATGTGCCTGAGGGAATCATGGTACAATTGTAGTTGTATTCATAAAAACAAACACCACTCCAAGATGATGATTCCCTGTAGGTACATCTCATAGAGAAAATTGGGACTTACTATACATACTACGTTTTAATTTTCATAATTTGATGTAAACTATTGATGTAAACTAAGTATTGAAGCCATCAATCACATTCTTGTGCAATAATTTACTCTAGGGGTGTGTTTCATCAAGAATCCAAGATTTGATTCTTAAATTCAAAAGAATCCTAAAATGATGTTTTGGTTTCTTTACTACAAAGATCAATCCAGGATCTCGCAAATCAGGTGTGTCCACTTCCAGAATTCACTTCCAAAATCTGAGAGTGGATTCTTCGCTTCCTTTGATGAACCATGATCCGGGAGATCTTGGATTGATCTGTTTAGTAAAGAAATGCAAAATTCATTTTCGGATTCTCATTCTTTCAGATTTAAGAATCCAATCTTGGATTTTCTTAAAGAAACGCACCCTAAAATGCTGATCCAGGGTGCAAAAATATTGATATTAGGGATTGCCCTTTGGGCAAACTCTAACCACAGCGTACTATGCTAAAAGTCATTCTCCCCTGCCCCCCCAAATTCACCTTCTACCATACTTCTGTAAGCTAAATTTCCTCAAAAATTTTTCCTGAGAAACTTCACTTGACCAGTGAAGGACAGAATACACTATCTCACCTGCAAAATCTTCAAGCCCAAGCTGAACAAATTTCTCTTTACCAGTGCTCCAAGCTGCAACCATTTTGGTCGCCATGGCGAGTGGAAAAAAGTTGGGTGATGGCAACCATTTTACAGTTAAAGGTTGCCAAAAGGCGACCATTTGAAAAAGTGAGCTTGGAGCGCTGTTTACACTCTGATACTGAGGGCAAAAAAAGGTGCCATCCAGTCACCCAGGGCAAGTGATTTTCCTGTTGAGCAAGTGATGTTTCATTCTCACTTGTCCACAAAGCAGTAGGATCCAGGAAAGTTTTTTGCCAACTAATAAAAACGTTAAAACCTTGAACCCTGTCTTCAAAGCTCTCTTACCGAGTTGGTCTCCTTATTGACTCTTTTTTCGTGGATGTACTTTTAGCTGCAGTCACTTTCAGTTTTGACTTAAAACAGTCTCTCTTCACAACCAATGAATTAAATGGACAGTTTCCAAAGGCAGAAAGTGCCTCACGTCTTGCTTGTTCTACCTGTTTTTCATTGAAAGAGAACTAATTATATTACAATATTTTTATTACTATATTGTCACAGGGATAATTCCTACTAAAATAACATCTTGAGCAGAAGTGTGTACTGGTGTGCATGGGTTTGGTGTGGGACAATTTTTAAAAAGCTGTTTAGACTCACACAGGTCAGCAATAAATGAATAAAGCATTTAGCGAGTATAATCCAGGACATTATTTACCAAGAATTTTATGACAGCTTCCCAACAAAGTCAAGGTTATTATCAATGGATGGTAATTAAGTGAGTTTAATTAATAGGTTAGCAGGACAAAAAAAACATTTGGCTGTTCAGTCTTGGGTTATTTTGCATGGACATCCTTTGGCTTGGTCTTTTATGTAAGGTACATGTATGTCAATACCTTACTGCTATATTCTAGTCTGTCTCCTCCACTCAATGGAGGTTGAAGTCATGATATCAGGGCTAAAAAAAGTACCGTCCAGAATGGGCAAATAGCTTTTCATTCTCACTTGTCCAGTGCGCAAGGGATCATGCAAGGCATCAGCCCTCTATTTAGCATTAAAGTGCAAACTAAGACTTGCCCAGGGCAAGTAAAATTTGAGAACTACTTGGTCCAAGAGTGGAATTCAAGCTTTTTTTAAGCCCTGGATATTGCATCTTAAACAGAACAAAGATCTCACACCCGTCATGCGGATACACGTTTCTATATGTGTATTTTATAAATAGACTTGTGGTATTGTTGTAGTCACTAAATAGTACATACCTTTGTGAGTCTTTTGTCTGATGATGTGTTAATGGGAGGTACATTCTCCTGTAGCACTGGATTTTCTCCTGCAATAATACAGTGGAACATGTTTTGTTTCTGGAGATGTAACTTAAAGTACAAGAAGCAATTTCAAAGGGTGTTCTGGGGTAACAGCTTTTCAACAAGACTTATTGAGACAACATTCTTGTTTGAAGTTGCTGGGCAATATCTGCTTTTATTATATGGCTAGCTCTGCAAGCGGGCAAGATGACCCAAATTGCGCGCTGTGATTGGCTACCCGAGCAGGCAAGATGGAGCCTGCCTACATTAGCCTACATTTTAGAAATATTCCCAAAGGTAAGCTGTACGAACCACATGTTACCTTGAAGATTATCATGCTAACTCGCTATCTTCAATTTTGGCCATAACGTTTTCAGAAGAATGGCAGCAGTGGGGTGACAGAATAAATACATTCCCATTGACCGACCTTTCTACCTTTTTGCATTCAGTTTTTGATTTATATTCAGTTTTCCATATTCTGTTCCCATCCATTTAATTTTGAACAAAAAACTATAAACTCTAGAAAGGGCCAACGGACAAATCAAAAGTAGCCTCACGTTTAAGTTTATGTATAGCACTTGTACTAATGTACCAAGCTTACTGTAATTAATTAGGTGGCTTATCAAAACTTAAAGGACGGTCTCGTCATTTTCATCAGTCTTGATAGTATTTTTATTGTTTCCAGTCCGTTTTACCGGTGTTCTAGCAATTCAGACTAATAGTGAGATTGCTTTCCAGCACGAATTGATGCTTTCTTAAAACAAGAGGAAATGTTTTGTTTGTTCGAATAACTCTGGGTCACTGGACTCACTGCGCCAGCTGAGCTGAGGTATTTGTCCACGAATGTTACTTTTGCGCTGTGCAGCTCAAGTAAACCTGAGTAAACACGACTCACCTCCATCCAGATGCTCAGTCACAACAGATGCCATGATACCCCAACACAATATTCTTTAGATTTCGGAGAGCAAGGATCCGTTATTTTGAAATTTTCCCTCCAAATCTCAATCTCGTTCCCAGAGCCTTCCTTCAAGTCTCCGTCATCTCCAAATAAACACAAAACGCACCTGCGCAAAAACAATTACCGCATTTCATTAGATCGTGGGCTCGTTTACTTCGCTAAAAATACTGCAAGTGTCGATTACAAAGATGGAGACAGCCGAAAACTCTCTGAGTTTCTTCACCACAAATCACTCAAAACATGATTCTCAATGGAGAATGGCAGGAGCAAACGTTTCAGTAGTTTGCGTAGCGTGTTTGGTAGAACTTTTGGAAAATGCTGATGTTCTCCACCTTCGAAAACGCAAGGCCCTTCGTGAAGTTGTCTTTCTTGTCTCGAACAGTCAAGTTCTCTTGGAGCTTCTTTCCCAAAATGCGAGAATCACCTCCCACCTCTGCAGTGTAATAATGGATCTGTTCACCTCAGAGAACGAGCTTCTTAGGAACACGGCAATTGAAGCTCTTGACATCATAACGGTGAAGCTACGATCAGAAAACCTGGTTGCAGAAATTGTGGAAAAGCTGAAGGCCGAAATAATCACATTGAATAATTTGAAGAAATCTTATCCTTTTGTTCTGGCCTTAGGGAGACTTTTAAAATCAATTCCCGCTTTATCTCAAGTAATCGCCAAAGGTTTGTCAAGTTTGATGGAATATTTGCTTTCCAACCTTCTGTTTCCTGAAGATAATGTCAAAGCAGCCTTTCTTTTCGTTTTGGTGCAGATTTGCTCGAACGAGGAAGCGTTGAGTGGGTTGAGCTTGCAGATCAAAGAAAAGATATGTAAGCAAACATGCGCTGTTATCAACTGCTCCATAGGCATGGATGTTCAAATAAACGCCCTTAAAGTTTTGAGGGTGTTTTCCACACAATCAGATGTTTTAAAGACTGTTCTTAAACCGGGAAACACGGGCAACTGCGCAATGCTGGAAAGCTTGAAGAAATTGCAGCTGTCACCAAACCAAGCAATCCAGATCGGAGCGATACAATGTATCACTCAGATATTAACAAATGACCCAGTGGAAAATGATTACACTAGATTCTTCCTGACTTGTGGAATTGGAGAGATGTTACTTGAAGACTTGGAATGCTCCAATGACATAATTCTGGGTTCAGTGTTCTGTTGTTTAGATCATATGGTAAAAACTCAGATCTTTTACTCCGAAGGTTACTCCGTGTACGGCATAGAGTCAGTAATCGTTGGTGTATCGAAAGCCATGAAGGTTAAGAACCATGAAATAATCAGACAAGCCACTTGTGTGTTGGCACTGATTTTATCAAAGCAACCCTCTGACGTCCAGCTCTTTTCAAATGATGAGCTCTGGAAGAAGTGTGCTGGTGTGCTGTACGAGTGTCTGCAGTCTCCAGACCACAGGGTACTGTCTCAGGCAGCAAATGCAGTGAAACATTTTCTGAGCATCGATTTGTTTCCCCCATCAATGGAATTTGAAGCTGTTATTTCTCTTGTGTCAAGCATTACATCACATTTACAGAAATTCACTAAGCCAATGATACATTTTAGAAATAATCCCAAAGGTAAGCTGTATGAACCACATGTTACCTTGAAGATTATCATGCTAACTCGCTATCTTCAATTTTGGCCATAACGTTTTCAGAAGAATGGCAGCAGTGGGGTGACAGAATAAATACATTCCCATTGACCGACCTTTCTACCTTTTTGCATTCAGTTTTTGATTTATATTCAGTTTTCCATATTCTGTTCCCATCCATTTAATATTGAACAAAAAACTATAAACTCTAGAAAGGGCCAACGGACAAATCAAAAGTACTGGAACCTGGTAGGTTCTGATCAACAAATGCAAAGGCCTGAAGAAACTGAACTCAGAAAGGCTGACCGTATGGTTGGGGTTAACTGTTATCGTCAGGCACGGCTTGATGAAATATTGGAAAATATATCAGTTAACCCCAACTGTATGGTCAGCCTTTCTGAGTTCAGTTCATTTAATATTGGCATTTCTCATTTTTTCTAACATTATGCACTAAATTGATAAAATTTACGACTTGTTAGAATTATTATACCCGTCCCGTTATGAATTTTAACTGCTGGTGGGTCACTGTAAGTATTTTGCATAGGTGGGAGTTATCTGACTTATTCTTGCAATATAAACAGATTCAAAGGGCGTGTACGTAGTTAAATGAAACAGGCGAATTAGTGGGACAGAGTGTAAGGAAGGGTGCTTTGGTGTTCAATAATATTGTTCATAATATTGTTCATAATATATTCTTTTAACTACTCAGGGACACTCGAGCCATTTCTGTGCACTCTGTTGGAGGTAATCAAGAAGAGCTTCCAGTTTGTTAAAGATTACCAGGATCGCAAACCTTCCTATGCATCCCTGCTATTACAGAATGAATCATCAATTGCAAAAGAGAATGAAGTTCTGGAGCAGTTTTCGGATTCATTGTGGAAAGTCATTGATCAAACTTGTGTCCCAGCCTTGATGGTGAACTGTGAAGCTATTGAGAATGAGGCCGTGTTTAAAAGCTTTTTTGAGATCCTGCATCTCTCCGTGTCTTCAATGAGTACCTGGAGGCAGGTTTTTGCCCACAAGTTTGCTTCAGGGTCATTTGTTCGACTATCACTTGAGATCAAAGGAAAATTCCATGGAAGAGCAGAAAGCAAAGACCTTGAGGATGCAATAGCAAATTTCTTGACAGAACTTTGTCTTGCACTCTGTGATGTCAATGACAGCATCCAGCTTGGTAAATTGTTGAAGACAAGTAACATTGGTGGTATTCATTCCTCGATGACGTGCTTGAACTTGCTGACTCAAAGTGCAGTAAGTCAAGGTACTAATCGTATCGTCGACGGCTCACTCTTCGGAACACAATGCGCTTGTATTGAGCTGATGTACGTGTCGTTTGCTCACGGTGATGAGATCGTCCCAGCTGAGCACCTAATGACAAGTCTACACAAATATCTTGCCCTGCATCAAGACCTCGGAATCTTACCTCGCGTCTCAATGAAACATTTATTGTTTCTCTGGATGGGATCTTACAGAAGGCTAAGGACATTGCCACTGCCATCTACCGTAGTCGAAAGCATGCAAGCTTCTCAAGACATTCTTGAGAAAAGTTTGGTGAAGTTCAAAGCAGATGAGTTTGAATCCATTTACATTCACGACTCTCTCTTCGTTTCCTGGATATTTTCTCGTGAATCACTAGCACAGGCGTTTGGACAACAGGTATTTATCTGCTTTCTGGAAACAAGCACAGGACAGGACTCTCCCAACAATGCAGAACTCTACCATCTTCTAGCAACTAACTCACAAAGCTTTCGCACGTTTGTCTCGCTTGTTGATTCTAAAGAGGAAGCTATTGTCAATCGTGTAGTGACCATCATAGAGGGATTGATTGGCGATTCAGATTCAGATGCTTCAACACAGCTAAGCATGTCTAATCAGAGGTCACTGGCAAGCCATATAACAGGTATTTTTCACAAGCTTTTCCTGAGCCACAAGGCCAATCCTCTTCAGGAGCACTCGATTACTGCCATGCTCAATGTTATGTTGGCTGTCCAAGTGAATAACCTGGCATTTGATATCAAGCTTTTGTACCATGTCATTAATTTGTTGACATCGACCAAATGTTGTCAGACATTCTCAGTCGTTGCCTTGAATTACCTGAACGCGTCGTTAGCTTGGGACACACACAGAGAAACCCAGAGGGTTGCTGCAGTGCTTCTGTCCAACAGAGGGTTCTGTAGTTACGTCCAAGAGATTCTGAATGCCAAATTGGCCAAAGATGATGAAGAGCGGAGGGATTCCCTGAAGGATGTCAATCTACTAGCAAGTATCTTGATTCTCATCTCATCCCTTGCAAACTCCCAGATGATGGCTCAGAAAGAGGTCCAAGATGCATTCAGAATTGACAAGAACTGCATGATCAAACTCGCCAATGAACGGCAAAACATTTTGGGACTTTCAAGCCTTGTTTTCTGGGACTCCTTCTTTAGAGCAACAGGCGCATCAGAAAACCCTGTCGTGGTGTTGTCAGTTAGGAACCAGGAAAAGTATCAGCCCCTTGAGAAGTTATCTGATGTGGACCTCCACGTATTGCTCGTTTACCTGCAGAACTCCCTAGTCCATGACAGCGAGACTGTGAGGCAATGTGCAGTGAAGTGCTTGGACAGCTTCCTAGCCTACGTTCCAAACGCCAGCTACTTCGTAACTAATCCATGGAACAAAATCGTTCTGGAATCACAGTTGTGTGAGCTCTGCGTTAACGTAGTAACATCGAGCTTGGTTCTGTTTTGTTTGCTCATTCTGCAACATGCAGCAGCAGACAAACACCAGCTGGCTGGCGTCCTGCAAAATGCAGTAAAGTCCGTTCTTGAAAAACTTCCGAGCATTCCGTGCTCAGAAGTAGAACTGTCGTGGCAGTGTATCAGTCTTCTAGTTCAAGTTTTAAGCTCGGAATATTTCATGTCACCAACCCAAAAGGGTGCTGTGGCCACTTGGATAAGAACGTTCAAGGATTCATTGAAGACAAATTTCGAGGAGAGTGCCTCAATCAATGAATCAAGTCAGGGTGACTTGACCAAAGATATGAAGTTCTTCAAATTAGATGCAGTGATTTTTGCAAAGAGAATGCTTAAACCACAAGTTTCCAAGAGTTCTGAGCTCATGGAAAGAGTACTGCTTCTTCTTGATGATGAACGCGACGAAGATGCGGAAACTGCAAATCAGTCTATTGTATTGTAGTCCCCAACAATGACACACAGAAAATGTCAAAGGGTTGGGGGGATCAGGCAAGTGCCTACACTATACCTTGTTCTACACAGGTGGTTGGAACTGAAAGGAAACCAAGACGATTCAACGCACGCGTACTAGTCAGGAAAAGATGTTTTTGTTAACTGATCAAGGGAAAGACGACTGCTAATTAAGGTGACTCAGAATCATTTGCAGGACAACCATTTCAAAATACAACCTTTTGCTCAGTTTAAAGAAAATGGTGAAGGTAGTTAAGGGCCAATTTAGTTTTTGAAAATTTAAGGTGGCTCTGAATGTTCTCTTGAATTTTGACATGCTGACTACAATAAATTTGATGATAAAATGGGGGTCACCAACCTTGTTGTTCAGTTGAAAGCACTTAAAACTACAATAAAGGATATTTTAAATGTTCATACACTGCCATGGTATGACCTGGACCATGACATTGCCATATGGTATTGTCTCAATGTCATTTTGTTAGGTGCTCTGCCTGAATCACTGTTTGCCATCACTGCATGCTTGTTGGAAGGGTAGCTGCCGGTTTCGCCCCAACCGCGTTCACCCCCCACATTGACTCAATTAGCGACCAAGTGCTTAAAATTTATCTTTCTCTTACCGACATTTTTATAAGTCTTGTCTGAAGTAAAAAAAGTTCTTACAAATAGCTTGTAAGAGAGCTTGGTCACAGTCATTAGTTAAGGAGGCTCGAAAGGCTTTTTAGCTGCTTGCGCACGCACAATCTACACACGCCATACTAAGATGCACGCGTCAGCTGAATGAATCAAAACAAGCACACCGGAAGTTAAATTTTGCGTAAAATCACGCGAACCGGAAATAAAATCTGCTTAAAACATTTGTTTCTAGCTCGAAAGTTGCTCGGTGACCTATCTTGATTTTTTGCATGCGCGATGGCACTCACGATGGCACGATGGCATTCACAATGGCACTTCAAATATAAAGGTTTTGGGGAAAATTGTCTAGCATAACTTTCTGTAAGCCATAAATCGCATTTTCTTTACATATGTTTAATTCTACTAGATAGATTTTTTCCATACTGTCTTAAAAGTTAAAGAATTCAGGCACCTTACCAACAAAGGAATAAAAATGGTGGGTCACCGAATTAGTTTTTCAGATAATTTACAAAACTGAAATTTAGTGGACGTTTTTGTGGACCTTGTGAGTTGCCATGGTAACTGATATGACGTCACAGGTACCCTCAAAGTATAGCCCAGTAATAGAGTTGCAAGGAAACGTATAGTTTGCCCACACCATTAAATATCCTTTTTGTAATCTTCCATGGTTTCACAACCACTGTAGCAAAGAGAAACCCTTTCGAGCCTCCTTAAACCATTCTGCAAGTTACTTTCCAATCGACAAGACACTTCTAGTAAAGACCCTCATTTAATCAAAAGTTGCCTAAAATTGAACAGTAGGTAGACAGATGTAATAGTCAGTTGTTTAAAGAACATGTCACAAAAGTAGTGCATGGTGGTGTAACAACTTGATATCAAATGTAAATACATGGAGAAACGCAAACTCAGAAAAATCCGAGTCCCAGATGGGATTTCAACCCGACCCTCCATGACCTAGTCGCATGCCAAGTTTGTGTTTCTCCATGCATTTACATTTGATATCATGTTCCTTTGGTATAACAACTTTGTGATAAAAAACCCCTTCAAGCACTTCAATGAATATTTGCCAAAAAGCAGCACATCAGCACTAATTATATAATTTGTTTTATGTTTTGTATCACATGGTCATCTTGGTAAGGAAAACAAAATAGTGCAAAGTGAAAGACCGTAGATATACTTGGTGAAGTCTGAATAAAATAATATACAATATTTCATCAATACGTAACATTAAAATGGAAAATCGTACTTAAAAAAGGCTAAAATATAAAAATAGTTCAAAGTGATAGCTCTTGTCTGCAGTAACACCTTCAAACTCTGGATGCCAGGGTTTTGCTGTTAGGAAACGAGAGAGAAAATTAAAATTATTAAATTGAAGGCTCTTAATGTCTGGTTGTCATATGGCACTGGCAAGTCAGGCACATAGTCTTTGGCAAGACCTGGGACACCCTTCTAGCAAATGGAAAATTATTTTATCACTGGCATCACAATCTGTAGACCTCAGGTATTGACCACTGGTATGCCTACAAAGTTAAGCTGGGTTTGACTTCATCAGCACACCAAAATGATCAAAATGTCTTATGGGAGCATGAACAGCGTAAAAGTTGACATACTAGCTCAATTTTTCCAAAGTTCCTTACATTCTTAGTTAATTGTTTCCACACCTGTTTGAGTACCTTGGTGACCCATTACAGGTGCACTGGAGGCTTGACTGGGACAGATTGCCAAATACTAATAGTTACAATCGGCTACAATGTCACAGGTATGCCAGGCTTTTAAGAACCTCGTAATACAATTTATAACTCATTCCGATCAAAATATTGATTTCCAAACACCCAAATTTCCATAATTCTTATATAGGGTACCATATTAACCACTTAAAAGCCCCCCAAAACCTAAATCCAACTTCTCCTTACATAAAAGATCACTGGGATCATAGTTCATTGAGGGAACTGATGAATCCACTTAATAGGGAATAACTTCCCACAACAACAGTAATTACATCACTAAGGGTGCATTCCTTTGGGTGATCTAGTTCAGGATCAGTGATCCAAGATCACTGGGATCATAGTTCATTGAAGGAACTGATGAACCCGCTGCCAGAGTACAATACAACAATAACAGTAGATTCATCAGTTGCTTTGATGCACCATGATCCAAGAGATCTTGAATCACTGATCCTGATCCAGATCACCCCAAAGAAATGCACCCCAAGTTAAAGAGAACCAATGATTAAACTCAGCAAATAGGGCTGCTATTCTATTCTATTGGTCCTACATTGTCCAAGCACCGTTCTGAATTAACCTTCATGTAACAACATCCCTTTCCTTTTCTTTCTCTCCAAACTTTGTATTCCCATGTTTTCTTTCATAAAAAACAAGCAAACAAAAAAGCAATGCTGTTCACAGAGTATTAGCTTGCTGTCTTGGATCACTGTTTTTTTCCTGAAAATTTTGAGTTGTATATCACACTGGGAGAATATCCACTCTTCCTTAGTATTGACAATTCTGCCAAGACCTTGGGAGTACAGTGGGCCCCCACAATATAGCCACCCAATAATAAGGCCACCTCATTATCATGGCCCCTTTATTCTGGGCTGAACAAAAGCTCAGTAAGTCATTTTGTTATCTAAGAGACCCCCTTTCATATGGCCAGATTTTTGCTGCCTGTAGGTGACCAGATTAACGGGATTCCACTGTATATTTGCAAGGTTTGCCCTCACACTTACGATAAAAAGCCTAACATGTATATATTCTTAAAAAGAAATAAGTAAACTTGATTTTTGCCTTTTTTGATCAAACTTATTTCTGTACAAAATGTACACTTTGATAATTATAGGAAAATAATCTTAATTTATTAAATACTTTCAATTGATAAAACAAGGTATTGTTCTTCAAGAACATTTAGTTTAAAGTCTGCTTTGATGCCAGTATCATTTAATCTTTTTGTCCTCAGTTGAAACTGTATCCTTGAGCCCTTTTGAAGGATCACCTTCCAAAAACACTTTGAGCATTTGTTGCCGCACGTTTTCTGCAAGTTCTGTAACACCATCAGCTGTGACTCCCTCAGTTGATATGGGGGCCAGTACTCTTGCTTTCATGGTTCCTATAATGTAGAAAGTTAGAAAACGTTAGCAAAGGATAATGTCTTGACAAGGAACCCAACACCCAGCTTGACATACACACACTTAATCCTATCTGTTAAGAGTTCTGCGTATTAACTGTTTATTTCTTAATGACATGTCCTGAATCATCCCTGGACCCGAAACATCTGCGATACAGTTGAGTTTATTTAGGTACTGAATTATTATTTATAACTTTTGAACTGTTTACTGTGTCATGCAGTCACTGGTCCTTTCAGATTACCAATATTTATTTTAAACCAAGCCGCATACTGTCACTGCTCTGGTTTCTGGAACATGAGGTGAGAATCTTAATGAAAAGAACGAGACTTTTAAATTTGAAATACATGTTTCGGCAACTCCTGTGCCATCGTCAGTTTACGAATGGAATTACAATGACGAGCAATATATAGCGGAACATTAGAATAACAAAGGTATGATACACAACTGATTACAAAGAAAGATTAAATTTACATGAAACAATTGTTGATTTAGGGAGGGTTTCTCCCAGTGAATATGTACTGCCTCCTTGATTTTTAATTGTGTCCGTGTTGTTGCTTGGTCTATGACAACAAAGCACTCGCTCGTTGTACATGTATTTCAAACTTAAAAGTCTCGTTCTTTTCATTAAGATTCTCACAAAATTGCTGCTTCTTTGTCCTTTTGGTAACATGAGGTGACTTGTAACGTTGAAACTTTTCCTGGACTCTGTAATGTCTTCCACTACTTCCTGGAAGCATTTTTAAAATCTGATTACTCCTGACCGGCCTGGCATTTTCTAAGGTGTGTTATACTGATTTAATATACCCTGTACAAAAAGAGATGCACTATAAGGGTGGGGATAAAAGAAGTCAAATGCATGCAGAAAAGAGGTTAAGAAGGTGAAGTTGGGAAATTTTTACAACATTGCTTAATGTTAAAGCAAGAGAAGAAGCATGAAGAGGCGAGAGCAAAATAGTGGGAACTGAGATGAATAAGATGGTACAAGCCAAGATCCAGGGATGTGTAGACTTTTCTGAGAAATTTTTCTGCATGTGCCCCTAGGTTATAGAACTCCCTTCCTAACTATTATATTAGGTGTAGCCCCAGTGTCAGTGCTTGTAAGTCATCTCTAAAAACTTATCTTTTGAAACGTTTTTTATTTCTTAGGTACTGTAAGTTTTATTATAATTCTATTTTCTTCCTTTGTGAAGAGCTTTAGAACTTTTGCATAAAGCGCTATATAAATAAGGTTATTATTATTACCTACTAATAATTTAAGGAAAGACTTAAATAAACTTACCATATTCAAATAACTTGTTCTTCTTGTTAAAAATTGACGAATAATCATAGACAACAATTGGCACAATAGGGAGCTAAACAAAACATGTGCAAAGGTATACAAAGTTATAAGCATTTTCCTGAGATTTTTTCATTCACACTGTTGTTAGTAGCTTAATTTTGTTTTCTAATAAATACTGATGTATTCAATTTGATACAGGGAGGCAATTTTGAGACTTATAGTCTCAAACGTTTGGTTTATGTGATCTGCACAAAAATTTACTATTTGTGTCAAACCAGAGTATTAGTGTATATAGGAATACTGTCTGATAATCCCTATTGGTTTTGATTACCACTCTAGCACAAGATGTTCGCATGGAAGAGTGTATGGTAAACAAAAAAGCAGCACTTGGAGCCTTGCTAAAAAGACTACCTTTGGGCCATTAAATTGTTGCCAGAGTCTAAAAATGACTATTTTTTCTTATTAGCATTTTCTCCAAGCCAAAGACATTGCAATGGTTACAATAACAAGGTGATCTTGTACCTGAGCTTGCTGTGCTAAGTGAAATGCTCCTCTCTTAAATGGAAGAAGTGTTCCTGTTTGGCTTCTGGTTCCCTCAGGAAAAATCCAAAGATTTATCTGAAAATGAGCAAATGAACTACTTAAGCTGTATATTCTGGAGAAACAGGTAATTTACTAAAGGCAAAACCATACACTTTCCCAACGGTTAGTTATGCTACCTGTAAATGCACACAAGTTCTTCAAATTAAGTCTATAGAAAATGCTCAATGTAGATTTCTTTTTGCAGTGTATTTTAGTTTGGTGTCAAACGTGAGTAGCACACTGGATAACTGATTACGACTTTGACAGTGTTTGACACCTGTACACTTGTTGTTCTCTGTTCGGTTACTCGACCTTTTTGTTGCTTCACTTGTGTTTATGAAGGGCACTTCATGCTGTGTTATAAGGAGGAATTTTAAGAAGAGTTGAGCTGTTAGACTGTGCCATGGAAAATTTTAGAGGTCATAAGTCTACATGATTTCTGCTGTTATCTGCGTGTTACTTTGTGGATTTTGACACCTCCATAAACAGTGATTAGAACTGTTTGTGAGTACAGAACTGATATCATATTTGCCCTCGTACCTTCTTCTTCAGAGACGCTGTAGCTTTACTTCGAGAAAGCTATACACCAGCTTGTCTAATGAAATTCTATTTTTTTTTCAGCTATCTGATCAAGCTTATGTTTTTCAAGCTTGATGTAATGACATGATTTCGAATGGAACTGTTGACGCACAAGTCTGAACATTGAATGCGTCTTTGTTCGGCTTAGTCAAGACCATGGTTTCGATCTTCCATGTGGATCTCATCAGTTACCGGTATTAGGTCATCAGTATGGAATTTTAGGCGGTGATTCGCAGACGCCCTTCACACGAAACACCACTCGGGCCGGGAGCGAAGAAGGACGGCTGTTTTCGCAGGCTAAGTTCATAAAGAATTAAATTGATTTGCATTCCATTCAGTCAGACTCAAACATAATTTCGGGTGCTGGGACTGCACAGTACAGACTGGAAATCATCTTTAACTAGAGGTTTGTAGGGTTTAATTTGACGAGGAACAACATGTTTTGTTCAAAAGTTAACAAAACTATTACAGGGATTGGGAAGGCCTTGCACCATGCGTATGACGCATAAAGCTATGAAATGACGCATTATGAAAGTACCTACCAAGCCTGCGATGCACCCTAGCCATAAAACAGCTAGTAAAATATCCACTATTTAGTAGAAAGGATTTTTGTGTGTGAAATTTTCAGTGTAATGATGAATATAAACATGCAAGATATCATGATGTCTCTTTAATGGGCGTTATAAAAGTGCTTGTTTCGTTTACATCCACAGACCCCTTACTCACACTCTGCTCGCAAACAAGGTTCTTGCTCTCTGTTTTCAATGATAGAATCAGTTGATCTGAACATGTTTTGCTTGCTGTAATTGGCCAAGTAAAATGCTCAGTAAAGACTTAGAGATTGTTGTCATTTTGCACTACAAACATCAAGTCTGCTAGTAACTGCCACAATGAATTGCGATCCTGAAAACAACGATCAAGACAAAGCTTCCAAGTCTTCCAGTTTTAAGAAACGAAAAATGCATAGATCAAGTTTTAAATTGTAAATGCAACTTTATTTGTCACAGTAACTGTAAATCTAAAACTGAGCATGTCTTAGTTATGTTGATGTCAGTATTATCAAAGTTAAGTTTAATCCATTCCAGTTCAGAATGCACAGTTTAACCCCAGTGAAAGGTCATATAATTTGTGTTAGCTATATTCTGTGAATCTACCTTAACCTAGCTTGAAGTCCAGTAAAAAGTATAAAACAAGAGCAAACAAGAATTATTAATCATTTGTTGAAATTTTTCATGGCCCAATCATTTACTTTAGGGACTGATCATTAATTACATCCCAGGGGGGCATGGTTTTCAAAAAAGTGTAGTGTTCAAAACTGAACCCCTCCAAAAAATTTTGTTTGAAAAACATACCCCCCATTCCTCCTGAGGGGCCATAATTCTCTCTGTCCTTCCTTAGACAGATTTTTTATCTTTTTTATTTAATATCTCTTTTCTCTTGTTTACTGTTTGTACTATTTTACATTGTTTAGAACATTTAAGTTTAGCTGTTTATGTCTATGAATGAAATTGTTGTCGTTTTTGCTTTTTGAAATTTGATATACTTGTAGGTGGCCTAGCCTACGTTCACCCTACAAATTCTTCGAAGCTTCCAGCCGCTGCGACCTTTCTTGTTTCCCGTTTCACATCCCAGGCTTAGTAGAGTGGCATTTTAGATCTTTTTTTTAAAATATACCAATTGAAAGACCGAGAAAACATTGAGCACAAACTGGTGAGCAGGAGAACTATTTATTAAAGAGCCTTCTGGGACTAATTTTCAAGATGGCAGATTGAGAGCTAGGTTCCAGTCTCTCACACAACCATGTCAAACACCCCTTCCCTCAGGACCTGAAATTGTGTCAAATATTTAATTCTTTCCTTCCCCAACTATGGGATCGAGGATAGATCACTGACGTCAAAATCCCTAGACTGTTGTTGCTGTATCATAAAATTTGACCCCCCTAATGTTTCTTACCAGTAAAAAATTTACCCCCCAAAAAGGGGCTTGTTTTAAAATTGTGCCCCCATGCCAGAACCACCCCCCCCCCCCCCCCGGGACACAAGTAACGATCGGTCCCTTAATGGCCTAAACTTTTATATATGGCCCATAACTTTCAAATGTCATGGGCCATAGGCACATTTGCCTGTTTTGCCTTCCCAATCTCTGCTATTATCCCACCCAGCAACACTTGATGAACTACAAGCGAGTTGTCAGACACCATTCAAGGAGACACAGAATGTTTCACATTTTTTCAATTCTTTACTCTTTGACATGGTTTTTGATTATAAATCCCATTTTTATGAATATTTATAAATATTTATAAAATATTGTCTCCAGTAAAAATGTTGCTGACTTAAATGACTTTCCTATTGACTCAGGACAGTAGTCAGTTTTTCCCGCCTGCTGAATCCCGATTGGTCAATTCAAATTTTAAGTGTACTAGCCATAATTATGATCTAATAAATCATGCCCCTCAAAGACACACTGTAGTAAACTGTAGAGCTGCAGACCAAAGGATTAAATAATCTTAGCTTTCAGAATTCACATATTGTAGGATTGCTCTACTTACCCCACTCAGCAAATCCCCACCCAACAAGAAGCCCTCCCCTCCCCTGTGACAGAATTCATTGTACACATTGGTACATGTCCGTAGATTTACCTTTTGATCGCAGATCCATTTCGCCGTTTTATCCATTACATTCCTGGCGCTCTTAGAATGCCTTCTATTGATAAACACGACTCCAAAAAGCCACGCTGCGAAGCCAAATATAGGTGCGAACAGCAGTTCCTTTTTCGCCATAAATGCCGTTCTATGTGGCGTCGCCTCCAGTAAGACAAACATATCTAAAGAACTCTGATGATTTGCTACAATAATGAAATTCTTTCCTTTGAGAGTATTAAAAATTTCCATTCCTTCTACTTCGGAGCATATTCTAAACAGTCTAACCAGGGATCTGTACACAAAACCGGCACAACGATGAAAGTTCTCTACATCAAATGGATGAAACACTCCCACAAAGATGCAATACATTGCAAAGAACATCATCAAACAATTGAAGCCAAAATACTTTGTACGGAACCGGAAACTTCTTGACTTCCTGTACAGGGCAATGAATGCTATTACAAGGCCTAGGAGACCTAATAGTACTATTACAATAAATTTCAACTGCCACATAATGGTGAAGGACCCGCAAAGACATCCCAGTATGCAATGGTTTGTTGAAATCCCAGAAGCGCTCGCGCTCCTCTTAACATATATAAATACTGCTTGTCTTCAAGATTTCAGTTCCGAACAAAGAAAGGCGTTGTTTTAGATGGAATCGATGCGAGTTACCACATCATTTTTATCTCCAGTTGCGAATTTATCGGTTTCAATCGGCTTAGCAAATATCGTTCCAGCAAATATGAAAGAAAAATTGGAAGTTGTTTTCAACAATTACGGATTGTTGTGGTCGGTACTGCAAAGAGCAACGCTTCGCCAAGAGAAGCAACTTTCGTTCCAAAAAAGTGTCATTTTGTGATCCGATCGCCAAGCCCTAGTAAGAGGAAGCATAGATAAAACGCACAAGTGTTCCAGGAGGGAGATCTTGTCCGAAAATTTCCACGCGTTTCTCAAGAAATGCAAATAGTGACGTCATAAGACGCCATTTTGAAGGTAAGTGCGTTGCTTTCTGGGAAGGCATTTTTTTCGCTATTTCTCATCCGGGGAACTGGCTTCCTGTGACCTTCATTTTACCGGCGTAAGGAGGACAACGTGGTTTCGTACGCGATTGTCTTTTCTTTGCCAAAACACACTTTTAAACACTCGTTATCGCTTAATTGTAATGAGTAAAGACCTCTTGGACTACCCTTTCTGCCATGATGTCAACAAATACGAAAGGATGGTTAAAATTGGCCAAGGAACCTTCGGGTTTGTAGACTGTTCAGTCCGCCATTTTTGATAGTTCGACTTTGTGTTGATGGTAAGAATTGTTTTGCAGCGAGGTGTTCAAAGCACGCAACCGAAAGAATCTTAAAGAAATCGTTGCCCTCAAGAAGGTCCTCATGGACAACGAGAAAGAAGGGGTATTTAATGTTCTTTAAATACATAATTTTCTTGATTTAGTAGTGTTCCGTGGTTGTTTTGTAGTCACTGAACTTTTGGTGTTTTTTGCACCATTGTTCAGTTCCCGATCACCGCCCTTAGAGAGATTAAGATCCTTCAGTTGTTGAAGCACGAGAACGTGGTGAACCTCTTGGAGATTTGTCGAACTAAAGGTAGGTAAAAATAGCCAGTCTGTTTCAGTTACAGGATCATTATTATGTAATTGTATACAAGGAAGTGACGAAGCAGTTAAAGCATTGATGATGCCATTTTGAGCATATCTCTTGTTTTTTCTGATGCAAGACACATTGTAAAAAATAACAAACACTGTACTTCTTTGGGGTTGAGAGCTTGTTATACGTGTTCTTTACTTCAATGCTTTGCTTATTCTCAACTTGGAACTTCAAAATATGACACCTGAATTGAAGAGACTACCTTCTCTAATAAAAGAGTTCTAGTAATGATGGTGACCTCTACGGTGCTGGTGCAGTACTCTACCAGCTTATTTACCAAGCCACACTTTTAGTTTGCAACCACTTAAATTTGGGTATATAACTGTGATGATTTCTCATGTCTTTGAAGTCTCTCCTGCAGTTCCAGTATGCATGAAGTTTTGTGTAGCTTTCCCATCTGTGTATACCAGTATATTTAATAACCAAATTGATGCCAGTTTTCATACGTCTATCCTGCTATTGATCATGAATTTCATTATAACAGTCAGTAACAGGACACGCATTAAAAACTGATGTCAATTTGTTTTTTATGATAACAAATTATCAAACTGCTCTCACTCGTTGACACATTGCTTAAATTATTTTAAAACCTAACCCTTTATCCCCCAAAGGCATGTGGCAGTTTTTTCCCGAATCAGCAGATAAAGGCTCTAAGCCTGTTGTAATGTTGGTGCCAATTTTGTCACAAAATCATTCATGATGGAGGACCAGCGTTATCAAAATGGTTACTGTATAAAAAACAGTTCCAGTTTGAAGCTGTCCAGAGAGGTTCTGTAGAGACTCCAAACTCCAAGTATTCGGATTATTCTCTTGGGTACATTGTAATTTTTAAAGACCCATTTTTGGTCATCTCTTTATATTGCATTAGGGGGATTCATGCTGACGTCATTGTTTACATTTTTGCTCATTTGCATATGGCTTTGCTCACAGAAATAAACATGTTAGATATGAATTGACTCCAGACAGCTAAAGAGCTAGCAAAACTTAATACATGCTGAAATTCTTAGCTCTTTGTGTGTAATATTGAAGGATAAATTGTCTTTCAAAAACTGCAAAATTTCTGGGTGGGAAAAGCGCTAATGAGCTCATACATTCTTTGTTAAATTTTTGAGTTTTTAAACCCGTGTTGCACAAAAAGTATTCAATACTTCAGGCTAAAATTCATTGGCAGAGTTAATTGTGCTATGACCTTTCAATATTCAGAACTGATTTATGTGTAGCTCTTTCAGAAATTGAATTGCTTATGCTAATGAGGCAAATATTGTAAACAAGGATTCCCCTATAAGGTGTAGCTTAGGTGATTCAGAACAACATCCAACAGACCAATTGTCAAACAGTTATTATATGTATGTCCCTGTATATTTCTTTGTGTCAACTAACTTGTATGAAACAGCATGAAAAGAGATTTGTCCTTAAACTGAACTTTGCACCTCATGGTTAGTGTGCTTGACTCCAGATCAAGTGGTCTGGGTTTGAGCCCTGGCTGGGGACATTGTGTTGTGTTCTTGGGCAAGACACTTCACTCTCGAAGTGCTGCTTCACCCAGGTGTACAAATGGGTAGCAGCAAATTCAATGCTGGGGTTAACTTTGCAATGGGATTAGCATCCCATCCCACAGGGGGAGTACAAATATTCCTAGTTGCTTCATATACTGAAAGCGGGAGTAGCTCTGGCCTTATGGGTCATTTGGTTTGTATGCAGTAGTATGTTATTGGTATGTTGCTGAAGAACAACTTCATTAAGATCACTTCCTTTTTTGGATACTCTGCGATAAACCATTACTTAGTCATTGGCTCACTGACTGACTGACTTGCTTACAAATACTTAAAGCTATTTGTCTTCTCTATTTTGTCTTGTAGCATCTCCCTATAATCGCAATAAAGGAAGTATCTACCTTGTGTTTGAGTTCTGTGAACATGACCTTGCCGGCCTTCTTAGCAATCACCAGATTAAGTTCTCATTGTCGGAGATGAAAAAAATGGTGCAAATGCTGCTGAATGCACTCTACTTCATTCACAGCAATAAAATACTCCACAGAGATATGAAGGCTGCAAATGTCCTCATTACTAAGAATGGCATTCTGAAACTGGCTGACTTTGGTCTAGCTCGTGCTATTCATCTTAACAAAGAGCAATCTCAGCGTTACACCAACCGGGTAGTGACCCTTTGGTACAGACCACCAGAGCTTTTGTTAGGTGAAAGAAATTATGGCCCTCCAATAGATCTGTGGGGGGCAGGCTGCATTATGGCAGAGCTGTGGACACGAACTCCTATCATGCAAGGAAACACGGAACAACACCAGTTGACTCTGATAAGTCATCTCTGTGGCTCCATTGCACCTGATGTGTGGCCAGGGGTGGAAAAACTGGATCTGTTTACCAAGCTGACCCTCCCGGCAAATCAGAAAAGGCGTGTAAAGGAGAGACTACGCAGCTATGTTAAAGATCCCCTTGCTCTAGACCTGATTGACAAGATGTTGACTATTGATCCAGGGCAAAGAATTGATGCAGATACAGCGTTGAATCATGATTTTTTTTGGAGTGACCCCATGCCCACTGACCTGACACGCACACTGAGTTCTGTAAATACGTCTATGTTTGAATTTCTGGCACCACCACATCGTGGCAGAGGTCAGGTACAGCCACAAGCTGCCGGGCAGGCTCGTGTGGGTCCAGCAAATCAGGCTAATGTTCAGAGTGGCACATTTGACAGGGTATTTTAAGTTTAAATTAACATTATTTTGACATTTTTTGCATGCAGAGACGTATATACTGTATTTATACTTGAATTTATAGCAAAAAAATAGACTGAAAAGTTAAAAAAAAGAAAAAATTGCAAAAAGCTAAAAAACAAAACAAACAAAATACAAAATGAACTAACTTCAAAAAACATTAAAAAGAAGCAAAAAGAACAAAAATATGAAGGTCATATGCTTTAATTTTAAGGCTTTGTTTCTTTAATCTACTGCATTGATTATCAATGCTAAAATACCTTGCCTTGTTTTTGGGAAGGCTTGGTACAGTTTTCTAGTTCTGTTGAAAGTTAACTTGAAGAGGATAGCTTGGATTGTTAATTAAATTAATCTGTGGTCAAAATCTGCTAGAGGTTAGGATGGCCATTAGAAAATTGTCATAATTTTGTGTATAATTTATGTACACTGTACAGAATCATCAAGTAAAGTAGTTCTTTAGGCAGAAGCCATGAAAAGTTTTGCCAGACGTCTCATGCAAGGCTTTATCATTAGCCAAATGCATATCAGTTAATTTTAGTGTTTGCAGAAAGCACTCGTCTGATTCTTATCCTGACACTAAAAATTTTGGTAGTGCTGCAGTCGAGAGAGTTTTATAGGCAAGCTAACAGCACTATTTTTGAAGATGTCATTCAGTTTTCGTGAATTTTATTTTTCAAGTATCTGCTTTGAGAATCAGGAATTGCTGTTATAAAGCGTGTTTTGTAATGGCAGTATTTCTCTTCAAATGGCTTGGGCCAAAATGCATTCAATTAAAGTGGATAATTAAAATCATGCCAGTGTAGTGATATGCAGTGATAATATCATGTTTCATTAGTTTGAATATGGACAGTTTCCATTTTATATAAATAATTATTGATATCTTAGGGATGTATGTCACTGCCAAAAACACAGAAAACATTGTTCAAGGTAGATGCATAAATGCCACTGGTAGAAGATGTGGTTGTACTAGTGACATGTAAAAACTGTAGTTATAAATAAACAAGGCACAACAGTTGTTGTGTTAAGGTTCCTCAGTTGGTATCTGACAGAGTTGTGTGTGATTCCAGCTAATGCTATGCTAGTTTTCATATAATCTAATATATGGACAAAATCTCGGATGGTGGGCAAAAAGTAAAATCCTCGATCGTCTGGGATTTTCCCAACATACGAAAACCAGGCTCTATAACTTCACAGAATACAAGGCATCCTTTTCTTCAGGTTGTTTTTTTGTTAACAAAAGGATCAGGATGATCAAAACTCCATTCAGCTCCTCAAAGGTGACCAAATGTTCTATTTGAGTTTCATCCCGTAGAAAAAGTTCCTGTACTGCCTAGCTTACAGTTGAATTGGGACCAGTCTTTTGCACTGTCTATTTGGGGAACAATGTTTCCTTGTATCCAAGACTACCAGTAATAGGAAGCACCTTCAAACACAACAAATTCAAATGCCCAGAAACCTATTTATTTGATCTGATCACTGTTTTCTGCATAGAAATAGATATCTTTATGACAGCTAGACAGGGTCTGTCCACTGTCAAAACACTCATCCAAGATAAAAAGGTATCCTAAATGTTTGTTATGTTTTCTTCTTCATGAAGTTACTGAAAGAACTGTTTTGCTAAGTAACCCTTGCAAAAGGACATGCAAATTGCAAGTGATAGTTCTCAGTCCTTTGCATTTTATTACAGCTGGCAGCTCTAGCAGTGTCCTCATTGTGAAGGTGTCTAAAAGTGCTGGACAGGCCGATTATCATTCCGATATGGTGCTTTGTTACAAGTTACTCCATGCACCTGTTCAGGACACTCCTCCATAAAAGGATGCTAAGCAATCCAGTGCATCATCGTCACACCACTCTGGAGCAACTAAATTTGATTGTCGAGAGGTTACACGCACCATTGGCAATTCATTCTGTCTAGAACCCTTTATGTTTGGTGTCCTCCCTAAAGAAAGAAACAGATATCAATTAAATTAACCAGAACAAATAAAATTTCCATTTGAGATAACTTAGCAGGAAGAAAAAGTGAGATTTCTGCATGGAGTCTGCAAAGTGTTGTAACCATATTTAGAAAACAGTCCTAAGAAAATACATGTGTTGATTGGTTAACAATCATGTTTCTTTAACTCGATGGAGACAAAACTAGCACAAGCTGTCGACGCAATGATGGGGCGAGCAAAGAGAATTGACATTTTGATAATCAAAGTGAACAAGTTGTTTTCCTTTTTCTCGTCACTGATTTCTAAAAGAATAGAAAACATGTTCTCCTTGTTTCTATCGAATTATAGAAACACTCATGAAAGTTTGGGAGAACTTGAAAAAGCTGTGGAAACACTCACCTGTGGCTTGTGTTCCCAGAGCATTTCTTGTTCTCCCAAATTTCCACTTGTGTACATTTTCTATTTAACAATAATATTAGATTATGAGCTCGAGATTTCTATCGCGTGATAGTTGACTTGGGCTGCGCCCTCGTCAACTATCACGCATAGAAATCAAGAGCGAATAATCTAATTGTTTTAGTATAAATCTACTAGTCATTCAAAACTTGCATCTAAATCCTCTTGACAGACACTTCGAAAACACAAAGAAGCAGCCCCCAGCGTACGCTGTTACGTTACTATCTATCAGAAATAGAACGTGAGTAGCGTAGCCAATCAAAGGACATAATTCGTGATAGAATGCTAGTAGATTTATTCTAAACCTCAATAGAAACACGGTACATGTTAAATCTATTTCTTAAGTGTACTGTGGATGCAGCAATTAGTTTAGTCTCCGGTTGCAAAACAAGAAAGAAAGTCCATGTCACTTGCCATATCCATGCAGACATTAATTTGATGGCTTAACACACTTCAATAACAGTAGATAGATACTGCATGTTCATATAGAAGGCTTTTTCCATTGCAGGGTTAGTCCAAACATTACCACTTTGTAACTGTAGTAACACACTGGGTGCAAGGTATCTTGCCCAGGAACACAGTGCAAGAACACCTTCCTGAGCAAGACAGTTTACTCTTACAATGCCTTCCTATCAAGGTGTAAAATGGACATGTTTGGGAGTAACCTCACAATGGTAGTACCTTCAATAGAGGAAAACTCATTTTTGTTTTGAGTTTTTACCAGCTAGGTATATATAACTAGCCCATAGTAGTATCATGGCTGTACCTGTTTTCTGAAGAGTGCAGTTACTATTGCCACTTTCACTTGACAACTGCTTCAAATTTTCAAAAAATCTGAAACAAAACAGCATATGCATTGAATTACGAAAAACACCACACAAATCTGAGAAATTTAGAAGAATAAGATAAGTATTAACCCTTGAGACCCTAATATCAAGATGTAATATATCAAACACGAGTGACAGTGTTTCATCGGGATATCCAAACACCGAGAAGAGAGTTGAAAATACGACACGCAGCAAAGTATTTTTGACGCAGTTCGAGGTGTTTGGATAGCCGATGAAACACTGTCTCGAGTGTTTGATATATCTTCTCAATCGAAACAAAAACTAAAGAGTAAACGGAGGAGTAAAATCGTCAAAATCTATGCTAATTAAGACCGGGTATCCAAACCTCATTCACGCTTGTGATTTTCTTTGTTTTAACGTGATGAATTATTAATGAGTTTGAGAAGCATTTTTCCCGTACTGTTCTCTGTTAATTCTGTTACTTTGGTAATGGTGGACAGGTTGTCATAATTAACTATTGACACCTTTGGAGATCATATCCTTTATTAGTATATACCAGACAAGTGAGCAGTACTTTTCGCGCACTCTGATTGGCTAGCTCGGAGGTGATTAGCCAAGTACTATTCACCTCCGAGCAGCCGAAGAAAAACAGAATGGCTTTTGTCTGTATATTATCATCAATAAAGTTACTCTTTGGTCCGCTAGTTATTCAGCTTGACTGTGTGGTATATACTAAAACAATTATTCACCTTGAGCAGTGTTGGAAGTGGTGGATATTAATTTACCTCCACTTCGGTGAATAATTGTTAATTATTGTGAACTTTAAGGAAAAATTAGACGCTGGTCACTCTTGGTGGTCACATATTCTTTATGCTTCAGTCAGTAGGTTTGATAAAATTTTCAAGTTCAAGCCAGAAAGTGGTAATATAAATAAAACAAACTATTGGTAAGGTAATCAATAAGTATAATAAATAATTTCATGTAATGCACCTGCTTATTCTTGTTTGGTTTTCGTCTAGTTTCTTGTTGGCAACATTCACCAGGAACTCCATATACTGAATGGAAGAAACGATATAGTTAGGGGTCACATTTGTTTAGTACATTTTTAATTTACAAAAAAAATTAGTGACAGAATTTCTCTTCACACCAGTTAAACCATTGACTCCCAGAGCTTTTTGCCAAAGACGCTTTTTTACGACATTTTAGAGATTTTCAGGCTGGATATGGACCAAATTAGCTCCAATCTTCTCAAAAAGGCATTATGATTTGCAACATGGCAGCATCCCTTTCTTTCCACTAACAGACTCAGAAATCAAAATTTTGGGAGTTTTTTGAGAGGAAAATTACCTACATTTTGAGGCTTTTTGTCATTTTAATTTTTTTTTGCCTTGCCTTTTTCTCCTTTCCTTTTTTTTTTTTTTGCTGCAGTGATTGACCTTCCTCTTGAAAAACGTCCAAGAAAGCATCATCCAGATGGGCAATCTGATTAGTTCTGGTCTCTATTGTGTTTACGAAGCCATTCAAAACCAGAATGGCGTTGGACCTGGCCAGAGGTCATGATTCTTGGTGCTCTCTGGGGATGAGAATGAGTTCTTCACCCATTCAAATTTCTGAGATTTTTGTGCATATTGCAGGCTCCATTGAGCCAATCACTCTGATCTGGATATTATTAGAAAGATCTTTTCCTCCTGCAGAAGTAAAGTAAAGATGATGCCAATTTTGGGCAAAGGTGATGATGTCAGAAGTGTAACGAAGCCCAAGGCTCATCATGGGCAGTTATGGGTG
>CM042748.1:32339335-32352435 GCA_022496165.2 Catalaphyllia jardinei | reverse complement strand
CAGGTACTAGCCATAATGACCTAGCTATACAAGGATGCTCTGTCCAAAACAGGTATGGCACCTTTTTCAGGCTTCAGGGGCGGGGTGGAAGGGGGGGTCAGGTACTAGCCATAATGACCTATACAAGGATGCTCTGTCTCAAACAGGTATGGCATCTTTTTCAGGCTTCAGGTATATGAAAGGGTTCATGGTTTACAAGTTGAGGTATATGAAAGAGTACAAGGGAAATCAGTCATTTAGGTTTTGAAAACTAAGAGACTTCAGCTAAAATATTTTGAACAAATATACCTTACAGCTGTGCCATTTAATTTATTTAGCTCTACATCATTGACCCCATTTGAAGGTTTAGAAAAGAGATGCACTGTTCTTGAGAAGGTATGTAAAAGGGGTACTTTTATTCAATAAAAGTACCTGAAAGGGGTGCCTTTTCTGTCAATATGGTATGCAAAAGAGTAAGGCACTGGACCTTGGGATGGAGCCACCCTGCATTACCAGTAATCCAGCTTGAAGAGTACCCCTACCCCCTGGAAATTGTGTACTTAACAATGATAAATAGCCTGGATCAATATCGGCTAAAAACATGGGCCAGTGTGGGTAGTGTACTTTAAATAAATCATGTCCAAGCCAAGGGCTAAATATTCTATGATTTTTAACTACAGTAGCCCTCAGTCTTCAACTATGAAGGTAGCAAAATACATGTAAGATGAGATGTTTTACCTCAAAAAATTTCACTTTGATTACCTTGTAAGAGACCATGAGTTCTCCCTTATTAACAAGTGGCACCTCCAAACTCTGTGTACTTCTTACTGCCTGAAATAACCAGAGAAAACACCTCATATTGCTGGCTGAAGTACATGTCATATAGAAGAACTACTGGCACCAACACAAGGTCCCAACTTGATGCAAATGAACAATTAATTGAATAATGTGAAATATATATGAAATAATTCATATGTGTATTGCGGTTGTAGATGAAAGTGAAGAGTGATCATCGCAGTAAATTTTCCAATTTAAGCAATTGGAAAGAAGAAGCCTGAAAAAAATCAGGGCTTCAACGGGATTCGAACCTGTGACCTCCGCGAATACCGGTGCGATGCTCTACCAACTGAGCTATGAAGCCACACATTGGGAGCGAGGTCAATTTATTGAGTTCATATTTTCCCGTGCAGTGAAATGATGTGAAATATATATGAAATAATTCATATGTGTACTGCGGTTGTAGATGAAAGTGAAGAGTGATCATCGCAGTAAATTTTCCAATTTAAGCAATTGGAAAGAAGAAGCCTGAAAAAAATCAGGGCTTCAACGGGATTCAAACCTGTGACCTCCGCGAATACCGGTGCGATGCTCTACCAACTGAGCTATGAAGCCACACATTGGGAGCGAGGTCAATTTATTGAGTTCATATTTTCCCGTGCAGTGAAATGATGTGAAATATATATGAAATAATTCATATGTGTACTGCGGTTGTAGATGAAAGTGAAGAGTGATCATCGCAGTAAATTTTCCCATTGGGAGCGGTGTGTGGCTTCATTTCACATCATTTCACTGCACGGGAAAATATGAACTCAATAAATTGACCTCGCTCCCAATGTGTGGCTTCATAGCTCAGTTGGTAGAGCATCGCACCGGTATTCGTGGAGGTCACGGGTTCGAATCCCGTTGAAGCCCTGATTTTTTTCAGGCTTCTTCTTTCCAATTGCTTAAATTGGAAAATTTACTGCGATGATCACTCTTCACTTTCTTTAATTGAATAATATTATTACTTTTGCTCTGACATTATTTTGCATTTGGTTCATGTGAAGTTGGATTTTAGTCCATCCCTGTTGGTGGCTGCCTTGTTAATTAATATCAATGACCTTGTTTATATTTACTAACAGTCACTTTCAGACTTCTAACCAAAACAAAACTTAGGTTAGTCATTTCCTTTGATAACAAACCCTTTTTAATCAGCAATCCTGTTTGAAATAGGACCAGGATTTTGTGTTCAGATGGCAGTGTACCACAATAATGGGACGGTTATGTCTTCAGATCACTAGCATTATATTCTGAGGGTATTCACTAGAGCTGGGAAGCTAAAAAGTGGTCAATAAAAGAAACTTAGGTCTCTAGGATCTCATCTGACAGTATGATCTATTTTTTTTTTGTTTTAAATTACTTAAATTACTCACCACTATCACATTGGCCTTCCTACCAATGACAATTCCAGAGTTTTTGAAACCTGATATAAGAGCCACTTTAAGCTACAGAAGAAAGTAAGAAATTAAGACTTTTTTAAGTATGTTAAATTTTACAAACAGTTCTTGTCTTCTATTCTGTTAAAATAAAATTATGACAAAATCAATTTATGATAAATGTATTGTTACTGAAATAATTATTACTACTAATAATATTTCCTACCATTTGTTGTCCAGCAACAAGATCTTTGCACTGAACATGCAAAACAAATGGTTCAAACTTGAGCACAGCACTTCCATGACATCTCTTCAAAGATTCAGTCTAACAGTCAATAAGAAGGTAGGTTGAAATGAATTACGTACTATAATGGTAAAATTCTGAAAGTAACAACCTCCAAAATTAGCAACCCCCCAAAAAAGTAATTTTAAAAACTTTTGTTCCCTAGTAAATCCTGAAAGTAGCGACCCCTCAAAAGTAGAAAGTAGTGAGCCAACCCCCACACCCTCCACTCTAAAACAGCGAGACAAGGGTTAATTTTCCAGTCAACAGTCAAGCGAAAGTTGGAACAGGTCTATGGACTTCCTGTCTTTACTATCCCTAAAAGTACTGACAGAAGTAAACAATAATAATTAAAACCAAATCTAAAATAAGTAAAAAGAAAAAATATAATTCACAAAAATCTTTTAAATTAATTTTAATTTATTAAAAAATATTTCAACTATTTCTGGATAAGCAGATAAGTGAGCAGTTTTGAAATAACAAAATTTACAATGTTAAAAGTAATTTGACTTAAAGCTCTACAGCAGTCTTCTATGCTAACAGTGTCAGTGTAGAAATTGCAGTTCATTTAAGCCCTGATTATGTTAGTTTTCTTGTTTGGTAAATGTTGCAGCTCATAACTAACCAATGCACATTTCCTCGAATAATAGCCGGTGGCGATAATTTCTATTTTTTTGCATCTCAATGGGGGTGATAATTCGAGGGAAGGCGATTATTCAAGAGAGGCGATTATTTCAAATATTTCTCACAGCAGGTCGTGCCCTAAATATTTTGTTTTATTATACCATTAAATCAAAAGACTAATCAGAGACATCAAATATAGACCGAGCATGACCTTTTTAAGTGTTTCAAATTTGTTTCGTTGATTACAGTAATCAATGTCTAACATGAATATCTTTGGCGTCAGAGCCTGAATCGTCATTTTGGCTTCATCATCCAGATTTACCGCAAGGGGGGCAGAGGGGGGGGGTCGATTATTCAAGAAAGGTGATTATTTTAAATATTTCGGTCAAAGGAGGACGATTATTCGAGAGAGGCAATTAATCGAGGGACGGCTATTATTCAAGGAAATACGGTAATTGTTACACAACAGTATAATTTTGATTCTGGTGGGACTGTGCACGGCCTGTTTGGTCACGATGCGAGATGACATGCTTTTGTTGCATTAAACTGGCTTTGCAATAATGTTAACCGTGGGAACAGCTATAGTTCATTGGTTATATTTTGATTACATTTATTGACTTTAATTAGTTCCAGTGGCCACAAATAGTTCGGTGGCCACAAATAGTTCAGTGTCCAGCAAAGAACAAAATAAAATCAATGGAAGAGTACTATGAAGCCAAAACCTAAAAGGAGCCAGAACTAAGGAACAGCAATGTAAAGGCTGACTATTATAATTCATCAGTGGAAATATTCGAATCAGTTTCCAGTCACAAGGTGTTTGTTTACAATAAACCATAGATAAAGTGGCACATGAGTGCTAATATTTGTGCTGCCAGCTTAGAATACTAGATGCAACACAATTATACCAGTAAAAGTGAAAATGTGCTGCAGCTGTTTAGCATGAATTTTAATTTCAAGGCAAATGTGCCATTGAACTTGTGCACGGTTTACCAAAACTGGAGCTGTCATGCATATTTTGATGGACCTGGTCCACATAGGGAGTCCATGGACCTGGGTCCATGGTTTGTACTTTCCCCTTCCTGACAGCAACTGCAGATACTATTTTAAGTGCCTCTGTTTGGATTTCATTTGTAATATATGGCTAAACTACAAATACAGGGCCACTTATTTACATCTCATTGAATCACAAAGGTGCCTATTGTGTTATGTTTCGTTCTTCAAAAGATTTTGACACATGTAAAACAGGTGGTCCGGAGTGGCCCTGCATTCTGTAGTTGCTCCAAACAAATACGAAAAAAGTGGGAGATGACTGGAGGCTGTATACATATACCTCCTCTGCATAATACACTGTACTGTTGAGACCGTCAATATATAAGCTTACAACAGAACAACTACCTGTTTAATACATTCTGAGAATATACCGCCGCACCCACATGTGCCAAGTCATGTAGGAAACACCAGATGTACAAGGGTGACATCTTCGTGTAAACACAGGATATAACATGTACTTACAACTTCTTCTTCTATAGCTGCACTGTGGGTTACATAAAGCCACTCGCAATGTTTTTTCTTCTGATCTGCAAGCTGACAAATTATTATTTTTCAGTTAAATCTGAGTCTCTGAAATGCAACACAAAAAAAAGAAAGTATATGCGTGCACATTCTCTCTCCTAAAGGCTAACCTCAGAGAAAACTGAAATCCTTCCAGAGCAGGAGCTTGTGGTAAAATAATTATCTTCAGCATTAATGTATTGTACTAAGTCCATAATTTGGTCATCAATGCTTCCTTTCTTGCTAAGATCTACCTGCGAAAGACAAGACGCTTTTTGCTTCTCGAAGGCGGCCATTTTGAATTTTTCTTTCAAGAAATGCTGCTGAGATTTAAAACCGTGGGCTCGAAGATGAGATTTGGCGCCACTGTCGGCTACTGTCGGCGCCATTTTGTCAAGCCTTCGTCTTCAATCACGCCTAGTCATAAAACTAGCATTTCCTTCAAAATAGGTATTATGCTACGAAGAAAGCCCACTCGGATAGAACTGAAAGGAGAGGACGTGGAAGAATACGAGAAGGCAAAAAAGATGTGGACGAAGGATACAAAGAAAGAAGACGAGGAAGGTAAAGCCCAGAGCTTGCTTGATGATTCTCTTCTGGCGGCGTTGAATGATCCAAAGAGGATCTCGAAAATTCACGAGCGAATAGGATACAAACCTGAGACTGTACTTAGCGACGGGACAACGGCATTCCATTCTTAGCAAGTTGCAAAACGGCTTCATTGATTCCAATGTCAGTTTTAGTTCTGTTTGCCAATTTTGACCAGTTTTATGCTGAATGGAATCGAACTACGAGGGATCGACGGAAGAATCATCTGAAAGATGGGACACACGACGAGTTAATGATTGTTCAACATATCATAAACTGAGACTAATAGACACGGTGCAAGTATAAACGAGACAGAGGAGGTTGATTTTATTCCGGGACCTGATTGAAGGTTGGACTGACCTGGCCAATTTGCCCAGAGGACAGAGGTATATTAAACCCATGCCAGTGCATTGCCAATGGCAGAAATTATTTTGGCCAGAGAGAGTAAGAATATTTATCTGCCCAATCACTCCAATAATTTTTCTTCTCTATAAGCTTACTCCTTACCACTATGTGTGGGGTGTATGACATTTCCAGACTGCAGACTTGACTTTTTAACTGAATATCACATTCCCATTTCCACTGCTGATAGCCAACCATAAACAAGCTAACCTGAGTGCTATTCAGGCTAACCTGACTGATATTCAGGCTAACCAGAGCGCTATGTAGGCCTAAATTTAGTCTGCAAATGTCATACACTGCTATGTGTGGGATGAAGAAAGAAGCTGGGATTGGTTTGACAGTTCTTAAAGTACTTCACAGTTGTATGTCACTTTAGTTGGTGAATAGCAGCAGGGAACTTTTATGTGGCCTTTATTCACTCTTGTAATATAAACAGGACCCCGTGCATGCGCTGATTAGTAGAAAACCCATGTTTTATCATAGAAGAAAACAGAAAAAGCATGTTTGTTTTTCGCCACATTACTTTTATATCATAAAGCAAATGGAGAAGCCTAAGCCATGTATTACACTGTGGTAAAACATTCTGGATATCTGAGAACACTCGAGAAATGTAGAAAACACTCGCCTGTGCCTTGTTCTTTCTATGTTTCCCTTGTGTTCTCACATGCCTGTCATGTTTTATCACAGTTAAAGAAAACAGTCTTAAGAAAAAAACGCACACTGATTGGTTAAAACTCATGTTTTTATAGCTTGATAGAAACACAGAGCTACCATGAGCTGTTGTTGGAGTAGGAGAAACCAACTGCTCTCAGGGTAATTTAAAGCTATGTTAGTAGGTCAAAAGGTATGGTAAAAAGAATCTCTGAGACCATTATAAGTACAGGTTAATGGGGATTTTTGAATGGTAAAATAAAGTAAACTTGGTACCTTTGTTTTACAATTAAGATTCCAACACCAGGAAAAATCTTAAATATTGGTTTGCCATTTAAACGTTCCATCTTGTTGAAAAAAATCATGAAAAAATCATGCAGAGAATTCAACAAAAAATATAAATAATTTTTATTTTGGAAACTGCAAAACATGATCAAATTCTCATTACAGGCAGTCTGTCCACGGATGTAGTTTTTCGGTGTGTTATTTTGCTTCGGGTGCAGACAAAGAGAGAAAGTGAATGCCAAGTGGGCAAAAACATATATTCTGTGTTAGTCTTTCCACAGCCACACCCTTGCCATTTTGCTTGTTCTTACCTCCTGTGGTTAATATTTTGTGTTTGATCCTGATGAAGTTAAGACACAATAAAGGGTCTGCAGACAGACTGCCACAGGATATCTCAAAAAAATTGTACTGGGCATGCAGAATAAAGGCAGTAGCGATGTTTCTCGTTACGTCACCTATTGTCGTTAATGTGCCAACCAGAGGTTTATTGGCTGTTGAAACAATGCATGCTATTGTTCAGTGGCTGGTAAATTTGAATATCAAAAGAAATATGACATCAATGTTTGTAAACAAGGAACATCACTTTTTTTCAGGCTTCTTCTTTCCAATTGCTTAAATTGGAAAATTTACTGCGATGGTCACTCTTCACATTCAAGGAACATCACTATAACTTATTTCTGTCACACTGGCAAATAACTGTAATGTGGAAAATTACAATTATTGTGACTGGGAGAACGTTTTAATTAACAAGTCGATCTTTTTTTATTAGCTTTTTACATCGCTGAGGACAATAATTATTTTCGCTAGCTGGTCTAGACTCCTAAAGTATTCATAACGGGGTTTTAGTCACGCAACCCGCGTTGCGTGAAAGTTGTCATGCAACGCTCTTGAGTGCGACGCGTTGCCTGACAACGCCAGCAAAGGAGACAAATGCTATTGTCCCAGATCAATCAACAGCTACAGCTGGATTATGTTTTAACCGTTAAGACTGACGTTCAAGTTAATGAAATTGTGTTGTTTACTCTCTGAGAAGTCACTTATGTATTTTAAACAAACTCGCAAATGAAAGTCGAAGCAAGTAAACGACTATTTTGCCAGACCTAACATTCCACCAGAAACGTACTGTTTCTGGGGTAACCTGCGGCGATCAAGTTCTGCCGGTTACCCAGCAAAAAGCAACGAAAAGGATAGCTTCATCGTTGATTATTTCCTGAAGTTTCTTGCGTGTGTACGAACAATCCAGTTTGCGAAAGAATATATTTCAGTTTACTCGTGTAACCAAGTACTTGAGTTTGTCAAGAGGACTCTTCATGTCATAATTCAATAAAGAAAACTTACTGAAGTACCATGACTGCGCATTTCAATATCACCCCGTTCTGATAGCCGGCCTCGGCCTTTTTACCTTTCCTATCGATGGAGGTAAAATTTCTATAGAGCTTCGTCTGATATAAGCGATCCGCGGGTGCTTGCTGTCCGCAAAAGATGCAAGAGCTGGCTTTTTCTGGCGCGTTCTCCTCGCTCTTCTGAGATGTAGAGATATCCGAAATACCATTATCCTCCGGTTCTTCACTGCTAAGGCTGGATTTGTTTTACATGTGACAGTCAAACTGGGGGCCAACTGAAACCAAGTTGCTGCTACTACCTTGTTCCAGAGATTTCCCTCGCTCGCCGCTCGCTTTCGGGTGAAGACGGTGCCTGACGGTGGCTTTGACCAAACTACTCAAGTTTTTACCTCTGGCATTTGAAAGAATTTTACACTACAGTATTTGACCTGTCCAGTGATTTCAAAGATTCGTTAGTGCGTGATTTACATTCCGATTTGTCGTTTTGTTTTTTCTTGCTTTGGCTGAAACAAACAGGTCCTTTGGAAGGTTTCTCTGCGTCATGGGATGTAGGGGTCTCCTTTGTGCACCACTCGCCACGCCGATGGCCAGCAAGATGACGCGCTACCTCCAATTTCTTACATATCTTCGGTTCGTATGACGAAGTCAGAAGTCTTGCGGAGAGTAATGACTGCAAGGAGCACTTTCTTCGAAACGCCCACTCTTTGTCAAACACAAACTCGTTATCCGATGATTTCGATTTACCAGTTTTCACTTCGTTGTCTTTCGCTGCGGTTGCCACGCTGCAATCGTCACTCGAACTTTCGTCATCGGGTAGATAATCTTGGTCGCTAACGTGGCTGCTAATACTGAAGCTCTTCATGACTAGTTCAGGAATCAAAACCCGCTGAAACGCGCCGAAAAGCGAAACTTTCGAGCCAAACAAAACTACAAAAACAAAGGTTTTCCGTCCAATGTGATCTAAAAGAGACTCTGTTGATGCCTTTAGAATTAGCCAGCAATTAGCATAATTACAATGTTTGTTTTGCTGTTATTAGCTTACAAAGGGCTTGAACGTTCCAGAAAGTAAACAGTTTAAATAATTTGATACATCCTAAACAATAATCCAAACATTTAAATTTTAAGCCAAAAGGACTATTTGCCAAAATATTGGGAGAATATAAATATTCAAAAATACTTTCAAAAAGTTGACGGTGCACACACTTCACGCCTGGAGGAGAAGAACGACAAATTTTCGCAACCTTTCATCTCATACATGCATTATATATTTAGCGGCACGTTCACAAAAATGTGAAAGAGAACCTTTCAGTGTCAAAATAAGTACTCCCAAGCGCAATCCCGCAAAGCCTCAGGATAAATTTCTTAAAGAGTATCGAAATTTCTCTACAAACTGAAACCGTCGAAAAACGATTGTAAACGGAGAAATCGCCGAGCTTGTTTTGGAAAAATTGCTCTTTGGAGTAAGGGAAACTGGAAAAGAACAGAGAAAAAACTCATTTCGAGTTATTTTCAGTTCAACGGAATTAGCCTGTTTACAGAACAGGATACAACGGAATTTGAATATACCCTTTGAATAATTCACCCAAAGCTGGTACAACGCCCAACTGATCACGATCTCTAATTTTGTTTCTAGAAGACAGGAGATTGGTAAAATATACATTTATGTACAGGTAATACCAAAATTTAACATTGCTCTCAAAAAGAATAGCGTTCATTATCCAGGTTAATAGTTTTCAATGCATTTTTAAAGTCGATAAGTAAAAAGATCTGGAATATAAAATGAACTAGTTGCAGCATTATTTAATGCTAGAAAAACTAATATAGGCATGTCATCATTATTCGGCGAGGTTTCAGGCTTGGCTGATTAATTTTCTGTAATAGTTTTTTTTTTCATACGAGTTACTAAATTATGAAAAAGGAAACTGCGAAGAATCGATTCATTGAGTTTCTCAATCATATTAAACTAACTATGATCATGTCAACGTTTCGCTTGCCCTAGTGAAACTACGCGGTAGAGCAGTATGTTCAATGCGGCCGGGGAGAAAATAGGCCGGATACCGAGTCTTCACTTGGCAAGAGTAGGGATGAGATGCTTGTATAAACGTTTCAGACCTTGCAACTTGCGACCACGTTGCAATTGAGGTCTTTATCTCTGATGCTGACACCAAGAACCATATAATATCTTTTAGTAAATTCTCAGCTCCTTCTGTTGGATTTCTAGCTTTTTGATTGGCTAAAAAACTCCGACTATGAGCCAATAGTCGGAGTTTAACGTCATATGGAAAATAGTGCGCCAAGTTCAAAATTTTTCGCTTTGTAAAATTGTGGAAATAAAAATCGGCGGCAAAACCCGGTTTGAGAATTTACTAAAACAATTATTCCATTCGCCCTTGTTAGATATGAAGTGATTATAACCAACTCGCGCTACGCGTCGTTGGTTATTTTATCACTTCATATCCAACGCGGGCTCATGGAATAATTGTTATATATCATATCATATACTGAGCTTTCGTCAAACGCAATCCAAAATAATACGGTGATTGTGCGGAAAATATTTGATGGGTTTTCAAATTTCTCCGGCGTACTGAGTGTGGCGGCGCCTTGCAAAGTTCGCGCGGACTTCGCGCGCAGAAAACAAATTCTCACGAGAAACCTTTGTTCTACAGACTCAATAACTCAGTGCCACTTTTTAAGTGTTTATTCTAGATCCTCAATGAATAACCACCTGAAACAGTTTGCATTTCACGTGAGGTCTTTGCTCATTCGCACCTTTCGTCGTTCCGCCAATTCGTCCATTACCGTATCTCGAGGGAAAAAGAAGATCCCACTATGAAGCCGCTTTTGGGTTTGAAACTTGCGATCTCGGGATATTTGGGGGATAAGTGGGTTTTCAAACCGAATGTTCTAGCAGTCATTTACATACGTAAACTAGATCCAAATGACAAACCGCGTTTAAGTTTTATTCTTAGAAAAAAGGACCTTTGAGCATTTTTTTCTTTTCATCTTTTTGTCTCTAACAATTTGGCTTCATTCTCACAGTCTCTTCAACTGATATTCCTGAGCATCTTCCAACCAGAGCCAAGTCAAGTCAACTTCATTTTTAAAAAGCACTTCCACAAATATACAGATCATGAAAGTGAAAATTACATGAATAAAAAGATATAACTGATAACATAGACCACTCATTCATGGGTACATCGTTCCTTTCTTTTTCCCGCTTAGCCATTCAAGATGATTGTTGTCTAAATATATATTGTTTTGTAAAGAACTTAAGTTTAACTTCCGGAGAGGGCAGAAAAAGACGTCAACTTGTTCAGTACGAGGTATAAATAGCCGACTCCTTTCCCTAAACCACAATTTAGCCAGTCCGCCTCTCTGAACAATGATAATATTAGTCTCGTCCATTATTTGTAATATCGGATGCTGGCTTCATGCCTGTATTATCTTGGCTCTCACTTGTGTAAATTGACAGTTCGATTGATCGGTAGCAAATTCTCAACGTATTTTCGTCTTTCCAATTCCAAGATAGGGTATATATTATCTGATATTATTCTCGTGAGTGTAATGATTCTCATTACTAAACTTTTGCGTCCGTCGATGATATGAGTGCAGCAATGTCAAGCTGGATTTCTCAAATTGAGAAAATATCATCGGCATTGTTTTCTGATACCGATCAGTGTGACAAACGCCGTCATCAAGCCATACAACTTCACGAAAGAGTAGTCTTCATTTTGCCCTTCAACCGTAACAGTAATCGAGAATAAAGTAGCGAAGACAAGCTGCACCTTCTCTTCAAAGCCCACTCCGTGTCAAAAACACATTCGTTGTCAGCCGTGGATTCTACGATGTCTTGATGAATTTGTCCGTTGTGAATGTCGTCGCGGCTTAACGAACTCTCACTAATGTCGGATTCATCATCGGCGAAACACTCTTCGTACGACACGTCCATTTTCCCAAAGTGCTGTAGTGAAATCCGTACCTCCTTCGCGTTCCTGAATTTGGAACTGCTCCTCAAAAGCCCTCAAACGTCAGAGCGCCGGAATCGTTCAAGTTCTAGTTTTGTTTGGAGCTGTAAACTGCTTGAACTGCAATTCTCATCGCCCACGGAAGTCACGGGTTTTTCTGTGATCAGTTGCCAGAAAATGCTAGGCCGACGGAAGGGGCGGAATTGCAACAAAGTAATTAGACTCATACGAGGAGAGGAGACTGGGTCGAGCTGTCGTCGCTAATGGACGTGTGTTTTTAGTCGGCGCGCTCGAGAGGTAAACTTTTGAGTTAAAATGCATGAGTAACTTGAGTATGACAAAATCTGGAAACAGGAAAAGGAAGAAACTGAGTAGCTCATCAAGCACTGAAACCGCTTCTTCCGCCGAAGGCAAAGGAGACGAAGCATTTGAACCAGAAAAGTCAGCAGCAATGGCGACCAATGAAAGCGTCAATGAAACCCCTTCTCTGGTCGACGTATGGAAAGTGCTTACGGAAATTAAAGCTAATACCGTGAAGTTGGTACTGGACGTGGAATTGTTAAAGGCAAATTACAACGAGCTAAAAGACAGTCTATATTCTACAAATAGCCAGGTGGACGCCCTAGTCACAGAAAATATTGCTGTTAAGTCCAAGCTGAAACTCCTCGAAGAACAAGTATTAACGTCAAAGAAAGAGTTGGAGGAAGTTAAACAAAGACTCTACGATGCTGAAGGTAGCCACGATGACTTGGAACAATATACACGTAAATTTAATTTAGTGATACACGGAATCCCCGAACGCGAGCAAGAAGATAATGTAGAGAATGTTATTAATCTGGGAAAGATTCTGAAGGTCAATTTATCACGCGGTGACATTGATATTGTTCACAGATTGAATACAAAAACCAAAGGCAAAACACGACCGATTATCGTCCGTTTCAGTAATTACAACGCAAAAAGACAACTGTATAAAGCCAGGATAAATCTACGAAATGCAACTCTACAAGACTTAGGAGCGGAGAAGATCTTCATCAATGAAAACTTAACTGCATGGAGAGCGGGGCTATTCAGAGAGACAAGGAAAGTTATAAAAACATATCACAACGGTAAAACGTGGACTGTCGATGGAAAAATCTTTTTGAAAACAGACTTAACCGCAAAAGTTTTAAAGATTGACTCTTACGAGGATCTAAGAAATCTTTAAATCTAGACATGATTTTTTTTTTTTTTTTTT
>CM042748.1:32313602-32330202 GCA_022496165.2 Catalaphyllia jardinei | reverse complement strand
TAGGTTGGAACAAATTGACCTAGGTTGAAACAAATTGACCTAGGTTGAAACAAATTGACCTAGGTTGAAACAAATTGACCTAGGTTGGAACAAATTGACCTAGGTTGGAACAAATTGACCTAGGTTGGAAACAAATTGACCTAGGGAACAAATTGACCTGCAACATATATGTTACAGGTCAAAATTAAATTCAGGTTAAATTTGTTTCAACCTAGGTTATTTGTTTCAACCTTGGTCAAGTTGATTTTTTTTCTTTTTTTGCTTTTGTGGCAAACAAAAAAATATTTTTCGCACCTTCGATCTTCTTTTCATCCTCCTTCTTCTTTTCATCTCCACTCTACCTACCTCACCTACTATTCCTTCCCTGCTCTCCCAACATCCCAACCTGTATTCTTTTTATCTCAATGCTTACCTTGGGCGCCTTGAACCACAGACCTTTGGTTTTCCTTTGGATTCATGTCCTGATGCCTTACCATTGAGCCATGCAGACTTGGATGGAAGTTCAGACATACTTATAAAAGTGAATATACCACCCATTATTACACTACAGTACATGTACCTCTGCCCTAAATATATACAAATTATTCTTACTGTAATTTTATTTCAAATTGACCTAGGTTGAAACAAATTGACCTAGGTTGGAACAAATTGACCTAGGTCGAAACAAATAACCTAGGTTGAAACAAATTTAACCTGAATTTAATTTTGACCTGTAACATATACTTAATTCTAGGCATAACATCCTCTCATGCATTGTGAGAGGATGGATAGTACTTGTATGACTGTACACTCCCGTCTCCTTCACTCTGCTGAAACCAGGACCAACCCCAGTGTTAAGAGACACTTTGACCAGATACAAATTTCTGTGTAGCTGGAGTCAGAATAGATCTTATAATAACTAGCTAATTTTAATTAGTACTTGCTTTGTTCTTGTTTGGTTTAGTGTGAACCATTCATCAGGATCAGCACAATATCAGCATCCTTTTGAGGGGAATTCTACAACTGCTACTGATCCTTTTATGACCAGTGTGCAGGTGCAAATTTTTATTTGTGTCACTTATAAAGCATTAAGTAGTAAATAGTGATATTGTCTGGCCATTTCATAAATGTACATGATTATACATTATAAACTTAAGCTAACTTGTTTCTCTGTAGAATGAGTTTGATGGCTGGGATGAGTGGCCACCTGACGATGATTTTTATGGCAATGATTCTTTCCATCAGAATCATATAGGACCATATGATCTGGTAGGATACAAAAATTGGTTATGCTATATGATTCCTGTTTGTTAAGTAAAAGTGGAATAATCTATATCAATAATAATATTATCCTTTGTTTCTTTTTCTGTAATCTCTACTGACTAAATAGCTGACTTATAAACTGAACAGTTGTGAGGATGATCTCCCCCACCCCTGCCTGGTTTGACATGTAGAGGAAAGTTCAGTTCAAATTATAGTTTTGCTTGCCTGCAAAAACCAGTTGCCTTGCTGTTGAAAATGTTATTAAAACCCTGGTGCACTAAAATAACAATTACTGTTAAAGTTAAAAATAAATTAGAACCAGTATAAATTTTCATTTATGAGTCATACAGTCATACAGTCCAGTGGAAGAATTTATTCCTCTCCATGCTTGCCAAAGTTGGCTTTGTACCCTATTGTTTCCTTTTTGCACTTCCTCTTCATTAAACTTGTTTTTCATCTTTATTAACACAACATGCTCGATAATTTATACAATGTTCTTAAATTTATCTTTACAGGGTAGTACTCCAAACCACAATACTGGCTATAACGATTCCCAGCTTGTTGTTCCTGATCACGTTCACTATCAAGAGAATCTCTCTGAGAGTAGCAACTCTGGATCCTCATCAGTAGAGTCATCTCCTCCTGGAATGGACCCTGAACTTAACAATACGTGGGTTGAGGAGGAAACCACACCCTATACATTCTCCAAGTATCCCCCTGCAGTGGTATCGTCAGGTCAGAGCATGACACCACAAACTGCCACCTTACAGAGTTCAGAAGCTGACTTTTTTGACCAGTATTTCAATGGGCAAACAAACACAGAACAAACTGATGTGGAAGAACAGGTTAGTGATTTGATTACATTATAGATATGTTGTAGTTAGTTTTTGATTCCAAGTACATGGGGTTCATTTTCTTCTTGTTAGTGACCAATGATAATTATTATTGATTGGGATAGACTGAAACGCAACGTAACTAACTAGAAGAACACTAGCAACATACAGTTGAAATGATACCTACAACACATGTGTTTGTACACTGTAGTACAGAGCTATGTCTAAAATGAACACCATGTGAAGAAATATCAATATAAAAGTTTGTGTGAAGGGTTTTGAAGAATGCTGTTAAGGAACATTTGGCAATTCTTGGAACTAATAAAAGACCATGTAACCTTGAACCAGATATCTTTAATGACGAAGTGAGGTTTTTGTCAATTATCACAGAACTACTGGACACATCGGTCAATATTTATGCTCTTAGCAAAATTTTGGCTACAAGAATCGCGTTTGAGTGAACATTAATTTTTCTTGAAGGCTGTAAACAGCCTTGGAACTTTGAGAGGAAAGGTTTAGCTTTTCTAAGTCAGCATTTTGATCAAGAGAGGGAGCACACGCGAATTGAATTTATGACCGCAGAGTATATTTATCTTGGTACAAAGCATCAGTTACAAAACTTGTTGCATGTGGCAATGTGTGTTGGTGTTGAACATTTTTATATGCTGATCTTTTCTTACCTTATTTCATTTCATTTGCCTTTGCTTTGACATTCTCTCCGTAAAATCTTTTTGACTGATGGAACAACTAAGGCAAGCAAATAATCGGGAAGCCTATGTGCATCGAGCATGACGAGCGTCATGGGACGTGACAAGACACTGCAATTGGTCAGTTCTAGACAGTTGACATGACAAGCGGACAAAAATTGCGGTGTTCTTGCTCGCAAAGCTCGCTTGATCAAAACAACAGCTGTGCTTACTAACATAAGTCTGGAGAATTACATAAATCACTTATGCGTGGGGCTAAACGTGGCTGCATGGAGGAAAATTATAAAACTCACTGAGTTTTTTTTAAAATGTAAAACAAAACAAAAACTTAACTGGTGACACACCGTGATTGTCGGAATTTCCACTTACGCGCCGCGCTAAACCTGGCTGCATGAAAGAAAATTATAAAACTTGCTGAGTTTCTTTTAAAAAAATACAAATCAACGATTTGTAATTGAAAAAGTCATCAAATACATATTCTGGGAGGAACAGATAACATGAAACACAACACTGCTGCGAATAAAACTTGCCGGCGGCCTTGAATCGAACACTCAGTCGGCATCAAAAAGAAAAGAATCCTCAATTAAATCTCTCCTTAGAGCTCCTCAAAAACATCTTATAAAAAGTTGTGGTCAAAGGAAAAGTTCAAATCCATTAAATGATCTGGGCATTCACCATGCATCGGAACGTGTTCACGCATAAATTAACTATGGCTGCTGCTCTACGAAAAAATCGAATTTTGGCGTTCCGTGGCCAAAACAACTCGTTCAAGATCTCTTTTTAACGCTCTCGAGATTGATCTGTATTCAAAAATACACTAAGTTAAGCTTACAAAATTTGAAAATATGTTGCGAAGAAGCCAAATCTTTAAAATGTCACTGAAATATCTGCGGTGATTACTTCATAATCATTCACATGTCGTGAACAGAAGGATACGTTCACAAGTCAGTTCGCTCATGGTGCCTTAATTGCAGCATTGTTCCAGTCTTTTGAAGTCTCTTTGAGGTCTCCTTCCAAAATACCTCACCTTTTTCAAACCAAATAAAACCGAAAATTATTCGGGACGCTTTCAGATGCTACCAAAAGCAGTGCCCAAAGGAATAAACTGAGCCTTCAACCTACGACATCCAGTGGGATAAGCCATTTCAGAAAGACACATTTAAAGTGGCGTGGTTGTAATTGGGGGGGGGGGGGGGGGATGAAGGGGTGGGTAGTATAGAGGCTTCTATCCATTTAATGCTACAAAGACAACAGAGAAACTCTAACAGTATTGCCACCCGGCTGAAGATACAAAAATGTGATATTTTTTGTTTCCCAAAATGTGTCAAACATGTAGGCCTTTTGTGGAGTTCCAGCTTTCTGTCAAGTAAAACAGTTCTGCATTTGATTAACAGATTTCAACATCCAATGGACACACATATGCCAGTGTTTGCCAGGCTGGTGTGCCTACGACTCCCTATCAGGACCATGCACAGAACCTGTATTTTAATCAACAACAGTCACATGTAGCACTCTCATCACAAGTAGCTGCTACTTCTGAGTTGTTTGACCCTCAGGATAATGGGCTAGACGATGATACTTGGAGTCGAGAACCTGAATTAGGCAGTTGGCCTCCTGTGTTTAACCATGAGGAGACAAGGGATCAACAACATATGCCTGAATCATTTGAGCCAGGTGATAATAATAGTTAGTAATAAATGAGACCTTGTGGCTTCCTGTCAGGACTTACACACAGAACCGCCTAAATTTTTGCCAAGAGTGGTTTGCTCATTTGTTGCAAGCAGTTGGTGCTCCTTAGTTGTTTCTATATTTGGATATCCTAAGATTTGGCAGAGCTTAGAACCTGAATTGAGTAATATTAATCACAACTCAAAAAAGATAATTGAACCAGACAATCAAGAGTATGAAAGCTGTTGGTAACCAATGCTCACCTGCTTTGTAGCCTCAAGGAGTAACATAGTTAAATAATAAAATTATTTCTTCAGATACATTAATTATTTGCATATGTATATCTTTAAGAGAAATTATTCATTTATTATTAACTGCTATTCTAATTAATATGAAGGTTATGCTGGTCCAGCACAAGCAGACCCATATGCTGTGGATAGTGGCAAGAAAGGCATCTTCTCTGAAGAAGTGTCATCATCATCACAATCAAATTTCTTTGATAATCTTGGAAACCTGCAACCTGGAGCTTTTGTAACCTCACCAGAAATGGGTGACACCATGTTGCACAATAGTGATTTCAAGCCTTCACTACAAGAACCTGTACAAGCAGACCCTTTTGCTGTGCCTGGAACTTCTCCAGCCTCACCAGCAGAAGGTGATATCAGGTCACATTCTAGTGAATTGGAGCCTCCAACACAAGAACAATATGAGGCAGTTCCACAGAGTATGGTGCCTCCAGGTGTCCAACCTAATATCATGCACAGCATTGTTAAACAGCCTGAAACAATGCAGAACATGGCTTTCTTAAAGGGCAACATTGAGTTGCATCCTGATAGTGATTTAGACACTGCACACAGCATGATGCTCCCAGGTGTACCACCTGCTATTCCACAAGCGTCTGCTGAAAACAGTGAACAACTGCAAACTTTGCCTCCATATGTGCCAACATTTATACAACAAGCTTCTATTCAACATCCAGAACCACTACAGGACATGACTATCTCAAATAATGATCTTGTGTTACATCACAGTGATTTGGAGCCTCCAGTCAGTATGGTACCTCCAAGTGTCCCATCATCTGCACAACAAGCTTCTTTTCAAAAGCCTGAGCAGGCCAGTTTGGTGCCTCCAGGTGATCCACCTTCTATTCCACAAGCTTGTGTTCAACAACCTGAACAACCACAGGACATGACTCTCTTAGATGGTGACATCAGGTCTCATGGTAGTGATCTAGAACCTTCACCCAATATGGTACCTCCAGGTGTCCCACAAGCTTCTGCCAAACAGCCTGAACCACCCCAAGGCATGGCTCTCCCAGAGGGGGAGTTGGAGCCTCCACCCAAAATGGTACCTCCAGGTGTCCCAACATCTATCCCACAAGCTTTTCTTCAACAGCGTGATCCAGTGCAGAGCATGGCTGAAAACATATCTGCCAATCCTGATCACAATGCTTATGTCAAATTGCCATCTCATGAGAAACCTTTAGCAGACTCGGACCACAAGCTATCAATGGATAGTCCCTCTGGGACATTCAAGCCATCATCAGTAGTTGAAACAGTGCAACCACCCTCTCTGGCCAAAGAGCCTTCAGAGAGAAGTCCACTTGAGTTGTTTAAACCAGCTCCTGTTGAACAAATGCAACTACTTATACCTCCTAAGATGGAGGGACAATTTCAGCTAAGTGGAACGCAGGAGTCTACAGTAGGTGGTAAGAAAATAATTGTTAATAATTATGTGGTACTTTTTTTCACTATTGAAAGTGTTCATGTTAATGAGCAAGACCTCAACAATACATGGACAAACTGCCTCCCTTGCACACTTTCACATTGGCACAGGTTTGTTAGTCAAAACCTGTATCAAGCAGACACCAGTTAGTATTCAGACAGTCTTTGTCTAGATAGCAGTCAAGTCTCAAAATTTAATTCCTTCGTTTACATACTATGGGAACTTCATTTATGAAGATGTGGACACCTATATGTAGAAAGTGGCCAAAATTATCAGATGGTAGACACTATGATGTCCATGGTAATGTATTTTCTATTACCCAACATGCCTCCACTACAAAAACAATCTACTGAAGAATTGGTATCAAACTGGGTAGAAAGTTGTTATCAGATTGTTCTTGTAGTGTCCTAAAACTTGGCTGTACAGAAACTTAAGATCATTGTCACATTTTGTCAATCTTGTATCTCAGTTGGTTTCATTTATTTAATATTTTGTTGTAAAAGCCTTTTGAATTGACCTGGGTTACAAGTGTGTATTATGTTTGACTTGTCTTGACTGTAGAACCAGATAGTCCTCGAGATGCCATTCAGGCAGCCTTTCTCCAAAAGCAACTGGCTGGGAAAGCGCCTGCTTCCTCCCCACGCACATCTCTGTGGATGAATAGTGTTCCACTCTCAGCGCCATGTGTGCTGGCTCCAGCAGCTGTTGCTGCAGCTGAGTCCACTGAATTTCATCGCAATGATCAAGCATCTGCTGACAGAAAGGTATGTTTTATATTACTGGCAATAAATTGTAGACGATTTTAATTTCAGACAAAAAAGATCTAGAAGTAAAACCATCAGAAATTATTTTGAAAGTGCGAAAATTTTATACAGGTGCAATATTTACAGTACAAAGCTCTTAGTTTCCTTTATGCCAGGCTTTATGGACCAAACTCTAGTTGAGATACTGCTTGACATTCATAACAACTTGGCAGAATAAGAAGATAGATAATGTCAGCTAATTAGATGTCTGAAATGGGACCCCCAAAATGTTTTGCAGGGAATGTGCATAGTTTTAGCATAAAATTAACACCCCTTTTGTCTGTGGCACCCAGTCATGGCATTTTGTCAGACATGATGTTTTTACTCTCACTTAGTAGCTTTCAGTTGTTATTTTCATATAAATTTTAGTAACAGGTGTACCATCTTAGATAGCTTTTTGCTTATTGTAAGTGAACCTGTCTGTGATAGTGCTTGTGAGTGCAAATGTGTGTATAAGTTTTTGTGTTCCTAGGACTAAGATATGGAATCTAAATGTCTCACTGACATAATATCTGGTAGCTAGTCCTGAGTACTGTCAAAGTCAATTTTCCCACCTCCAAAATAATGTAAACTGCTTTTTAGTTAACTTCATAAAAGTTATTGTTTTTGCCCTATACCCTGATGCATGTGCTCTTCATCAGCAGTGCATACAGCCTCAAGGTACAGGTGTACCATACCAGCAAATTACATCAGTTCAAAATGAAGTACATGTAACTGAGCCAGGGCTATCTAAACCATTTCAACCCACTCAAGGTTGAAATGGTTTAGAGACTAAAATAAAGCATTGTTGTTGTTGTCGCTGTTGTTGTTGACAGGATATCTTTAGAGACTAAAATAAAGCATTGTTGTTGTTGTCGCTGTTGTTGTTGACAGGATATCTTTACACCCTTATCTTATGCAACTTCATGTGCAACACAGGAGAACATATCAAGGGAATTGCCTGCCGCTTCAACGGCACCAGCCTCGATGACAGCCACACAACAAGAATTGCCTAAGTCATTGCAAATGGCACCGTTTCAACCCCCTCAAGGTCAGGATATCTTTACACCCTTACCTTGTGCAACTTCATCTGCAACACAGGAGAACATATCAAAGGAATTGCCTGCTGCTTTAACAACACCAGCCTCGATGACAGCCACACAACAAGAATTGCCTCAGTCATTGCAGATGGCACTGTTTCAACCCACTCACGGTCAGGATATCTTAACACCTTCACAATATGCAACTTCGTCTGCAACACAGGAGAACATATCAAGGGAATTGCCTGTTGTTTCAACAACACCAGCCTTGATGTCAGCCACACAACAAGAATTGCTTCACTCATTGCAAATGGCACCGTTTCAACCCACTCATGGTCAGAAAATCTTTACACCCTCACCACATGCAACTTCATCTGCAGTGCAGGAGAACATATCAAGGGAATTGCCTGCTGCCTCAACAACGCCAGCCTTGATGTCAGCCACACAACAAGAATTGCCTCAGTCATTGCAAATGGCACCATTTCAACCCACTCATGGTCAGAAAATCTTTACACCCTCACCACATGCAACTTCATCTGCAGCGCAGGAGAACATATCAAGGGAATTGCCTGCTGCCTCAACAACGCCAGCCTTGATATCAGCCACACAACAAGAATTGCCTCAGTCATTGCAAATGGAACCATTTCAACCCACTCAAGGTCAGGAAATCTTTACACCCTCACAGTATGCAACTTCATCTGCAACAAAGGAGAACATATTAAGGGAATTGCGTGCTGTTTCAACAACACCAGCATCAATGCCAGCTGCTCAGCAAGAATTACCTCAGCCTGTGCAACCTGTACCATTTGAGCCCACTCAAGGTCAGGAAATCTATGCACCCTCACCATCTACACATGTATCTGCATCAGTGGAGAAAAAAAGAGAATTGCCTGGTGCTTCACCTACACCAGCCCCTGAGCAGATGTCGCTGGCATCCTTACTTCAGGGTGGTAAGAAGAAAACATCAAAGATGGAAGTAAGACCATCACAGGATGTTAATGTGCCTTCTCAGGAAACCTCGCCACCAAATCCATTTACACCTCAATCTGGCTCACCATCAATCCCACCATCAAATTCTGCACAGGAGTCATCTCATGATTTTGAACAACAATTGAACAATGAGTCTTTTGGCTCAGGTGATAGAGCAGTTCAGCGGTCTTTTCCTCCTAATGAGAGTGACTATCACGATCCTTATTCACGTGAAACTGCACGGAGTAGAGATGATCCTTACTATGAGCATAATAGGAGAGACCCTTATTATGACCAAGACAGGAGGGAAAATGATCGTAGGGACTATGACAGAAGAGACTATGACAGGCGAGAGCATGAGAGGCGTGACTATGACAGGCAAGACTATGACAGAAGAGACCGAGGAGAATTTGACAGAAGGGAAAGTGATTACAGAAGGGAAAGTGATCACAGCAGGAGAGATTATGATTCTAGGGAATATGATAGAAGGGATTTTGGTAGAAGAGATTATGAAAGGAGGGACAGTTATCATGATAGAAGGGATCCTTATTTTGGGTATGGGTCGCCAAGACAAGGTAGAAGGGGTTACAATGAAGGATACTCTTCTAGAGAAGACTTGTATAGAGCTTCTGATCCCGGATATGCTCATTCGTACCACAGTGGACGTAGTACACCATCATCGGACTATGAGAGAAACAACCCTGCATATGATTATTCATCATCGTCATATACTTCACATCAGTATGGTTATCCATCATATGCTGATTCTCAATCCATGGACATGTATCAATATTTAACAATGTTGTACTATTATTATCCACAACATTATGAACAGTACTGTGCACAACAGGGTTACTATAACATGGGTTACACCCCAGAACAGCTGGCGCAGTTCTACAGTGGAATACCATACCCTCCTGGGTATGAAAGTTCACAGCCAGAGCAAGGTATGAATGGATTTGCGTTGTTGTTACTTGTTAGGAAACACCCTGTAAGAAATTGCTCCCTAAATGCAAATGCTTCTTCATTTCTACAAGACGCAGTTCACTTCTTGATCGCCCAGGGCTTGAAGTTAACTTTTCAATCCACTTGCAAAGTTTGGCTAGTAAGATTTTTTCCACTAGCAAATCCTTTCCAATGTTTGGGAGACATGGATGATTCATCTCTCGCAAACATTTGCTAGTGGATTTTTTTGTCACTCACAGCTTATCAAAATCACCCACATTTTGCGAATTTGCAAGCAATAATTTCAAGCCCTGTCACCAGATCAACAAGCATGAAAGTCTGGGAACATTTTTAAAAAAGCTGTGGAAACAATCGGCTACTGCTTGTTTTCCCACAGCTTTCCTGGAAGTTTAAATCTTAACTTGATGGAGACATATCTGGAAAATTTACCTACAAATGTCTCAAAAAAAATAATTTGTTGCTATGCAAAGTTGGCAGAATGGCTTTATGTGCTTCTGACCAACACCCAGAATTCATCAGATTAAATTTACAGACCTCTTCAAGAATTAAAAGATGATCATCAGAAGTGGCAGAACAGAGTACTTGAGTTGAGTGAATATGTATTTTATCTTTTCTCTTCTTGGTTCTAGCTGCTGAGGCTGAAGTCCAAGAATCCGAGCCTGCAAGACTAACCCCGCCCTTGTACAGGGTGCAGCACCCCTTAGTACAGTTCACTGGTGGTGGCAGGCTGATTTCACTGATGAGTAGCGAAGATGAAGAGGAACAACCTAAATGTGTCATTGCATCAGTGCAGGTCAGTATAGTCTATGGTGTAAATGGAAAGTCTCATTCAAGAACTCAAATGCTAATTTAGAAGATAAAGAGTTTCAACTGCATTCCAAACTTAATTTATTTTATAACTTATTTTATAAATCACCATGCTTTTCTTTCTGTACAGATGGTGTTTAGTGCTGAAGAGATGGAGATCATTAAAGCATTTCCTGGTCCACTCTCTAGGTCTGTTACTCTTTGAGTCATTCATAATCATGATGTACTATTACCTCAAGGTTACCTCCAGCATGTGTTTGATGTTGGATGGTGCTTTAGATAGACAATCACTGAGGCCATGGGCATCCTGGGCCAACTGATAGTCATGATAATCTCATATCCAACAAGCAATGGAGTAATTGATTTATTAAATATTAATCATGCTACTTCTATTTAAAAACAAAAACATAAAGGAAACATGAATTCTTAGTGGATTCAAACATTTTGATACAAAACACAAAAACTTCAAAATCTCAAGTTTAAAATTCTAAAGTTAATGTACATGTAGTAGGTCATTTGTGTATAGCTAGTTTTTGAAGAGGCAAATAAATAGCAGTCACCTTTTTCATCCCAATAATAGCATGTACTCGAGTAGAACAGAGGTGATATCTTACTGCGAACTGAGGAGTACTATAACTGACATGTCTGCTGATGGTTTGGTGAAATCTCTCATATGGAAGATTTTAGCAAATTTGGTCAAACACAATGGGGTATGTACATGTATTTACAACTTAACTTAACCTTTTTTGCCTGCAATCTTGCATACATACCTGTCTGTGTGTCTGTCTGTCTGTCTGTCTGTCTGTACATCTATCTATCCATTGGCCCATCTGTCTTTTTGTCCATCTGACCATGTACCAGCCTGCTACTTGTGTGTCTGTCAGTCTACATGCCTGTGTTCATTATTTTTGTTTTTCATTCCTTCTTCAAATCACAGAAACCATGAAATAATTTATAGTGAATTTATGGTAAAAAAGCAAAAATCAGAATCTAAAAATGTTTGATCTGAAAGCCTTTTTTCTAAGTTACAAAGTTAACTTAAACTTAACTTGAAGTGCTCTATGAAAACATGTGGACAAAGCTATTAATAATAGCTTATGAAAAAATAACCTAGAAGAATTTGTCATAACACTTCTAAAATACTTATACAAGTTTTAGTGCATTGATTTCTGTTCATGAATTTTGAATTTTACTTTGCAGGCATTTGTGGCATCCGATTTGGCTGAGTTAATTATGGAGAACTGGAGGAGCTGTAACACTTCAGACCAAAATGAATTCCTTTCTGCTGAGAGTGGGCCACCATCATCAGAGTATGAGAAGATCAGGCATCTTAGTGTTTTCAGAGAGATGCTCTTAGCTGGAGCAACCAAGGTAAGACAAATAGGTTTTTCTTGGTCTTGTTGTTTTTCCTTGCTCATATAGTGGATTTGACTCAACTCTGATTTATGGGGAAAAAAGCAACCCCCACCAACTGTAGCCTGAAATTTCAGTCATTTCCCTGCCCTCAGTCTTATTGGCCTTGAGGCATAAGATGACTGACATTTTAGGGCTGCTGCCTAAGTACTTTTACTCTTAGTTTATATTTTATTAGTTTCATGACTGCTCCTCTAACACTGGAATGACAAAGCATTCAGAAAGAAGATGTCACTGAGTGTAGACTATCTCATGTCATTTGATTGCTTATTTCTAATCATTCTTATATCAGGATGCTCTTGAATACACAATGAGATATGGACTGTGGGGGCATACTATGGTGCTAGCATCCAAAATGGACAAGAAAGTGCAAAATGAAGTCACAAACAGGTATGTTGTAAATGACTAACTACAAGGTGTAAATCATTTGTTTGTGACAAGGGGCAGAGTTAAATCGTCATGAATTAGAAAATAAATATTAAGAAAAGTCATGATCTATGTCATGTAGAAGGTTATTTTTTGTTCATTATGGCAGGATACAATTTTGATAAAGCATATTGTATGTGTACCACTTGAGATATAGATTGCAATGTTTCAAGATATACATTGACATTTTCTGTCTAAATGTTACTATCCACATCTCAAGTGACTACTTTGCGCGGCAAATGACAGTACTTAATATATATTAAGTTATCATACATGTATAGTTGGGATCAGGTAAGCCACAAAATGAGGTTGACATTTGATTTTTAAATGCAGTTAAATGCAAATTAAACGGAGTTAACAACCAGGAGCACAAGTTTTACCTGCACAGTCAGTGGTTTGTTGCATATGTGCATGCGCCAGGATTCCTCTTGGCCTTGCTCCTTAGGGCTTGCAGCAGTTTGTTGTCATTTTAGTCAGCGTTTTTCTGAGCATTAGCATTTCTCCTGAGTGTGGGGACTCCTTGGAGGCTGTCTCCCCTCCCCTGTCTCTCCCTTTCTTTCCACCGTTTTATCAGTGTGACGGGTGCCTGTTTTTTCTCCTTCTGCGTGGGGGCTCATGGCTGGGTTGCCTGGATTTGCCAGCCATGGGAGCGGTCTCCATCTAGGAGCTGGCTGCCAATAGTGGAAGCTCCTGGATGTCTCAGGCACCCAACCTCTACTTTGCAAGGCAGTTGTTAAACTAAGTATTTGCAATCAACAGGATATGTGCCCTTCTGATCTTTTCATTTTAGCACTCAGACAGATTACAAAATATGATCAGATACAGCGGTTACCTTGAGGACTTTATTTTAAATAGTTCAATATACATGTCATAGGTCTTAAAATTGCCCTGCCAATGTCTAGCTGTCACAGGGCTCGAAATTGCAACCCACATGGTCACATTTGCAACTTAATTTTCTTTTTTGCGACTAGAAAACCAAAAGAAGTCGCAAATTTGTGACTAGGTTTTGCCTTGTCTGATACAAAATAAAAGAGCTAGCAGTTGAGTTTTTGCTTAAATAACTTTAGAATCTGAACGTCTACGGTAATTTACCTGGGATGCATGCAACAATATTCCTTCAACAGCGCACCATTTTCAGCAGTTTCTTTACACATGTGTATCGCAGGCTCGTATTTCGTTTTGCTTTGCTGTTTTGCTGGCGGATTGCCCTTCTGCGTGAGTCATGGCACGTATTTATATTGAATGATTCAGTCATTCAGGGTTCTCTGAATAATCACTGTAGTAATACCCCTGATACTTGAAATGTAAAGCTCAATATAAAAAAGAATTCGTTACTTGTTTTGTCATCGGTGGAAAACCTTCAAAAGGTGAAACTATTTTGGAATTTTGTTAGGTAAGCTAATATTTCCACCCAGTGCAAGTGTTATTGTTATTTTGCAGAGATTGGAGGCATTTACATGTAGATGTAAGAACTGCATTTTCCAGCTGTGATATCTGTTCGTGATTTGGAAATCTATTGCTTTGACTAAAATTACAGGCACTTATGTGCCATAATTTATGAAATTGAACACAGGTTCAACTTGATCGTTTAGATGGACTAGTATTGTACAAGACACTAAATGTTCTGTACTATTAAATCTCCAAATGACATGAAAGCTGTAGAAACAATGGAAATTTTGAAGCGTTAATTGTTTCAAAGTCTTCTTATTATTTTTATTATTAATTAACTAGCCTCAATTAATTTTGCACAAAAATTTTCAAAGTTGCAACCAAATTTTTGTAACTGCGACCAGACATTTTTTTAAATTTTGAGCCTTGTGTCAGTTTATTCAGTCAGCGGTAGAAATCCATACTGGCCAGGCTTCATTTATAAAGTAGTGGACAGGGCTGTCATTAGGTTTTAATTCACCTGTAGCCTTGACCTTCATACCGGTAGCAAACTTGATTCTTAACTACAGGCCAGTTCACCTGTAACATCAAGGGTGCATCAAACATACCCAGCCAGGTTTTTTGGATTACAGCCCCTATTGGCAGCCCTGGTGTACTGTGTAGCTTAATTCTTTTGTCTTATGCATTTCTTATGATGTCAGGTTTATGAAGACCATGACCGACTTTGACCCCATCCGCACAGTTTATGATCATCTCTCAGGACGGCAGCCTGTGGCATTAATGGTGAGCTTTTTGTTCTGCTTTCTGGTGGACAAAAAACTGTTTTGCTCTCATTGATGTAGTTCACCTGTGTAGGTCTGGCCTGGCTGTTTGACTGTGATACAACCTGTCTCACCTGTAACTTGCCAAATTTCCATAGATGATTATTTTTTCATGTACCGTCCTGGAATGGAGTTTAATGGCAAAAATAATGCTCTTCAAAATCAAACCACCCCTTCCAGGATTCTGGCTATCCCAGCTGATATCTGCACATTTCCCATCTCTGATTGTTCCACCCAGTCTTCTACCTATCCATTTGGGCCCTGGCAATCCTTAATTCAATATTAATAGAGGCCTGTTTAAGTTATGACTAGAAATTTGTTATGTTGTTCCATTGGAAGTATTCTGAATTAGATTTTCAATTTTTGACTACTTCTGATTATGCTTACTCCTCTATTAGACACCTGATGACTGGCAACGGAACCTTGCTGCAATGGTGGCCAATCCACCACGTCAACATCCCCAGTCTAACAAACGAAACATGATCTGTTTGGGAGACACTCTCAGTAAGTGCCATATACAGTATTCAGTTATACCTAACGAATTATTTTAATATAAGAACATTTTGAATAGTTGTAAGTTGTACTTTTGGCTACTATTCTCTGTCAATCACTAATTACTAATTTTGAATTGTGTTATTTTAGTGGCTAATGACCATGTCTGGGCAGCACATTTGTGCTACACTTTGGCTGGTGAGAGGTTTGGCTTTCCATCTGATGAAAAGACCAAAATGGCACTGATAGGAATTGATCATAGGTAACGATAGGATTTCCCACTTTTACACTGGTATAATAATTAAAATTATAACATACCAAACTCAATAATTACCTATTTACAGGCACTGCATTGTAATTATGATGTAAGAAAGTTTTTTTTTAACATACTAGTTCAATAAGGTTAGGTTTTATAAACTGAAATCAAACATCAGCAATATATAATGAAGGTTGTTGTGAAATTCTAACCCTAAAACTTTCTTTGTCTTAACAGAAAGAAAACGATCACAGGCCAACACATTCCTCTAGAAAACCTGCAAATGATGGAGGTTAGAAGTATAAACTACTAAGTATCATTGTTCACAACATTGTACAATTGTATAACGATGTGAAACTGGGTTAATGAAACAATATAACAATATATTTTTTTGTTTTTGTTTTTGTTTTTTTTTTTTTCAGGTGCTAGAGTATGCTGTCAGTTTAAATAGCGAAGACCATTATATTCCTGTCTTACAGGTGTGTGACAGTTTGTTATAATTCAGGGCCGGGTTGTTTGAAAGCTGGTTAACGCTAACCCAGGATTAAAAGTTAACCGACGTATTAATTTTTTGTAGTATAAAAATGTTTTTCACTTCTTATATCTTGTGTAAGTCGAGATTACTTAAGCTCAAAACAGAATACCAAACAATATAAACAGAAAACCTCAATGGCAAACTACAAACCTGAAATTAAAATTCTTGCTTATCCTGGTTTATCTTAATCAGGTTTTAAACAACCCGGCCCAGGTGTCTTGTAGAAGGAGTACATGTAGCTGGGCAGCTAGACCACAATAGGGTTCTTAAGATTGGACTATGTGTATGAGATTGAGTACGAGTGCAATTTTCGAATTCAAACAAGTGACATTTCAAGAGCCCTTATGCAACAAGTGGGTTATAGATAGAGAGGGTAGGAAACTATAATGAAAACTATAATTGAAAAGTTGCACTAGTCTTGTACTGGATTTCATACTCATACTTAAAACTAAAGTCACCTTATCCCGATCACTCAGATCATGGTGCATCAAAGGAAGTGATGAATCCACTCTAGTCATGGATTCATTGG
>CM042748.1:32267277-32298407 GCA_022496165.2 Catalaphyllia jardinei | reverse complement strand
TCATCAAACCTTGAAAGTCTGGCTTTTTCTAGGAACTCAAATTTTGCTTTGTTCGTACCGAAGAGACTCTTCTTTTTTTTTTACTTTTTTCTTCTTTTCCTCCACTTCTTTTGTTTTTCATTATCCAACCTTGAAAGTACGGCTCATTATTACAGGAACTTAATTTTTTGTCAGTTTGCACTGAAGTGGCTTTACTTCCTGTTTGTTGTAGTTTATTTTCCTTTGACTAATCCTTGAAAGTCTGGGTCATTTTGAGAACTTAATTTCTGTCACTGTTTAAGGCGCCTTTCCAATTTTCAAGCGAGAGTAAATAATTTCTTGGGGGTTCAGTAATGCAAAGAACCTCAAGACATGAAAGTGTCCAAAATAAAGTGAATATGTGAGCATTTGGTTGTCTCTCGTCTTCGATGTACAGCGTTCTTTGAATGAGTTTCTTTTCTTTTCTGCACAGTTATCTTGATTATCGGTGTATGGAAGCAATGGTATATTCCAAGAGATCCTTGCTCTTCTCTTGATTAATAATAGATAGTGACGCTTGATTCGAATGTCGTGACGCTTGATTCGTTCTTTATTTTGTTGGTTGATTGACAAAATTTCTGCCTTTTCTTAGCATACTAAAATTTCTCCGAGGTTCGTTTAGCGTGGCCATCTGGTGGAGGGTAATTCTGAAAAGGACTGTAGTTAGTGACTGACGTTTCCACTGAGAGCGGAAGTCATCTTCAGAGTCGATTGAAACCTGCTTGTCAGTTTCTGGTGTTACAAGTCTGGGCAGGTGAAACTGATTGGTCAGTCTAGCCGTAACGGTATTGGCTGTAAGACTCCTGCAAAATTTGGCAACCGGCGTCAATGTCGAGGAAAGGGGGGGTTGTTGTTCATCATTGAAGATGTAATAATTAAGTGTATTATTATTCATTCAAAATATTTTCCCGCTTTTGATTGGTTAAAACCACACGTATAATTCACCATAGCCAGCTGTTGTTCACCAAATTGGGAAAGAATCTTCGTCATATTGAATCAATGACGTCAAAAGTGCAGCCCGCTGCAGATTATTGAGCCGATGACGTCAAAATGACGTCGAAATTGCAGTCCTCTACAGATTATTGAACCGTTAACCGAAAAAACCTGGGGACGAGATTGTGTAATCTTTGGCGAGCAGAAAAACAAAGAGCGAAACGGCTAAACTCCTTTAAGAACGCGGAAATATTTTGAATGAATAATAAAGCAATTATTGAATTCGGCTTTCGTAGGATATGAAGAGTTCTTCAGATCTCGGAGGGTGTTATCCACCTCGGCCTTCGGCCTCTGTGGATATGATAACACCCTTCTTGATCTTCAGAATTCTTCATATCCTACTCAGCCTCATTCAATAATTGCTAATTATCCCTAACTGTAATATAAATAGGCCCCTGTGCGCGCTCTGATTGGTCAAAATTCCATGTTTTGTCCGTATAAAACAAAAAACGTGTTTTATTGTTTTGCGCGTGAAAAATCCATATCATAAAGCAAATGAAGAAGCCCAAACCGTGTATTACGCTGTGATAAAACACTCCGGACATTTGAGAACACATCGAGAAATTTAGAAAACGCTCATAAAAATTGTTTTTCGGCCATTTCAATTTAAGGATAAAGAGAAAACAAATAGTGGTTAGAAACATAAATAAGTTTCGCACGGTATATTCAACTTGACGTTTCGTAAGCAACAACGTACATCTTCAAAAGTGACGGTTACAAAATATGATAAGATTTTAAAAGACTAAAACTAAAGCGAGGTATTGGTAACTAGCTAGACAACAAGGAGCAAAAATAACGATATTTTAGATTTTATTCTATTTTACTCTTCCATATTACTTTTCACCCATTCCACCGTTTCGATTTCCCATCCGGTTAAAGATGTATTCGTTGTTGCGTGTCAGGCTTTCCATTCCATCTTGCCAGTCTATTTGTCTTACAAGCATAATTAAGGATTCTATTTCCAGAGGTCTCGTATAGCAAGGCCCTGAAAGATGCGGGTTTAAAATTATTCTTTCATAGACGCGAGAAATTATGCAGCAGAGAGGATGCCAGCATAAACTGGCTTCCCTGCTGTCCGCACGAAACGACAATGAGAGATATAATTTTAGGAACAGGCGTATGTTTCAATTCCACTTGTAAAAACAAAGAGGTTTAGAAATTCCTTGATAATGATGCATTACGTATGCAGAAATTGGCTATTTCATGTTGTTGTTTGTGACCTTTCCTAAACAACAGCAAAGAAATGGACATAGAACTAAAACGCGCGCTTACACACTCGTTGCTGTTGCCCTTACCGTTAAACTTTGAAACTTCTTAAAACCGAATAAACGGCCAAATAATGAACAGCCAAACGAGCACAAAACAAACGAAAGACCGGCCGAACAAAGAGACGACTGAGATTGGAGAGAACATCTCTGGCTGCTATGAAACGAAATCAAAGCATATACAATGATGTTCCCGCAATTTCGTCTCCTGTAGTTTCAAGAAAGTCCCTTCGGCTGTCCATGTATCGCTCGAGCAACACCCTCGGAAAAACTGGGTACCGTGTCTAAATATAACTTAAGAGGGATTACCTTAGTTAGAGGACCTATATGGGGGATTTACTCTCGTCTTGATAATCTCTTGATCATATGTACATCACACAGCTTAAAGCGGTTTATATCTTTCTCTCTCTCTGCTTAATTTACTTTTCTTAGATTATAAACGGTTTGACCGATTTTTCCAAGCGGCACAAAAATAACCTTTGGCAAGTGTTGGCACCGGCATTCGGTGCTAATGTACCCTACATGACCAGTTTAAAACGAGTTTCACTGGGAAAGAAAGGTGCACGACCAAGAAAAACCTGGCGGTGATTTTTTCCGCATTTCCTTGTTGAAATTCCATAAAATTTGGCAAAGTGGTTATAAATGTTTGTTTCACTTAGAGGTCGTTTTGCACGGAAAAAAACTCTTATCAGGCCCGATTCAATTCGAGAATGTTGGAGTAAAAACGAACACAAAGACAGCTTATGATTCCAAATATAAAACTAGCGTGGGCAACAATGTAAGACAACTCTATGGAACCTTAAGATATAGATCACGGAACATTGTTTAGAATAGGAATATGATCTCTTTGTACATATAGATTTGTTTTTCTTTATTTTCACTTCAAAGAAAAAAATGTAATTAGTGAGCAGCGCGTAGCATGCAGTGTGCGCTTGTTAACAAAATGACGGCCGCTTCTTTGCGTTACTTTTTTTGTCTGCCACAGGTGTCTGTAAAAAGATCGTTTAATAAAATTATGAACGACTAGTATATTTATACTAAAACAAAAAGATTATTCGCTCTCGATTTCTATACGAGATAGAAATCTCAAACTCATAATCTAATTGTTAATTAGAAATATTTTAATACAGGGGCTTCAACCCACTGACGTCACACAGCAGGTCGGTGACTTAATACTCTTCCTGAAGACGCTTTCTCCATCACATGATCTTTATCCTCTTTTTATATTACCATCGTTACCATTGTCGTTAACCGAATGACAGTTCTAACTCTTCCACATTTTCCGTGAATTACCGGATGTCACTTTATTGTATAAGTAATTTGCATATACCATAATCGACAACTCTATAAGGCCCAGACTTGCTTAGAGTTTTGTAAAAAGCCAGCATGAAAAACAATAGATCTAAAAAATGTTGTCTTTCTTCCAAAATCATTACAGTGTAACGAGCTGATTGGTCATACCGGAAAAATAAAACACCCATATATGGTAACCAAGGGAACATTCAACTATCGGTAGGTTCTCAGTAAAGGAGATGACATTACTAAACTGTCTTGCTCAAGGCTTCTGAGTTTTTACTTAAACTGTTGACGATTCAGTGGTTTGCCTTTTTCCTTTGGTCGAGAAAAGTTGGCGATGTACCGTCTTGCTTTATTCTTCTTGTTTGTGACAAATCTGTCATGTGTTGACGATACTGTCAACCAAGGCACGTGCAACTGGAGTTGTATTGTCGAAGAAGAATCAAGGAACCTACTGGCTAAGGGAAGAGATTCTTGTATGAGGAGCAAGTAGACGGTGAATGTGCGAACCAAACAGACGCTAAAAACTCAAGTGAGACCGTATTACTTTGGTTAAAGATGGCGGACGGCGGAAAGCATCACGCTCGATTGCAGTTGTTTACCGAAACTGTCTTAGACGGGATTTTTAGGGGCCAGTTTGCTTTTGGAGCCTACAAACAAGTGAACGCCTCTTGTATCTTCAAGTTGACGTCCATTGGAAAATCTAGGCGACTTACCTTCCGCACTTCGCAATCCGTTCTGTACTTTGTTGAACATTTGACAAACTGCTCTAAGCCGAATGCTACTTTTCTGACCATCTTGAGGACGGAAAAAAATACTCGTGTATCCGTTGGTGTCGCCGATACATCTGGAAGTCTGTCCACTGCCAAGTCTGCCAACAACAACGAACTGATTGTTACCGATTGGTGGTTCGCCGTTGCTATAATCATTTCGTTTGTAGTTCTTCTTTATTTCCCCGCTAAATTTATTTTCTTCAGACCATCAGGAATCAAACTGAAGGTTCCTCGAAGGATACAAGAGGTACAAGGAGACATACGTTCTACCAATGAATTACCTGAGAGAGAGAGCGACGTAGGTTACATTTACCTAAAAATGTTCAATCGACAGAATGCGATTATTATATCGAGCATGATATTCGTGGTCATGCCATTCCTACTGAAACTGACGATGTAATGATTCCATCTCAGAGCAACAGTAGTTCAGCTGGATCTCACGAAGGATCAGAAATAGTCGAGGGTACATGTGGTAGTTCTCTTTCAAGCAAAATACAACATGGAGGTGGCGCGATCTTTGGTCACTCTGGCTCTGCCGAGACAGAAAGACCGTCCGATCAAGATTCCGAAATCACTCTTCCCCGTCGTTACCGCCGCACCAGAACCTTGCTACGTAACGGTGGTCGCTTTGAACCGAAACGTGTGAATGAAAAATATCCGACAAAACTTGTGACCTGAATTCTTCTCAGAACAGAAACAGTGATTTTCAACAAGCGAGTACTTCAAAATCTAACAGAAACATTAAAGAACCGAGTGCTGCTAACACCTAAATGGCGCCAAGCAAGCGAGTACTTCACAATATTACAGAAACACTGAAGACCCGAGTGATGCTAACAGCCAAAATGGTGCTAAACAAGCGAGTACTTCAGGAGCTAACAGAAACACTGAAGAACTGAGAGCTGTTAACAGCTTAAATGAAACACGTGTTGTTTTTGAACAGTCTAGTGAAGAAACCAAGTACGCTCTCGCTATTATCGTAGGAGAAACTTACCCTGTAGGGTTTGGAAGTTGCATTGGCAACAAGCTGTTTTCCACCACCCACGAAAGAAACATTACTTGGAATATTGTTAAGTTAATTTTTATGTTTTCTGCCTTACCATTATTGTTTTTCCTTGGTTTGGGAGACTTCTTTTTACTTCTTTTACCAAAACTTCATTCAAGATTATCCGATCATTTTCCATCTCCTTTTCTTACTCGCTCATTGGGTTACGGTTTCCTTACCAGCCATCCCATTCTACTAATTCCAATGGTATTTTCTGCCCTTGGCTATCTTATTAGGCTGTTTTATTTATGTTTCCCTTCAAGAAGTACATCCGTGGCGGAATGGCAGTCGTGCTGCGTTCATCGAATGCATCCAACATGCTTTGCTTGCAAACTTGTTAAATATTTTATCTCAGAGCTTCCTTCACCCTTAAAATCCTGTGAAAATTGTTGTAAGGCAACACCATCAGAATGTTCCAAGTACCTTGACCTTCCGCAGAACATCTCACATAATCTGAAAAAGCAGCCAGATATTTTCGTCAAATACTGGGAATGCTGTTCAGTCTTTTGGAAAAGAAAGATCATCATTTGCAGTCTGGCTAAAGGTATTTTGTTCTCGCTGGCGTTAATTTTAATGAGCATTATATTTGTTATTGTAGGCATTTTCTGTACGTGTCCTCTAGTTTGTTTATGCCATGGGCGCTGGCGGTTATTTGGGTCCAGAGTCATTGAGTCTGTAGTCATGATTTTCTCTCTGGTTTGGGTAACAATTTTCTCGCTTCTTTGCGCTATCCTTTTGGGGGTCGCTTCAACAGGGCTTATCAAACTATTAGGGAGTCACACTATCCAAGTGCTTCCACAGGTTACACTTTTAGCTGTTCTTCTCCATTATTTTTGGAGTTGCTACAAGTCCTTTAGGGAGCCATATCATTATGTGGCCAAATTTCTAGCCTCACGATACCAAAAAGAATTAGACCAACGCGAACAAAATTCTGTAGTTAATGCACTTATCCATTACAGACAGGGAGACTTCAAAATAATCCCAAAAGAGTTATTCGATGATGGGTGCAAAGAATTCGGATTATCCATCAAAAACGACGCCACATTGCTGTTCGTGAAGTTAGTGTTTACCCTCTTGGTGTTTTTATTTGTCTTTCCGATCCTCCGTTCTGATAGTGTTTCGGACCCTACTACTACGAGCGTAATAATTGCCTTTCTTGTAGTGGCTTATAGACCGATCAATGACGCTATTAATGGGGGAAAATTCGAAGTTTTCGAAGCTGAGGCTGACAAAGTTGTCAATGACTACATAGCGAGAAAAAAGCAGGATTCACGTTAAGATCGCGCTAGGGCCGGGGTTGAAATGAAACAAAATAACAAAAGCAAGAAAATATTGAAAAACATGTAGGTAAGCAAGTAAGAATAATTAATAAAGTAAATAAGAGTCAGCAAGTAAGTATGAACGAACTAAATAAGTTGGTAAGTAAATAAGTAATTTAGAAAGTAAACTAGGAATACCTGCCGGTAGAGTGCCAACGAGTATGATACTGACACAGTTGTGCGCCGAGAGAAAATTAAGAAATAACCAGAGTACAGACCATTGTTTAAACTGAATCCGCCATTGTTTAAAAAAGCAGTGCAAAATTCACATGTTTTTCTTTGTTTTCAAATCCACGTGAAAAATCGAAATTAGTCACACCACTATGGCCCTTGCAATAATTTACGACTAACAACGAGAGAAAAAGCTTACATGTAATAAATTCTCGTGAGCTGTTACTTCGGTGCACGCACTTCAGCAAGTGGACTTTGGACCGGTAAGCACTTCGAATCGGATAACTTTCAAACGAAGCTACAGTTGCAAGCTCCCCTAAAATTTTGGAATAAAAAGACTACCCAAATTGATTTGCTAAGTTCCCTGAAGCTTGACAGATAGTGGCTTTCTGGCAAACAGAGCTTCGACTGTTTTTTGCTTTTGTGAATAAGTCGCGGGCACAAACTAACGTAACAGCGACACGTTATGTGACTCGTTCGTCGATCAAATTTGTGATTTCGAGCACACTAGCTCTATTGGAAAGAGGCTTTGTATTCCTTGTGATTATGTTTAAAGTGAATATATTTGAATATATTCAAGTGTTTTTTCCTTAGTTATGGCACGCTGGCGGATTTTGTCTGTTGTTTTGGCCCGGTGTTTTGGCAAGATTGTTGTTTTGGCACGCTCGCCGTGAGTGTCAAATTTGTAATTTTGAGCGCACTAGCTCGTTGAAAAAGAGGCTTTATACACTCTTTGACTGAGTTTATAGTGACTATGTTCAAGTGGTTTTGTTTTTTGTTTCTTAAATGGCACGCTAGCTGGCCGATCTTGTCAAGGCAATTGACCATTTTGGCAAGCTAGCCAAAATGACTGTGGCACTACCATTCGCCGTAATTATTCATGATCTAAATCCATTTGTAAGCTTGATTACTGTATAAAAATCGGTTACACAGTACTGTACTGATTCTTGTGAATAAAGAAGTGTACGATTTTGAAAGTGGTTATTGTCTGACACTGAAATAGCGAGAGTGTGGAAGACGTATTTCCTTGAGAACTTGTCGATCACGCCTTGGCAAACTTGAACCTCATTTGCCATTTGCCATTTTGCCCTTTTGCTATTTATTATTATTATTATTTAAAATTTTACACTTTTAAGGTTTTACAAAACTCGCTTTTGGCAGAGCTAATCTAGGCTGGTTTAACTATTTACATCATATTTATAGAGCAAAAAGTGATTGTAAAACAGCTGCTAGTTACACACATACATTAACAGTTTTAAAATCAGATAGAAGGGTAAAGCAAATTGAAATGTGAAAGTGAAGAGTGATCATCGCAGTAAATTTTCCAATTCAACGGGATTCGAACCCGTGACCTCTGCGATACCGGTGCGATGCTCTACCAACTGAGCTGTGAAGCCCCACATTGGGAGCGAGGTCAATTTATTGAGTTTATATTTTCCCGTGCAGTGAAGTGATGTGAGGTATGTATAAAAAAAATAAATATTTGTACTGCGGTAGTAGATGAAAGTGAAGAGTGATCATCGCAGTAAATGTTCCAGTTTAAGGCCCGTTTACACCGGCGATTTTTGCGGCAACTCGATGCAACTTTTGTCGCGCTCAAGTTGCAACAAGTTTTAAACATGTTCGAAACCCCTGCGATATCGTGGCGACAAATTGCACTGAAAATCGCACCTGGTTTAACACCTGGGATTTTGGAGTTGCAACTTTAGCGCGACAAAAATTGCATCTTGCCGCGACAAAAATCGCCTGTGAAAACGGGCCTTTAAAAGGAGCCCATGCCTTTAAGCAGGTGGTAGTGCATCGCACCGGTATCACGGAGGTCACGGGTTCGAATCCCGTTGAAGCCCTGATTTTTTTCAGGCTTCTTTCCAGTTGCTTAAATTGGAAAATTTACTGCGATGATCACTCTTCACTTTCATCTACTACCGCAGTACAAATATGATTATTTCATATATACCTCACAAATTGAAATGTGTAAAGTAGATATACGGCTACATGCGAAGTTGATAGCTATAGGGTATAATAATTACTTGTGTTTAAATTCAATATTAGAGAATGGGCATCGACATAATAGTCCTCAATCTCAAGTGCAGTTAAAAGCAACTTATGAATTTTTCTTTTAAATGCTCTTTTCGTGAGCTTACGCCAATCGGGGTGTAGACAGTTCCATAATCTCGTACCAAACGCAGGAAAAAACTTAAGTTTAATATGTAATCTAGATTTCTGAACAAAAAAATTATCTGCACACGAGAAACGCGTGTTGTATGCATGAACGTCAGATGAATGTATAAAAAGTTCACGACTATATTTAGGTGTAGAATGAGTAGAAACATCATGCATTATGGTGGAGACCGTTTTAAAGTACAGCATATTAACAGGTAAGCAGCCGACTTCTTGAGTTGACATCAGCCCTCAGTAGCAGTCAATTAAAAGACTGAGGTGTGTCTCGATGAATGCCGGTTTACGTGTGACGTCATTATTTTCTAAAATTAAAAATTACCAATTCTAATGAAGGTTTAGTTCCATCAGATATAAGAAAAACGGTGCTCGTGTTACAAAATCTCACAAGTTATTTCACGACAAGTTAATTCAGAGAGTAGCCGCTTCCAGGCGTTCAGTTAGTCAGAGCGCAGCGCAGAAAACAGCACGCGAAAATAATAATAAAAAAAAAAGCGCCGAGAGGAAGTGCTTTTTTTATTTTTTCGCGCGCTGTTTTCTGCGCTGCGCTCTGATTAACTGAACGCCTGGAATTCAGAGGGTCAATAACTAAAACTGACCAGTCAGGTTACTCCACTGCGGGTCCAATATGTTCTGAGTATTGAAAAGGACAATGTGTCCGCAGTCACTGTGTCACTTCAGTGGCCGTTCTGTCAAGACCCTGGGCATTCGCTTCCGGTAGTGATGACAAATGTATCACAAGTTATCACAAAATGTCCGCGGTGTTAAAAGCTATCACTGAGACATAACTTATAATCGTATTATCACAGAGTGCATGTAGCATATTTTTAATTTAAGTATGATTATCGATCACAAGGTTATTAACACGGTTGTCACAAGGTTACCACAAGGTAACATACTTTTTTGTGCATTATTTTTAATTTTGCCCCCTAAAATTTGCCATATCCGATATCTGGCGATGATTTTGTGGCCTGAATTTTTCCTGTATAACATCACGAAATGAAATAGCGCTGAATTATTATATTAGCCTAGCTGTTCAATGGTTTTGTTTGTTTTATCGCCCACAATGTTTGCCTTTGCCCGTCATAACCATGTTACCAATGGCGACAGAGGTGCTGCCTGTAAACAAATCGAGTCAAACACCTCCCCACAAAGTACTTCTGCATTAGCACGTGATAGGTGTTGATCCAATGACGTTGGCGGAAAATTGGATCTGCTTGGACAATTTTCCTCGGTGGATGATTTTCGATGCCGATTTGAATTTCGTCACGTTTTGTTTATGGTCTGTATATTTAGTCCCGTAATTTCTCATACATACTGCACTGCGCATACAGAATAGTTTACATCAATCATGGGCTGTTGTGGGAAAAACAGCGACGGTGAAAGGAATAATGTTGAGATGAGAGATGGCGCCAAAGGCAAAGGTGGAAAAGCGGGAAAGTGGGGTAAGTTTTGTATTCACGAAACGTAACCTTACAAAACAAACCTGACATACCTTAACTTATCCTTTAGTCATTATTTTTCACGATAAAACCTTCCATATGAAAGCTTATAACGATGTATTGGTTGTTTTATGGCTTCAATTTTAAGGTTACTGCTAAACGTAGGCTAATGAGTGGAAGAAATAACCTGTAAACATGCATAAGCTTACATTAGCTTAAGTTCAGCATAAACTCACCTTGTGCCCTGGCTAATGCTCATTTGTACTTTGCCATCATGAGAATTTCTTCCAAACGAATCATATTCGATGCTTTTAATTTGTTTCGTAACTCGCCGCATCCTCTGCTCAATATGTCGCACTGTGAAATTTGATTCCTAGCATCCAGCAACTTCCTTGTTTTCATGTTCGTCGTTTTCCCGGCTCGTTTTATTTAACAAACACAATATCAAACCAAACGAAAACTCAGAGTGGCATTCGATTTTAACTTTCTGCTTCCCTTGGGTTAGAACCAGGCTTGTACCTAACAACTAAATTGCCGTAACTACTATACGGGTTTTAAGGGTCGTAATAGGCATAGAACGAACCCATTGTGGAAAGTAAGCTCATAATATTACAAGTAAGTGGTGATTTATTAACGTTATGCAGCCAGTCACACTTGTAGTGAGTGTCAAAAGAGAGATTCTCAGAATTGTGAATTTGGATTTGTCGGTCATGCAGTATGAAGCTGCCAGAATTTGAACTTATTTTCTTTTTTTGTCTCAAATTAGACCTATGCCAGACTTATTGTCATATGAGAGGCATAGATGCCTATGATATCTAAGAAATAGTGCACTCCATGGTCATTTAGATTTCCTAACTTGTATAATTAATCCACTTACCACTCCAAAAAAAAGAAGAAATTTGGAGCTCAAGTCTCATCTGGCAGTTGCTTGTAGGACCATCACTGAGTGCATATGGTGTTTCATATTTTATTTTGTCCCCAATGACCCCCTAATCAGCAACTATGGGCCAAGGCTTGCCCCAGTCTAAAAAAAGTAAAAGAAAAGTATGTTATGAATGTGCAGTTCCACAAAATATGCATACTCCCAGGACTTTCATTAATTGAAGAAATAGGAGGGTATAGGATTCTAAATAGGCAGGTACCCCTAAGATCTCTTTGATGAAACTTGGTATGTTGTTGTTATAAGACAAGGGGATATTAGAAACGTAATAAAAAGAGGGGGTCTGTGCTTGTTTTCACGCCACAATGCTGACAAATACGGTTATAAAGGTGATTTTTGGTGATCTCCATGCGCAACAAAATAATAAGCGCGATTATTTTTCAATGGGGCTTGTTATATCACACAGAGTTTGACTTTCTTTGATTGTTAATTCATCTACGTCCCAGAAAAAATGGCTTCAAATACCCTGCATTATTCATCAATATTTTTATCCTTTAAAGGAAACATAACTTGGACTTACTCTGTTGGGCCCGTTTCATCTCTCTCTGTAGCATTTATTTTATTTGCCAAAAAAGTAGCCATAGATTTCTGCCATTTTTTTTCTCAGTTATTGAGGATATTGTTCCCATTGAATTATAAGATAAAAAGTGGGGGTCACCGAGCTCCTTTTAGCCTCCTATGCAGATGTTCTTAGGCTTGTCACGCATTCCTCCCCATGACTGTCTGCTCAACGCACTGGTCACTTCCGTTCACTGGCAGTTAGCCTTTGTTTCGAAAGAACCAATCCTCTGTTCTGCTAATGTTGACATCTCAGTTGTTTGCCAGGCTGTGTGCCATGTGCTTATGCATTGTTTAGGCTCATCTATATTGCACGATATTTGCTTTCGAGGGGCAAAGAGTGGAAAATAAGAATTTTTCCGTTAAATGTTGCTTACTTGCATTTAATATTGTGGTGCTGGGCCCGGTTGTTTCATTAGAACTATTTGTAAGTAGAGCGTAGGTTGCTTCTTATTTACCCACGTGCAGGTTTTTCTTCTGAGATACCATAGCTTTGCTTCAAGAAAGCTTCACGTTTCTACAGAGAGGTTCTTATGTTTCTTCCATCAATTTGGTTAAGCTTATGTTTCTTGAGTTTGATGAATAGGTTTATTGTCCTTTTGCCCCATCTGGCTCCACATAATTAAAATGTGGCTGTTAATGTGTGAATCAGTTGACTGTTTTGTGTGTTGTATATCCCATTGTTTGACTTAGTTCAGGTAAGACGGTACCGGTCCTCAATGTGGATCGTATCAGTTGGCGGTACTTCTGAAATAATATGTACGTATGCAGTTGCTGGTGCAACTTGTACGTAAGTGAGAATGTTGAACATTTTGCAACGCAAATTTCTCGTGTTGAAGCATTGGGTCAAAATCAGTCAAAGTTCAGCTTTCCATGGATGGAGAATCTATGATTGGCTAACTGCCAATGAACGCATGTGACCAGTCTATTGAGCAGACATTTGTGGGCAGGAACGCATGACAAGCCTAAGAATGTCTGTGTGGGAGGCTATGTTCCTTTAAGAGAAAAGGAGCATTTATCTCGCTATTGAGCTTAGTTTGAGGGAAATCTCTTATATTTTGTACGCGCACACAGTAGGAATGCGTAATGCAAAACTAGGGAATCACCTTAATTGGAATTTCCAGAGGGGTGGGGGGTCTTAGAGAAATCCCTTCCGTGGGGGAGGTATGAATATTTTCTGGAATTACAAAATAAATAAATAAAGTGGCAAGTGGCATGAAGGAACCTGGAGTATTGATTTTAATTACATGTACTCTCCCAAGATGAGTTTTTTATAAAGAGTTATTGATTATATGGATACCCATGTTGAGGCCCTGTTAGAGGTTTTCAGGATATAGGAATGGCTGGATATTTTGTTAAAAATTAACAGGATCTTTTTGGTGGGGAGGGGGGAATTAATGGGATGGGATATTAAGATCAGGTAAAGCAGGATATTGAGTAGGAAAATTGTTAACTTTTGTAATTGGTATTAATAGGTACAGGATATTTATCTACCAAAAGTTAACGTGATGTGGGATACCAAAACCCCCCAAATTGGGCCTTCACGTTGTCTAAAAAGCCATGCTTTATTAAAGTGAGATATTTTAAAGTACCTGTTTCACTTAAAGACGTTTGCGCCCATTGCTACTGCGCATCTCTACTGCGCACGCTATTCATAAGGCACGTGCGTGCCACGTCATTTTCAAGCGCAACAAAACATAGAGCTGATGACCTTTGCGTTAAACTTGGTGTGCGAATATTTTTGCTGGATGCTCGGTGACCCCCACTTTTTTTTTCGGCAGATCACTTCCTTTTCTGATTTTTTCCATTATACTGAAAAAAAAAAACTGTGCGTGGGAAGTTTTGATTATTTATCATAGTACTATTCAAATAGGGTCGAATTGGTACATGGATTCAGGTGTGCGTGACTTATAAGTTGCATTTTTTATAAAGGCTAATTCTACCTGAGTTAATGACAAATGTAGCAAAGATCTATCAAATAGGCCTATATATGCTGTGTTAAACACACTGTCATAATTTAGATATGATTCTTCAACTTAAATATATGCTGATAGTAATGAATCCAGCCAGAATCACCTCATGTGACTGGAAATCCTAGAAATGCTATGGTCTATAATGCACCTTATCTTCAAAACAAGTTCGGTGACCCCTGATTTTTTTTACGTTTTTAATCTTATCTTATCATTTTCTACCTGCAGTGAAAGTTTTAAAAAAGTCGGTGCATGGGAACTTTTGGGCACGAACGTCCTTAAGTCTTTATCACGAAGAAAATTTTTGAGGCCATACATTCTTATTTCTAAATTACTCATTGAAAACACTTGAGAAATACAGGAGGCACTTGGCTAATGCCTGGAACTCATTCCTCTTGTGTTCTTGATGTATCTGTTGTGGTTTGAAATTATACTTGATAAATTTACCTTTATTTTGTCAATGAAAGTAAAACCAGTACATAGTTTTGTTAGCATAGGGATCCGGCTGCCAGTACAATACTAGATGACTTCTGTGTGATTTCTATTATTTTGTGACCTTTTTGGCATTTGTGTGCCTATAGACTTGTAACTCTTTATTATATAATAATGTATTGAAAATATTTTCAGGAAATCCCAAACAATTTGATCCAACATTTAATGGACCAATCAAAAACAGGTGATTGAAGAAAACTATTTTTTAACACATAATGCTAGTTTAACACTTGCTATGAGTTTCTGGTAGTGTACCTGAGCTATTCAAGGTGAGGGCAAGCCAACCATGTGAAATAAATAGCAATATCATGGTGACACTGTTACAGTATATTGTACTGTATAAAGAATACAGATCATGCAGAATACAGTACAGAGAGTAGTAAATACTTCATGCCGAAGACACCAAATAAATACTTCAGCAATCTAATGACAAAACAACAAAAACTTTTATTTCACCTCAGAGTTAAAAAATTATAATGTTTGCTAGTTAGAGTAAAAACAATAATGATAACGGTGCTGGCTACCCGAAATGACTTCAGAGTTAATTGTTGGTGAGTTGATGAGACATCTTCATCAAAGTCATCTTTGCACGATATCAACAACTGCTGCATTTTGTTATTGTTGGTTTCTGGAATGATAGCATGCATGCATACATGTAATACATGTACATTTATGTAATTCATGATCAAGTATTATTGCACAGATACATTATTGCTTGCTATGCTTGACCTAAGTTTGCAATTTTTATCCTTTCAGGAGTTGCACTGACTGTATCTGTTGCATTCTCTTTGTCCTTTATGTGGTTGGTATGGTAGTCTTGGGCATTATTGGTAAGTTGTAATTGTTACTGTATCTCAGACTGATCTTTGTCTAAGCCCAGAGACCTGCAAACACATGCATGTTTGGGATCAGGCAGTTTATTGAGTATACATTATACAATAATGAAATGCCACCACGAAAACAAGTTTTTCGTAGCAACCAATAAGAAGAAGCATCCCTTCAACTGTTCTTGAATTTTAAACATTTAAAACTAACAACTTCTCGTAGACAACTCTCAGTCTGATGATGGCCTAGAGCATGCAACTCGAGTAACTAGTAATAATCTCCATCTTTTATATTTGTAAATAACATTATATATTTTACAATCACACAGATGACTGGTCCATGATTGAGACAATAATATTAACACAAACATAACTAACAAGAATATTTAACTACCATATTTACTCATGCATAAGTCAACCTTTTACGACCAAAAAATCAGCCAAAAAATCGCCCTCGACTTATACACGAGTCATACAAAAAGACCTGACAAAGCAGTCCAAGAAATTAGCATAACAATTGCCTGAACTGCATTCGGAAAACTGAGTTTACAAAACATGTTCTAATTGTGGTCGAGTTTCTTAGTTTTCAGCGCAGACTTCTTCAACAAAAAAGTGTGAAATAATAAATGTTAAATGCTTTAAACATAAACCTAGTGGAGATGATTTCTATTCTGTGGAGCATATGTTTCTCTTTAATAGAGCTTCGCTGCTGTTTACGGTGCTGAACTTTCGTTTTCATTGAACGATTACTGTAGCTTAGTGACCTGGCAAACTTCAGAAAGCACGTGGAGTTATCTTAGTTTCCAGTACTCCTCAAATTTGTAGTTTGGTTACCAAGTTTTCCAAGATGGTGTTTTTATTGAGCGATCTTTCGAAGCTATTCTGCGTTCCTTTGGTCTTATCTAATCTCAATTTAAACTCAACATTGAGATCAAGGTTAGTTAAATGCAATGCGATTTACTCCCAAACATCATAAAATACTTCACTAGTAAATCGAAGAGCTCGTAAGTGCTTAAATCGCGATTAAACCAGTCTTGATAAACTTCACAGCGTAAGGTTACACCTCTGCTTTTTTAATTCACCGTGGTTTCAATACATTCTCAGGAAGAAAAGATTGACATTTTGGGAAATTTCTATTGGTCTGAATTTTATTTCTTCAACCATAAATAATGAAAAGTCTGATTTTTGACCTGGAAAATGAGGGGTAGAGTTATACACAAGTTCGACTTATACACGAGTAAATACGGTACTAACTGATTGCTGTATACAATAGCTGGTCAATAGGTAATTATGCATAAGTGCCCTGAAGTCTTTACAGCTTTCTGTAGAATTGTATTATTTAATAATAAACGTAACAAATAGGATAGAAGAAAAACTTGTTATTCTTCTTTTAATTTGTAAAAAAATGTAGCTAATTAAGTGGATATCAATACAAAACTATCAATATAAATCTAAACAGAGAAGATTAACTAGGCATCCTGGGATGAGAGTCATAGGACATAACAATGTCCAATAGCATTTCTTCACTGGCATGATTACACAACTCATACATATTGCTATAGTAAAACTACACAATATTGTATAGAGTTTGATATGATTTATTTTGAAAACTCTTATTGCAGCTTATATAAAAGGCAACCCTTACAAACTCCTAAATTCAGTTGATTCTCAGGGTAAGTTGTTCATTTTTGCAAACTAAAAATAATTTCTGCTATCAAATTAAATAAATTTGAGTGCAAAATATTGTGTTGGGAGCAAAAATGATGTACAAGTTCATATCTGGTATAGTAAGGGTTTAATGATGTACATGTATGTAGGGTGCTGTAGAACGTTCCTCATTATCATGATTAAATTTTAATGAATGCTATGAATTGATTTGCATTATATTTTATCTGACTTGTGGTAGCAACGTATGCTAGCATTCTCGACCCCAGAGCTCTTCTCTTTTGCGCATGACAGACGACAAGAAGAGCTCTGGTAACCCTGGACCAAGCTCTTTCGTTATTTGTTGTTGTTGAAGCAAAGAAAGCGCTTCTGATTGGTCAGTCTGTGATGCAGTGAAATTTGAACATGCCTTGTGAAGGTCGTCCTTCCCTCTTGGAAATTCTATGTCTGTTTTGTATGCAAATCACAGATAGTGCATGCAATCCTAAAATGTGCAATTTTCAGAGGATTTTAGTTTTAAAATGGTTTCAAAAGTCCAGAACATTTCATTTTAGCTCTTCCAACCGAGACATGTTTGATGTTTGCATGCAATGGCTGAATGACTTTAAATTAATCATGTGAACTCTTTAAAATCAAATAAATATTTCCTAGCGGATTATCTCAGCAATTTTTACTGTTGAGGAGGTGTACACGAACCAAAGCTTTTATTATTCCCGTCTCCTTAATTTTTATCATAATACTGAAGCTAGATATCGTTACAATGGTTTTGAAAGCACGAGCATGCGCTATGAGACCCTTGTAGCCAGATTCTGGCTACGCGTGCTTGGGGTTGCCCAGAGCTCTTGTCGCCGTCAGTCACGTGATAAAAGACAAGAGCTCTGGGGTCGAGAATGCGTATGCTAGCAACTCTGGGATGGGTAATGACAACATGTCAATTTAGAGAGTCTCTTAGGTTTTTTTCATTGTACATTGATTGCCAGCATATTTCTGTAAATTATAATGTTATAACATTGTCACACATTCTTCACACATTCTTCCAGCCAAAACTTAACCATTCCATCATCTCTTTAAATTAGTTTAGCAACTAGCTATTAACACATCTCACAGCACACTTTAAGTGTACTTGTTATGTGAGTTGCACTCTTTCACTAATATTTTCTCATCTCTTTGTAGGGAATATTTGTGGCTTTGATGAAGTTGTCGCGTAAGTTTAGAAAAAAAAACACTTTTCTACATGTAGATTGACAGTTTATTGCATTGGTTATTGCATTTTTCAGGCTTTGTTTAACCCATTGACTCCCAGAGCTTTTTGCCAAAATACAGTTTTGGGACATTCTTAAGATTTTCAGGCTAGATATGGGCCAAATTAGCTCCAATCTTCTTATTAGGCATTTGGAACATGACAGCATGCCTTTCTTGCCACTAGCATCACGTTTTACAACTTACATTTTTTTCCGGCCATGCACAGAAATCAACATTTGGACGAGAAAGTGACCTACATCTTTAGGGTCTTTGGGTTCTTTTGGCTTTTCGTTTTCTTTTTCTCCTTTTCTTATCTTTTTGCTGCAGTGATTGACTTTCTACTGGGCTTGCTTCCCATTCCAAAACTTCAGAGCAATCATCATCAAGACAGGCAATTTTTGCCATGGAGTAGCCATGTGTAGTGACAGGAAATTTTGCTCTGAGTTTTTCACTCAAATTTCTGAGCATTTCTGTGCATATTTCAGACTCCATTGAGCTGATAACTGATCTGTGTATCATTGGAAAGATATTTTCCTCCTGCAGAAATTGAGTATAGCTTATACCAATTTTGGTCAAAAGTGATAACGTGAGAAGTGGAACAAAGGCCAAGGCTTGTCACCGGCGGTTAAAGGTGGCATGGGAGTCAATGGGTTAATTTCTGATACTTTTATGAAACTGTAGGGAAACAGTGTAAAATATAAACTTGAAACTTAAATTTCGCAAACTTCAAGACATTCATTTAGTACAATCATATACCAGTGTTCCAGTGAATTTTTTTTGGTAAGAGGTCATTTAATTTTCAGGGGGGTCGCACAAAGTAGGTCTACCTAGCTAACCGTAGCTGCGGCACTATGTAAAGAAAAGGGGGTGGGTTGGGGGTGGGGGATTGTTGGGCAAACAGATAAAGGTTTGACTTTCGGGAGTCTAAAAATGTTTGATATTCGATACCTCAGAATGCTTTCTGGTACAGAAAATTCATAGCAAAACTGAACAAAATGATTTTCCTTCTTATCCGTGTTGGGTCAGGTAGCGGTTGCTGCCGGGTTTTGACCCAAGACCCGTCTCTTATCTGGAACACTGATATACGTCAGTTTATCTTCTGGTTTGAAAACTCTCTTCTTCATCCAAAATTTGTTAACATATAAAATTCACAACAACCAACCAAATCCATGGTTAGAATACCAGGCAAGCATACTCCTTTTGTCTTCCATTACATGGAACTAAAATCCAGAATTTTCTCTGTTTTCTATTGTGGTCCAAAATATTTTAACTCTTCCTCTTGAGATCACTGGCTTTGTATCTCTTGCGTCCTTGAAATAGGGAAAAAAGATTAGTATGGCTTGTCAATATGTCATTTACTATTAATAACAATGTGTAATTTTCATCATCTTATATTTCATGGAAGGGAAGTCAAGAAGTTTACAAGCCCAATGGTTTTATTAAGTTCTCTTGCCATTTTCTTTATTCTACTAGTTTTTTATGGCAAAATGTAAATAAAATAAAAATAATAAATTTACTGTGTTTCCTTGCAGGGATCGACCCAAACTTGTTTTCTTTGACTTAACAGAATGTATTTCTACACTCACAGAAATTTCAACCAGCGTGTTTGGGGCATCATGTCCTACAAAACAGGTGATCATGATTATATAAAGCAAAAGTAGTTAAATTTGTAATTTGTAGTTTTCATGCACATACTTTTGATCGGCCTGCAACAGTTGCCAGCACTTTTTTAACAGCTGCACTTGACAGATCATTACATGTACTTCCACTTTTTAACAACTGATGATACAGTACTGCTCAGAAGAAACCCTAGAGGCAACCCAAATGCAAGAACAAGAATGTGAAAGGAACAGCAACTGAACAAATACAGGCAGATATCGAATGGATACGGAACAGTAATGGATCACAAAAAGGAAAAAAGCATTCTCTAGAACGCAAACTATAAGAGAATGCATTCTTCAGAACACATACTAGTAGGCTATCTGAGTGCTTACCAGGGATTTGAAAAAGATCCAATTAAATACACGTTCTTCCAATTTTTGTCTTGCCCAGCAGTCTTGAGAAAAATGACAGAACGAATCATCTGATGTAATTTTTTATTTCTTTTTACACACACTAAGCAAGCATCTTCCCTGCATCTTGTCCATTTCATGTTCGTAGTGGCCATTTTGTTATTGTCAACAAGCCTATTAAAAAGTTATGTCCAAAATAAGGCAATGGATTGACAAGTTGAGGTAGACTGGGATTGAACGGTTTCTGCATGAAAAGAATCAAAACAAAACCTCAATGTTTTGGTTGACCTTATGTTGTTCACCAACTTTGCGGAAGGATCGGTGGGAGTAGCATTCAATCCTTAATTTGCATTTGCCTGTTTAAGTAACATCACTAAAAGTATCACAAAATGTTGAGTGTTGCCCTTGCTTTAGCTTGTTGGCAGTACTGTGTACTGCTCCCTTCTTCCAGCCAAGTTTTCTCTGCATTTGCCGAACAGTTTTTCAGTGATACTTCAATGTTGAAATTTATCTCACTTAAGTATCTGGGTAACTACACGTACAAGAGCCCAAAGTTTGTCTTTTGCTTGCATTTCTTCATTGATAGTGTTGAAAGTGCTTGGCTAGCTCATTACTTATTTTCCTTAGGCAATCAGACTACCGGTTGCTTTGTATCATTTTGGAAAAAGATTCCTTAACTGGCCTTAAAATTACATTACAATTGTCTTCCTGTATTTTTCAAGTAACAACCAAGTATTGCTAATTCCTTGGAAGCATTCATGTAAATGAGTTCTCAAAACCTCGTTCTTCTGAACGAGTTCCAAGAATGCGTACTGATGGAACACTTACAGAACAGGAACAGGAACAGAACGGGTACAGAAGAAATGGTTAAAGAATATGAATGGGAATGTGGGTGGAACGGCAACAGAATATGTTCTGTTAGTTTTCTTCTGATCAGTACTATACTATGCCAATGCCCAGCCATTGCGAACCAATAATGATAATCTTTGAGACGTGACGAGTTTCCATTTCAATCTGTTAAAAATGCCCTTAAATTTAGCATGAAGTACTTAACTCCAAAATGAGCTTGATGATCCCCAGTTTCTGGTAATTGTGAAGAAGAGCTCCCCAAAAAACCTGTCGGCGGACTGTTGGTCGTCTGTTGACTGACAGGTGGCTGACTCTCGGCCGTTTGTTGGCCAACAGGTTTTGCCCGAAATATAGGCTACCTGCCGGCTGACAGTCGGCCGACAGTTGGTAATGTGTCGGTAACTTGTCGGTAGCTTGTCGGTAAAACGCTAACACAAACCTGAAAGTTTTCTCTCGGTTTTCGCTTGATACAGCATCCAAAATGTGTAATACATTGACAAGAATAGCCTTTCCTTCTTAGTTTTGGTAAATGCCGCTCAAGGCTAGCGACACGGAAGCCAAAACTAACCAGCGAATTTACGAAGTCTCGTAGTGTGCTCCAAGGACAGCCTGCAAGAGGGAAGGCACAGGCCATGCTGCATCTGTTCTCTTTCATCCTCTGGAGAACCTGGTCATACCTGCACTCGGAGTTCTGCAATGACCTTCTTTGCGTTTGAGAGGTGCCTCTTGAGGTTTTTAATGACCTCGTCCTTGTTCTGCGCAAGGTTGGCACACCATGCACTTTAAGATTCTCTGAGACATGTTGTTTGCGAACTACGTCGTAATGATAATAACATAATGATAATAAGAGGCCGCGTTGCATTGTAGGGCGATTTGAACAAAAGTGTTTGTATACTGATACGTAGCTTATGGTTTTCAGAGTTTTTGGCCGAGTTTTCGATTAAATTAATTATCTTCCAATGCGATTCTTAGATTGTCTGGTGGTTTGTAAATTACGCAAGTGATTATATCCTATACGCATCTGATAACAACATTTTGGAAGAAACGTTTCTTTACATACTTTCAACTTAATTGCCGTCGATTGGTAAGTAGGTGAAGTCTGTCGAGTATTAAATACATCACCTTTACAGAATGTTATGTCACGTTAACTGTTTGTTTTTACCACAATTTTTCTTTTTTCTTAACCTGTCGGTAACCTGTTTGTTAGCTGTCGGTAGGCTGTCGGTATACTGTTGGTAGACTGTCGGTAGACTGTCGGTAACCTGTCGGTCAACTGTCAGCTGACAGGTTATTTTGGGAGCTCTTCTTCACAATTACCCATTTTCTTATTATTTAATTGTGATCAGCATGATCAGACCCAACTTTTTGCAAAGTTTAAGATGTTTTTGTTCAGAACATTAGAGCAATTATGACAAAAATAAAGTCACCAAAAAACATCATAGCATGATGATATTCTGAATACAGTGAAGAACTCATTGAGACATAAGCTCTCAAGCTGACCCTGTGAGAGAAAATTGAACATGAAGTTATCCATATTTCAATTAAAACAGAAAATTTCACGTTAGTTGACAACACAGTAGCATACATATAAAGCATTCTTACGAGGTTTCACAGAATGCTTGGGAATTCAATTGTGGGGTCACCTACAAGAGAAATGAATGAAAGTGAGATGTTTTCATGTATTCAAAAAGGTACCGTGCTTTGAGTAGATTTTTAGTAAGTAATTTTTGCACTTACTACCTGAAGTTTGAGCAGAATCTGTCGTAAGAATTCTGTTTAGGGATTCAAAGCAACTTTAAATTTTCGATAGTATGTTTTCCAGAATGTTGTAATGTGTATATGAACATGCGTGTAGAACCCAATTGGCAAAATACTGTTAAAAATAATTGATGCCTTAATTTTGGTCTTTAACAAAACCACTACAGAGCTTGACTTCCCGGAAAAAACCTTGGGGCCAGCTGGCCCCTAAGTTATCAGATTTAGTTGCCAACAAAAGTGTTTCAGTGAAAAGTGTGAAAAGTTAGTTGCCAGTGAAAAACATTTGGCATTGCATTGGCAACCCCAGCAGTCACAAAGTTGAGTTCTGCACTACATGTACACGTTCAGGTAGAAAATACAATTTGGAACACTTCATTCTGTCCAATGTCATGTTTGTTTTGGCTATTCCAGGCTAGAGATTTAGCAATGTGAATAAATTAGTTTTGCATTTTAATATGATCTTTCCAAGCTAGTGATGAAGTTTAACTGACTGCTCAGGTGAATTCAATTTAATGTGTGTTACAGTTAACCTGATTTCCTCAGTCATATCATGCAAAAGACCTCAACCTTTTGGCCAAGTTTATCTGTCATTTGAAATTTTAGTTTGTAGCTAAATATGTGTCTTATCTCACTGACTTTGCTCCTTTCAGCTTTGTGCAAAAAAGTGTCCAGACAGGAATGCCTTGGGATTCTCATATGACAATGACACATCAAACCTTGTGTGTGATTATGATCTTGATTTCACCACTTTTTCTCCAGATGAAAAGGTAAATTATGTCTTTTAATGCATTAGTCATGTACATGGATGCACATGTAGAGTGCTTTGTACTAGGGGGCATTAGGCTTTGAAATCTGAAACTTCAGACTTCAGGTAGCAGCTTCAGAAACAGCAAGTTCTTATGTACCTGATACATGCTGGTAAGAATATTTAAAAGTAAGGTGACTAACCTTTCTTTAATTAAAGGAATTTGAGAAGTTTGGCTTTCTCAACTATTGTTACACAGTCAATTGTTGGGAAGCCTATTTGGTTTATTTACATTTATTTATTAAGTTAAAATTTTAGGAGAGGGTTGGGTTGGTGCTTAAACCTAGGAGGGGACTTATGTCCTATTGTTTTTGCACCAGTACTGTGGTAAAAATCCTTAAATAAATAAATAAATAAATAAATAAGTAGATGTAGACTGACATTCCACTGGCAAGGAGACCAGTGTATCCCTGTACATGTACATTATATTAATACTATTATCTGTCAGTATTTTTAGAAACAACACCCCACTTTTTAGCTCATTCATGCGTGCACAGTGCTAGCGATGATTGAGTATTGTGAGGGACCAATATTGTCGACGGAAGTTGTGGTCCATAGACAGAAATCTGTGGATGGAAGTCTGGGACGGAAATTGTGGACTGTAGACGGAAGTGAAAGTATCCTCACCACCCCACCCTGCTTTGGCTTAACAAAAGTCTAAATAAACTTCCAATGTCGCTGTAATAAGCGACTGCAAACATTAAGCAACGTGTGTATGCTGAAATAAATAAATTTTAACATCAAGTCAGAATGTTGCAACCTCTGAAAATCGCCATATGCTCGAGAAGCCGAAATGTTTGCACCTAGGGGACCCTGAACGATAATTTTCTTCCTACAACCATTGCGAAAACATGAAGATCGGAGCGCTTTCCAAGTTTAATACAGATTTAAAGCACCTTCTGGGGCTTTAGAAACAACAGTGGTAATATAAATTATTACTTGAAGTTGATTTAAACTTTTGGAACGACTGGTATAGCCATGGGCGTTAAAATGACTCTAAAAGCGGTCGGCAAAAACTAAAGCTTTCGCTTTGGCGTGAAGAATTAATTTGAACACTGCTCATGCAGCGCGACAAGTTTTGCATTTCTTTCATTTGGTTCCCTTTATTTTGGAATTTTAGGTTTTTAAAGTGAACAGTAACTTGCACGCTGGATTTCTGCATAATTATCTAATTTACATCGACCTCCAGGTGCAAATTAGCTCTAAAATTGTTTATTTAGATTGTTCACTTCGTTCAAATATTTTTGGGAGTCTTATTCAGCTACTACAGAACTGCCAAGAAAAGGACTGAATGGCCACTAATATTTAACACACTTGAAATACGACTGATCTCAACGTAATTGGCTTGTTTTTGTCGTCTTTTTGATTTACAACTTTCATTTTTTCTTTCGCATCACCATATAAATATTTCATCACATGGCGAAGAAATTAATTGATTTCTTGTTTTCAGTTTGATTTTTACGTGAGTTCTTCGCTTTTATTTTCCGTTGTTTTCTCAAATATTAGCCGTTATAGTACAAGAATGGAAATTCTGTTGTATTTGGTTTTGTCAATAGTTAACTAATTTTTTTTTTTCAATTTTCTTAACCTACGCTTTTAGGCTGGCCTAAATCTACATATTATTTAACAGCATAATAGTTATTTTACTAGATATCTTGAATATTTCACCCCGAAAATCATAAATTAGATTTTTAGACATCCTCATATTTTGTTACTCTTAAGCAACCTATTGTCCTTGATAGAACTGTGGGAAGACTGACTGCTAGCCCTGGGTTGGTGGGAGGCACAGTGGCCTCATGGTTAGTGTGCTTGTCCCGGAAAAAGCAGTCTGAGTGCAAGCCCTGACCAGGGACACTGTGTTGTGTTCTTGAGAAATATACTTTTCTCTCACAGTGCCTCCTTCCACCCAGGTGTATATAAAAGGTCTCGGGTGAACACTGGGGGTAACCCTGCAATGGTGTAGCATCTCATCCAGGAGAGAGTAGAAATTTCCTAGTTCCTTCATGCTACAGAAACTGGGATAAGCTCTGACCTGTTAGGCCCCTTGGCTCATATGCAGACCTTTACCATTACTGGGGTGGTTCAGATACAACATGTGGACTATGATTGATCAGTGGTTTTCAAATTAAAGGTAACCATCGACCAATCATAGCTCACGTTGTTTACCCAGAGCTCCTAGTGCCAAAGGCTGACTTTTAATCTTCCCTAACTTAACATAAAGAAGCAATTAGTTCTGAGATGATTTGTGCGGTTTTGGTGTTCATGGGAATGGATCAACAATATGTGATCCCACATAATGCCTATCCCTGCAACAAAGGGGACTGTCTGATTTCTAATCTCAATGATGAATGGATATTTTCCCAAGAATAATTAACAGTTATTTACTGACACTAAGGTGAATAAATGTTTTAGTATATACCACACAAGCTGAATAACTAGCAGCCAAAAGAGTAACTTTACTTGTGACAATGTACTGACAAATTCCATTTTGTTTTTCTTCGGCTGCTCTGAGGTAAATAGTACTTGGCTAATCACCTCCAAGCTAGCCAATCAGCATGCGCAAAAAGTACTTTTCACTTGTGTGGTATATACTAATGATATCTATTTGAACTTCATTCCTGCTGTTTCATACGGGTTCAACTGTACCAATATTTCGTAACGAAACAGCACAATGCACATTAGTCATTACGTGAATGAGCTGGCTCTAAGAGCCCTTTGGTTAAAAACATGTTTTCTCATCCTTTAAAATTGGTATTATGTTTGGTGTGAAAGATCCTATCCCTCTTGGGCTCTGTGCGGGTGTGGTATACAAGTTTTTGAGTGCGGGCTGTAGTGCCTGCTATGTCAGCAAAACCACCTGGCATTTTTCCATACATGTGCATACGTGAGTACATGTTGAGTGATCGGACCTCACATTTTTAAACATTTACAACATTCTGAGCATTGCCGCATTTTATGCTCTAATGAATGTTTTAGTGTCCTAGATCACACTTCCACCACCTTCCAATTAAGATAAAGAATTTAGCCATCCATATTTAATGGGAAAAACCTACACTCAACCATGAACTTTATCAAAGCATGTTAATTTAAAACTTTCTTTGTAATATTTTGCATTGTCATGTTTCCTTTTGTTCTTACAGTTAATTAGCGTTTTGTTCACACTATATATTCAACTCTGTACTTTGTAATTTAACATGAAGATGACAGAAGTTTCTGTAGAAACATGTTTTTAAAAAGTGTCGTGTTTTTTCTAAAAATATTGACATGTCTGCTAGTATCCAGACCTTTTGGCATTATTGTATATGCATTTTCAAACAGATGGGTTCATGCCTTTGTAGTCTCATCACATTACTATAGGCAAGATATAAGAAAAACGTATTAAAAATTACATGTTATAATAGCTGTGGAATATTTTTAATGAAGTCAATATGCATATAAACAACAGTAGGTTCTTTTGGTGGGTAAATATGCTTGAATACTTGTCTGCAGAAATTACCTGTTCCAGGAAGTGAACAGTCTTCCTTGAGCTATGCTGTCAAAAAACTGTTCACTTTGAGGAACAGATAATGTCCAAGGACAAATATCTGAGTTACTTTTGGCTCCAAATAGAGGCCAATGTGTGTATTATACTTCCAATACATTTTGTCACACAAAGAACTTTTGAAAATCAAGGAATATCACTCTGCGAATATATGTACTCTCGCGTACATTCTTAGATTTCAACAGAATATACATATAGAACATGAATTTCAATTAAGTGACATATGCTCCATGATTTGCTTATGGCAACCTCGATATTCCCTTAAAAAGAATTTTATATAAAAAGAAAAAGAGTTATCTCCAATAGTCTGATTTCTTTGTAAATGGAGAGCTACTGTAATATGTTTTATGCTGCACAAACAGGAATTGGCAAGATATATCCAGGATAAGAGATGTGCTCCATACTACCTCCAGAGCTCTGATGGTATGTTATTGTCACTTCTTTTCACGTTATATCCTTAGTTGTTCATTCTTCTTTCTGTTGCAAACTATTGTCATATTATTATTATTATTATTATTATTATTATTATCATCATAATTATGAATATTATTATTACTAGTTTAGCCAGGGCTATGAAAGTGCTGCTGAAATTGGGATGTTGTTTGCAAATTGAAGTAGGGATTGTATAGAGCTTGTGTATTGCTTGAATCAAGATTCTTAGATAGTAAGTAAGTAAGTAAGTAAGAACTTTATTTCGGTGGCAAAAAACCTTGTAGCCTGGGTGATACCCATACTAATTAGGGGACACAACAAAAAAGAATGCTAACAGTAATAAAAGTAACAAGTATTTAGATACACAATCATGATGGTAGCTAACTTATACGTGTTACAAAACACAGAGGGTAATAAGAGTTTCCATGCAGTTAAAATTGTAATTTAAATGAGTTAACAACAAAGAGCACTTGCATTCCCCTGGAGGTCAGTGGTGTCAACACATATGGGCGTGTGTCGGAATTCCACGTGCTTGTGGATCGTAGCATTGAGTAACGTGGCATACGTATAGGAGGCGTTCTCTTGCGTTCCATAATGTGGCAGCTCATTGCCCAGGCAGTTCTCCTTTAAACAAATCAACGTTACAGTTTCTTTGCTCGTTTTGTTTCACCGCATCTTTGGCTTGTCTTAATGAATCAGCTTCCGGGGCGGTCAACTGAAAACAGTGCTGCCGCCATGTTGGATTCATCGGTGACTTCCTCCCAGGATTCTTCTTCCTCTGCGGCAAATTCCTTGCTCTTTTTTTTTTCCAGCCCTGGCCACCACGTCTCCATCCTTCATACTCACCACTCAGGATCTTTCTCAAGCTTTCTATCGAGTGCTTGGCGATTCACTGCCTCAAATTCAAGCGGCCGTGCAAAACCAAATAAGCCAGCTCTCGGCTTCGAATGTCGCTACGTCGGGAAACATGCCGTCGATCATATGTGTGTCTTCCTTTCCCATTAACTCTCTGCCAGGATTTGTTGCTGGGCCCTCCGCAGGTAACGTCATTGTACCTTCCTTCGTTTCCACGTACTGTACGTTAGGCAATGCGTCCCTCTCACATTCATCGTTGTTTGGCTCCCATGGTCTCGCGAGTGGAGCGCTTCCTGCCACAAGCCAGTTCTTCTCTCCCACGTTTTTCTACTCCCACCTTGGCTCACTCGGTCGCTTCTTTGCAACACAAACCTTTTGTCATTGGCCCAGGAAATTCTCCTATTCCGGAGAAGCTGGTTACAAAAATAAAGGCTGGGCATTTCATCGATCTGGCGGACCTGGTACTCGAAAACGTCATGGCCCAGGATTCGGAGCCCCAAACGTATCTGAATGGGAAACTACTCGTGTCTACTTAGAGAGTACGAGAGATTACTGATGTTGTTACGTGGGTGGCAGCCTTAACTGTGTTTATGCGGATCCTTTGTTGTACTCACCCATCCAGATGGCAAGACATGACCCAATACAACCTCTTAATTTTGCAGAGTGCTCACCAGTTCTCTGGCAAGGCTTGGCTTCACTATGACACAGCCTTTCGGAAAGACGCTGCCGGGTCAGGTCTGACCGACTGGTCCCGTATGAACAGCAATCTGTACAACTTTCATACCTGCTTACCTCAACAACAACAGTTCCAGCCTCCCTCCACTTCATCCTCACCTTCAAGATCACTTGCTTCTTCATCTAATCTCTGCAGATCCTGGAATAATGGCTCCTGTGCCTGGCCCTATGGTCAATGTAGGTACTGTCACCGCTGTGAAAACTGTGAAGGAGAGCATCCGTGTGTCAACTGCCCCCCTTTCGGGCCTCAGCGTCACTTGCTGTCCTCACTTGCGCTCGCGGTCCTCTAGCCCTCCACGGAGCAAACGCCAGAGGCGTTGAGACCATGGCCACCACATCCTTTGGCCAAGGTACATTTTTGGCCAAATTTGATGTTAAAAGTGCATATCGGAACATTCCAGTCCATCCAGAGGACTGCTATTTGCTTGGCATGAAATGGCAGGGCAATTACTTCATCGATATGGTTCTTCCCTTTGGGCCATGTTCTGCACCCTTCATTTTTCCTTCTGTTGCAGATTTGCTTGAGTGGATCCTCAGACACATTTATGGCTTGAATTTCCTCTTGCACTATCTTGACGACTTCTAGACATTGGGTCCTACCAACTCTCCTGCCCGCCAGAACAACCTGGATACATGCATCTGGCTCTTCAAGGACTGGCATATTCCCCTTCACCCGGACAACATGGAAGGACCCTCTACTTGCTTAACTGTCCTCGGCATTGCGTTAGATTCCCTCGCCCTCCAGGCACTTCTTCCACGTGACAAATCTGAGCACTCTGTTGCCCTACTGGAATCTTGGTCTGTTAAATGTCATTGTTCACGGAAGGAGTTGGAGTCCCTTATTGGCACCCTCCATCATGGGTGCAAAGTCATTCCCCAGGGGCGTATTTTTATGCAGTGGATGATTAATTTACTGTCAGCATTCCGGCGTGACGACCATCCCATTAGGCTAAACCGAGAATTCCACTTGGAACTCTCTTGGTGGCGCAAGTTCTTTGTTTCCTGGGATGGACTTAGTTTTCTACTCTTCCCCTTGTGGGCATCCTTACCTGAATTCCTAGTGTCATCCGACGCAGCTGGAGCCCTTGACTATGGGGCAATTTCAGGTCATGACTGGTTTGTGGGAAAATGGTCCAGTTCTCAACACCCTACAAGGAACTTTTTCCTGTAGTCGTGGCTGCCTCGCTCTGGGGCCACAGATGGGCCACTGAATGGGTGGAGTTCCATCCGGATAATATGGCGGTAGTCAGCGTCCTAAGCTTAGGCACCTCAAAGGACCCCAACATGATGGCACTTCTGCACTACTTTTCCCTTATAGCAGCCCGCAATTCTGTTGCCTTTACCGCATCTTATACACTTGGGCGGGACAATTCTATTGCTGATGCCTTATCCCGTTTTTGACTTACCATGTTTCCATTGTTTAGCACCACATGCGGCTCATGTGGCCACACCAATTCCACCATCTCTGCTGGTGCAGCTTCTCGTGACTGGACTGACAAGTGTCAATTCTATTTAGCCAATGACCTTGCCCCTTCAACTCGTCAAGTTTATGGCTCAGCCCAACACCAGTTCCTAGAATTCTGCAGTCAGGATATTCCCTCGGATCTGTGTCACCCTCTCCTACCGGCCGGCGAACAAACCTTGATGCGCTTCTGTGCCCACTTGGCGGATCGCCTTCATCATTCTTCCGTTAGAGTTTACCTATCGCCAGTTCGCTTTTTGCACATCAACTATGGCTATCCAGCGCCTTTTAAATGCAGTTAAATATAATTTAACGGAGTTAACAACTAGCAGCACAAGTTTAACCAGGGCGTTTAGCAGTTTGACATGTATGCGCACGTGCCAGGATTCCTTGTGCTCTTGCGCCACAGAGCATGGTATCGTTTGGATGGTGTTTTTTGTCAGCGCTTCTAGCGTTAGCATTTCTCCAGAGCATGGGGACTCCTTGTTTGACC
>CM042748.1:32241241-32263741 GCA_022496165.2 Catalaphyllia jardinei | reverse complement strand
TTTCAAAAAAATGAACCTGTAGGCAGTAATGTTTAGAATGTGAATGGTTTTGCACTTAGACTAGTTTTCACACAGAGGCAAAAGGCTTCTTGGAAGTGACCTCTTGGCCATTTTTTTTATTGTAAACTATATTTTCAACTTGATTTGCAAAGTCTCTGTGATAATAACAATTCTGTTGCCTTGTTATATACTTTTTAGGTTATTCAAGATGTGCAGGCATCATGGTACTGGATTTTAGCGTAAGGAGTACAGCTTTGATACAGATTCCCATTTGTCAATAATTCCATAAACTGTATGTTATTTTATTTAATACTTTGCAAGAAGTTTGCAAGGGTTGTATTATTCTGTAACTAGTAAGACTCTCTCAATGTTCTAAGAATATTGTTAGCATATAGGCTCCCAACTCTAAAATGTAGGCTGTGTAAATATTACACTAATTATATCTAGACTACTTTTTGTTTGCATGTATTGTTGATGGCATTCAAGCAAAACATGCAAAGCTTTTATTTTGCTGTTGAGCTTAGCTTTAGGGAAATTTCTTGCATTCTGTATGTGCATGCGTTCATTTGCACATACACTAATGACTCGAAATTGGTGTGCAGTAGAGATGTGCTATGCAATACTAAGGAATTACCTTAACAACAATTATCCTCTTTCTTACATGTAAATGGTAAATTTAGCATTATTTGCCACTTTGTTGTTTTATTGCTGCCCAACAGAGCCATGGGAATTGCGATGGTAGCATCTTTTTTCTTCATTTTTGTAATGAGGTAAGATTAATATACTGCAACAGTAGATTTCTATTTATGATAAACACTGCTGTATGTACCCCAGTACATACAAAATGTAGTGGTTTTCAGTCGTGAAAGAATAATTTATGGTATGTGTGGGTTGAGCAGTGGCCTTTACATGTAGTAGTGTTTTCCAAGGTAGATTGAATATGGGGATGCTAGCAAGTCAAACATATGACATTTATAAGACAGACATGACCAGTGAACTGATGAGATTGTTGGGTTATTGTTAATGGCAAATAAATAGTTTTGGTTGAATTCAATTGCGCTTGTATTGATTGAAGTTTTTCGTGTTGCTTAACCCAATGTGCTTTTTTTTCAGTTCAACCACAGGGGTTAGTGTGGATCTCAGTAAAATACTTGTTAACAGTGTTTGTATATATGTTTTGTTATACTACAGATGGATTGCAGGACTTTTGGTGTGGATCACAATCTATGCTGTACTGACTTCCCTTGGTTTCTGTAAGTTCAAAAAAATAGATTGATCATTATGTAGCTGCTGTGTAATGCTTCTCAGTATGCCAAAGAAGGTGGGGAGTGCTCAAGGGTGAAGAGCAGACAGTGGCAGGCCACCTTGTGCCTTTGGCACTCAAAAAGTAGTATACCACCTACTTGAAGTTTGGAACATCTACTACAAAACTTATTCACAGCCCTGCAATGAGGTTTTCTTTTTTGCAGAAATAAACTCTTGACAATTAGTTGTTCGGGTAAAAGAAATATGTTATTTTGCTGGCATTTCCTCAAGATCTAGAATCCTGCACAGTCAAGGCCAATGTATTAAAACTTATGGAGAATGGTCTGTACATGTATGTGTCTATATGCAGTCAAGATCCTTAGAAAGCCAATTTTTCTGTAATAAATGTAGCCTAAAATAGATAACCTCTGACCATGACTGTGATTGGCCCTTTACTGTAATGGTAGAGGGAGTTGAAAGGAAGAAAAGTTAATAAGAGGTTTTGTATTAAAAGGAGTGCCTAATGAAATTATTGTAGTGCAGTGATGTAATATGCTATATTTGTAGCTATATACTACTCTTGGACAAAGTACAAAGAACTATCGTCTAACTCTGGTAATACCACAAGCACAGTCCTGTCTGTAGCCACTGGACTTGACACCTATGTTAACAACGAAAGAACTTGGTACTGGCTGAGTAAGTATGGCTTCTTGCCTTCATGGGGTTTAAACGCCTTTTATTCGTGTTTATTTTTTAGAACTTTATTCGCTACTTGGTTTGCAAGTGATGGAATTTTGTCTTAAAACTGTATAGTTGCTTGTGAAATGACTCTGTGCTGTGTGACTTTTGGCCTAGGCAACAATTAGTCACACACCTCTGAGCGAAATACTCCAAACAGACAGAACTTGTCCCTGAGATCTATAATAGGGTGAAGGAACTTTAATTTGGGTGTCACCAGTTTTTACCATTCTGATGGGGTGCCACTTGTAGGTTTGCCCTGCAAAAACTATACAACAATCAGTTAGCACTTGACTATGATTTTTTAGTGGCGTGGTGCATGATTAGCAATTTTTCATGGATTTTATATTCTCTTGTAGCCATTATTCTTGCTGTAATCTTGGCAATTCTGGTGTTGATTCTGCTTGCTCTTTACAAGAGGATCTCCATTGCAATCGCGATAATCAAAGAGGGCGGCAGGTAAATATAATGGCTAGTGGCCTTCAAATGCAAGATAAAAAATGTTAAAAAGACAAGAAGTTAACAGATTGGTATACCTTTGTGTTGACTGCGATTATAAGTTCAGTGTCTGTCTTTCCCTCTCTGTTTGTCAGGTTATGTACTTTTGTCGCATCTCCAGTCCCCTGTCCCCCTTTTCCCACACCAAGAGTGCTCTTTTGTCCCCATTGCAAGTATTACTTAAGGAAAGTTTTGCACTGAAATGACAAAAACCAATAAAGGAGTACACAGTACATTTTTTTGTAGTAATCATGAAAAGGTGAGTATCATGGAGGTTTCTTTCTTGATGAAGTTTGTTTTTAATCTCTATTCTTGTTGTAGGGCTGTATCTGCAATACCATTTTCCTTGTTCTTTCCTGTCATTCCATGGCTGCTGCAGCTCATACTGTTTGCATGGTTTGTTAGCGTCTTGGCGTATCCTTTTCCACTTGAAATTCATTGCTATTCGGGAAACATTGGATATTTTTATTTTAAACCTGCATTATCTCTTCCTATCTACTGCCTGACTGACCAACCAACGTATTTTCGTGCCTAGCTACCTTCCTACATGTAGATGTAGCTAAGTAGCAGCTACCTATTGTACCTACAGTGTACCTACCCACCCAGCCACCCAGCCACCTTCCTGTAATTACTCAGTCAACTCCAGCAGCAGGACAGCTGGTTTTGACGAGTGAGCAAAACGTTTTGAACCGAACTTCTTTCTAAGAAAAGCTTTCCTCCGGAGGTTCAAACCAGGTGGTCATTTTGCGCAGTAAAAACCCCTCCCAATACACCATAAACCCAGTTACCTTTTGTACTGTTGTGTCCTTGACATTACAAGCTTCCTGGTTACTGCTGGTGAGCCTAAGTTTCAAGTGGTTTCCAATGACACACAAAATGGTCGACTGTGTATTCAAGTAAGTGTTGTATTTGATACTCTGGGATGAGTTGTTTGAATGCTGATTAACACCAGTCTAGCCTTTGCTAAAAGTTAATTGAGGTCTTCACTTCTTGATTTCACCCCATCAAAAGGGTATTTTAAAAGGGACTGCCTCAGCTTGAACTTTTTGCCAATGTTGTCTTTTGATAAGTTTAACTGTTGTGACTCATTCAATGTTAGCTGTAAATACAGCTCAATTTCTTGCTAATTGACGGCGTCAAAGGCACTATAATAATCTTTGATTACCCCTAGTTTAAGTGTCAACAGCTTTTTAAGTTGATATAAGGGAAAGTCAAAACTAAAGGATAAAAAAGTAACTTGAAAATCCTTCTGGAAAGTAACAAATTAAAGGTTTAATCAAAATCCATGCCTTGATCATACTTTCAAAAACCAAGCTCTGATGTATTGTGGGTGGCCATTGTTTTTGTTCTCAAATGTCACCTTTTTCCTTGTTAGCTTGTTTGGATCTTGACAAAACTGTAACCACTCTTCTGTTGTGATCATTGATTTTAGGAAACAAGAGATCTAATTGACAAGGTGGGAAACAGCAACAAGACATGTAATTTTGTGGACTTTGGAAATGAAGAGTGAGTAACAAATCTACTATGTAACTGAGTGCAAAAAGAAAGCAAATGAGCGTCTGTAAATCATAGTACTTTGAAAGCGAGCAAACATACCGTCTAGTGTCATTGTAGCTTTTTATTTCACCATTAGACCTGTCTTAGAATACTGTGCACCAGTTTACCATCACGCGCTACCGCAATATCCTGGCCATGACATTGAGAGGGTCCTCTTGTCAGTTATCTTATTCTGAGTGCCTAGCTAAGTTCGGTCTGGACACACTCTTTGCCAGACATGTTGCGCTTTAATTCCATTACATCAAGTCCTGGGCACGTTCACGCCGCGCCTCGATTCAAGACCGTCTGTTTCAGGCATACATTTATCAATAGAATGTGTGTGGAAAGTTCCTAAATGCGTATCCATGTATGTACACACAATATTTAGACACTAGAATGACTAGATTTTAATATTGTGTACTTTATATCCCTAATGCGGATATTAGTTGTAGTGATGTCTTTTATACTATAAATTTATCGCCTTTTTTGTCAAGTGTATTGTTCATAGTCTTAACAATGTAAAGTTTTGCAATTCAGTTTGTGGACTTGAATGTAACTGTGAAGAAACTATCTTTTTATCTTCCTATTCATCTCTCTATCTTTATCTATCTACTAGATCTAACATTTTGTATTTGTTTGGTAAGGGCAATTTGATTTTTATCAGGGGAAATTCAGGGAAGTTTGAAAAGTGATATCTCAATCATGATGTGATTAACCAGATCAGAGTCCAGCTGAGATGTCTTCTGATTTTATTATGATCATGATTATAGACCTTACCGTACCCATATTCGCAATCATAATCCATCAAATATTTTCGCTCGCCCGCGATTGATCTAAACCTGTCACGTGACCGAATATTACCCAACTAAAACTGGGGGATATCCGAGAATATACCCCAATTTTCAAAACTGTGCGCGTTGCGAAAAATATTTTGAAGGATAATAAATACAATAGCCCTCATTTGGGGCGAAAATATGTTCGGAAATTTGTCCTTGGACATTATCTGTTCCTCGAAGCTCACAGTTTTCCTCGAGCTTCGCTCTCGGAAAACTGTTCGGTTCTCGGCACAGATAATGTCCGCGGACAAATATCCTAGCCTATTTTCGCGCCAAATGTAGGCTACTGTTTATTTAGCCAATCAGAAGCCAACTCTACTGTCCTGATATCCTACGATATCAAGTCACCGACCTGATATCCCACAATAGGATGGCCACTTTCAAGTAAAGTAATGTTACCGTACAATAAACTGCAAAGAGGTTTTGCCAATAAACAAACAACTCGTAATTTAAGATTTAGCTGGTGTTTTTCGGTCGAAAAAAGGCGCAAAAACGTTCATGCCAAAACGAAACTGGCAGATGCTTGCCAACTGCGTCGACAAGTATTTAAACATTCAGACTGAAACAACAGAGTCGGAGTCACCATATTTTCCACTGAATTTGGATTTTGGAAGTTTCCAAAATGAAACTCCAAACAAACAAGTTAAAAAGATGTCAGAAGAGGAACTTGAGTTTGTCAGCGTTTATTGACTCGTATTATTCTTCTTGCGGGCCACTTAGTATAACGCCTGGCAGATTTTATTACCGTAACGCTAAATTTTGGGCTGAATATGGGTACGGTAAATACCTAATCGTTCCTTCTTGGTACGCTTCAGCGGCATATTAGGCTCGTTAGGTCTCGCCATGCGTATTTTGGCTCGACCACACTCGCCTGATATGTCGCGGAAGCGTACCAAAAAGGTACGATAAATTATAAAAATTGGACTCTACGTAGACCAGCGGCTATATTTGTTTAATGAAACAAAAGTTTTTGCATTACGAAAGAGTTCAACTCCTTTAGGATTGATTTCGGACACCAATATGGCTGACTTTTCATAGTTAAGGGACACCAAAATGGCGGTTGTGACGTCATATGCATACGCTCTATCAGTATTATAAAGAGCAGTAACAAAGTCTACTTTGTAGAAAGAAGTCATGGTAGATGAGTACATAGCTGAGTTTGCTTAGAACGAAGAAAAATATCTAATCAGTCAGTGAGGTACAAGCCGAAATACTAGATGAGAGAGGTCTCGTCATTAAAGGTTTTTGAAGCCCAATCCAAACGGAAAATGACTGGGGATCAAACATGATTAAACATATTGATGTTGTACTTAGTGGCCAAGTGTTTGTCACCGTTCAAATGTTATGAAACACGAGCAAACAAGGTGTACAGACAAAAAAAATCTTTGCAGGGTCACCAGTATTAGTTTTTGATCTTGTGTGATCGTCAATTCCCGTTTGGACATGGCGTGGTTCAACTAACTTGATACAAATTTCAGCCTAAATGAAATGTCAGCCTAATCTCCTGCCTGGGGAGATAAACGCATGACAGTTACTTCATCACACTGACTAACTTGTCACTTAACACTTAAAACTGCTTTGTAAGTTTTTGGCTTTTTTGGTTTGTTTTTCTGTGTTATCCCAATTTTTGGTGAAGCTGTAACACGTTGTAACACTAGTACCTCTAACTAGTGAATTTTCAAGTTTTGATGTACACTCACCCTATATATAGTGCCCACTAAATTGGCTGATTTTTTGGTTTCACAGTCACCTGTTCCGCATGCAAGTCTACCATCTGTTCGGTTGGTTTTGGATAATGAATTTTATCATAGCTCTAGGGCAGTGTGTGCAGGCTGGTGCATTTGCCTCTTATTACTGGGCTTGGGACAAGAAGCATGTAAGTGAATACTGAAATGACATATATATGAAATAATTCAACTCTTCGCAATCATCTACAACCGCAGTACAAATATGAATTATTTCATTTATATCTCACATCATTTCACTGCAGGGGAAAATATGAACTCAATAAATTGACCTCGCTCCCAATGTGTGGCTTCATAGCTCAATTGGTAGAGCATCGCACCGGTATCGCGGAGGTCACGGGTTCGAATCCCGTTGAAGCCCTGATTTTTTTCAGGCTTCTGCTCTCCAATTGCTTAAATTGGAAATTTACTGCGATGATCACTCTTCACATTCATCTACAACCGCACTACAAATAGGAATTATTCCATATATATCTCACAAAGAGAGGTAGTGTATGTTGATGCATTAACGTACATTGTTTCATTTATTTTATTTGTTTATTTATTTATTTATTTTTTCCATTTGTAAATATATTTACAAAATATCAATGGATAAGGCAAGGAAGCCCAGGGAAGCCAATAAGACTTACGTAAAGTACTACTTTAAACTGTACTTAAGACTTGACAAAAGAATAAACAAGCTGTCATTAGTACACAAAGCGATCATATAATGCAGGATAATAAAGAGTGAACCAAAGCTAAATGCGCAAAAGCTTATGAGGGCGAAAGTAGAGGTTCTGGGTTCGAAATACCTGAAAACTGTTGTCAGCTACCTGAAGGAACAGTATAGCCCACAGTCTAACTGAACTCACTGTGCTTGTTTGTCAGGATCTGCCAAAATTTGCAGTGACGGCGTCATTTTTCCGCACACTGAGGTAACGTTGAAAGTTCTTTTTGTGTTACTCCAGTAACTGGCTACTCTAGATTGGCTTATTACTCTTATACATTCATACTAATGAGTTATGAGACAACCACACTACCTGTAACAGAATGGAAACAAAATACAGAGTTTTCCCTTGTGACATGCTCTAGGTACCATACTGGCTCACTCGCCTTCGGATCACTGATCATTGCCATTGTACAGCTGATAAGGGCAGCACTGGAATATCTTGATCACACCCTTAACGGTACTGTTTACTTTCCAAATTTCTATTACTTTAGAAATTATTTTTCTGGCTGTGATGTTTGTTTGGGTGTTAAATATTGTCGAGTTTGTTGTTGTTGTTTTTCTAGGGCCCGGGGAGCAGAGTGAGATAAAAAAGTACCTTGTAAAGTACGTTCATAACTTCATGTATTCTGTCTCAGTTTCATTCGGGCATGATGTTTCGAGCAAACAAGTGCAATGCAACCTTATACCAGTAATTTCATCACATTTCAGTTCGCTATGTTATATTACAATAGCCGCTTTAAAGCTGTCAAAAATAATAAATGTCTTATTACAATTTTTTAGGTGTCTCAAGTGCTGCTTCTGGTGCCTGGAGAAGTTCCTAAAGTTCCTTAACAAGAATGCTTACATCATGGTGAGAAAAATGTTATGTGATAATGTAGCCGGGATATCAAATCGTTATCCCTTTTGTCAGCGATTGAAGAACCCACGCCATGCTCTCAACATCTTTCACAAGGCTTGTGTAATTTTGTAACCATTGGTCGATAGTTTTAATTGCTTCACAAAACATGGCATGACATGACTCTGGCGCAAACCATATTCGTGGTTGACAAATACCCATAAGGTTCGAATTTCTATATTAAATTTTCATCTGATAAGCCCTCAGTCTGCGCTTCCAACAGGACTTCTTGCCTCTATTAATCAAATTAAATTCTCTCTTTATTATAGTATTAGTTAACTTGCAATGACCAAAGTATTAATTCAAACGGAATATCACATCATTTCTTCTTTGCTCGTACCGACATTTGTGAGAGGGCAGTTTTATTCAGTTAGGAAGTAACTCAGCTACCAACTCATTTGTTACAGATTGCAGTGCACGGCGACAGCTTCTGTACCTCGGCCAAGAATGCTTTCTTCCTTCTCATGAGGAATATTGTGAGGTGAGTTTAGATGGGATGCGAGATTGTGCTTAAGATCCTGTAGCTTAGAGGATGAAATTATCAGACAACTTTCAAATAAGTTTCGAATTTGTTTCCTTGTTTCCGGAATGGATATCGATTTTCATCATTCCTAAGCATTCATATTGCTAGTTCATTGGTTTTTGTTTTCTTCTTGTTAGGGTCGTTGTATTGGATAAAGTGACAGACTTTGTTCTGTTTCTTGCCCAGTTGACCATCGTGGCTGGTTTGGGTGAGTGTTGTGTTTGCATCTGTGGTTTCAGTGTAAGGAATGACTTTGATAAAGCAAGTGAAGCGTCTTATACTAAATTGCAGTAAAAAGATATTCCAGATGAAAGATCTTCGCGGTTACGAACGCAACTTTGGCAATTGCGAAAATGAAGTCAGAAAAAATAAAATTAGGCTTGAACGGGGTTCGAATACATGACCTCTGCTATTCCGATGCAGTTCTCTACCAATTATAATATATAGCCCACAAGGGGCTGGTCAATTTGTGAGTTTGTAATGTAACAAATAACGGCAACCATTTTTTGAGTCTCAAACTTAATTCTAGTGTCTTTTAGAGTATCCTGAAACTAGCTGTCACCAACCCCTGTTGTACTGATAAGGAACACTTGACTGCCATTCCTTGACCCGTTCACCGATTAAATATTCTTGTTAGTTAATGTTGTGATTTATACGAGTAACTAGGGACCACGGACGCCATTTTACAATTAAGTGGTAGGCTAAAAAATGTGGCCGAAACAATCAAGCATTAGGCCTACCAACTCCTCCCCTACTGCGTTCCTTGAGTAACTCTAAGTAGTTGTTCTAGTGACTTCGTTGTATTGGTAGTTATCTGTTATCTGATCGCCCGGCTTTGTACTACAGGCATTGGAAGCTTTTATTGGTTCGAGTGGAGACAAGATGGACAAGCGCTCAATTACGTGTTTGCTCCTATCTTAGTAAGTATTCCCCCAGACTGCTGTTCATTCTGTCTTGTAAGTAACAGGAATGCAGCGATCTTGATGTATAGTTCCCTCGTTACTGCTCTCCTTACAGATTATGTTATATTATTGTATTAGGGCAGCTGTTTTAAAAGTTTTTCGAAGTATCTACCTGTACTAAAACGTGTCTTGCATTTGCTTTGCTAGATTATCGTTGTTGGGGCGTACGTTGTAACTTCAGCCTTCTTCAGCGTCTACAACATGGCTATCGATACGATCTTCCTTTCATTCTGTAAGTATATTTTTGGTTTGGACGAGAAGGATAGGTACATGTAGGGGCCTCTGGAGGTACAGGTGGTCGGAGGTAAAAGGGTGTATGATCACAAAGAGGTGGGGATCGTGGAGTGAGTCGTAAAATGAGGCGGAAAGTTGTGTCTGTGTCTGTCTTATGTGGCTGTATGGCTGTCTGCCAGTCTGGTGGCCTGTCTGTCTGGTTGGCTGGCTGGCTGTCTGTCTGTCGGGTTGTCTGCCAGTGTCTGTCTGTCGGTCTGTCTGTATGGTGACTATGGCTGTCTGATTAGCTGGCTGGCTGGCAGGCTGTGTCATATCACTGATGCACTGTAGACTTAGCAACTCATAGCTTCCTTATGAACCGATTAATGCCAGAGAAAAACCAAATAGACGCGTTTCTTTTGTTTTCTTTTCTCAGTCGACATCGTACCTGTCTAGTGGATACAATCACCCATGCACGCTTTTTGGACTGTCACTACTAGTAGAATAGCTGTTCTACAGAGCAATACTTGGCTTTTATTATGCTTATTTCTTATATGTTTTCTTCCACACAGTGGAGGATTCTGAGCGAAATGACGGCTCACCGGAAAAGCCATACTACATGAACAAGTCCTTGAGGAAGATCCTCGGCAAGAAGAACAAGAGAGCTTCAGACAGCGATTAAAAGATCATGATTCAGGCTAAGAAATACTTAACATGTTAATCGTATCTATAACAAAATTCTCGACCGCGCCTTTTTGTCACGTAAACCGCGCGTGATCACGTGGGTGTCCGATTTGAACATTTTGTGATTGGATACCGACGTGATTTACACGTCCATTACGCCGGCGCGCTTCAGTGGCTTTTTTCCCAATGTTTTTTTGCACAGTTTTAAACAATTTGGAAACGTGCTACAGATATTTTCGCTCAAAAGAACTTCCCAAAAAAACATTTTTAATTCCAAAATTTGTTATAGTTAAGATTAATTAGTAATTGGGCCTCGTGTCGTACAATTCAGGGAGTATAATTGTGCTCGTAATTTCAAATCGGCCTTGCGCTTCGGGCTCGTCCGATTTTGAAATTACTCGCGCGATTACTCCCTGAATTGCACTCCACTCGGTCCAATTACTATAACTAATCAGCCAAATCGCTGTTGAAATATTTTTGTAGCTGCGTGGCTGTTAATTAACAAGCCAGGCTTTGTACAAACATCATGTAAAGGACTTACTTTTAAACAAGCTAAATCATGGTTTGCACTTCTTGACAAGTTAAGCCTTAGGTTTTTTTAAGTTCGTCGTTTGTAATGGGGTTAATCGTCACCAACCTTAACTATTTTTGTTCTCGTTTGGTTTATTATTATCTCTTTGGTGTTTTTCTCTCTTAGACATTTGCCACTTTCATGTTCCTTCAATTTAAGACAATTTCGTACCAGGTCAAAATAATTCGAAATACCGTGATATAGCTCTTTTAACTTCGTGTAGTCAAAGCCGAGTTGTTATTTAACAACAGGACGCATTTAACCGAAGAGTGTTTGATTTCTGCGGTTTCATGAAGGGATTTAATTATTTGATTGTGCTATTTATTTGGTTAATCATTTGAATTGCTTTGGTTTTCGATCAAATCAGCGTGACAATGACAATTTTATAGTCAGCAGATACCGGTCTACGAAACAACTCAGCACAGGAAGTTAATGCATCTGTACACAGTTCAATTAGTATACCTTTTCTTTCCATTCATATGATTACCTCTAAAAATATTCCCACTTAACAATTGGATTATGAGCTCTAGCTTTCTATGCGGCGTCATCTGACCGATAGTTTCGAAACAAACTCTCTATTGTCTTTATTGTTCACCACTAAGTTTTCATTGAATTATTTCCAACTTTTTTAGATAAAAGCCGTGACAGCCAAAACTGAAATTTGAAAAAGAAAACAGGCAAAAACCTACTTAATAAATTTTAATTGTCTATTTTCTATGAGCTTGCTCACGGACGAGTACTATCCATCTGCGTGTTTTTCTCGGACAGGCACCATGGGCTGATGGTGTGTCTCTGCGGACGAACACTCGGGTCACGTGATTAGTTTAAACCAGTAAGAATGGGAGAAAATTTAGTAAACTATGTGTGAGTGTGCGATCGCTCAGCCTATCAGATTGCAGCATTTGCTTTAGTGTTTAAGTAGAATTCTTCATACATTCTAATACTAAGGCGCATAGCATTAGGAACCAGTAGGAATTTAGAGCTACAATTTCAATTGGGCACAATTCTTCGTAGGAAAAAAGATGGCGACTGGTACATTTACCCATAAATCTTAGCGTACGCAACATGTTGACGTAGCGTACACTATGTCACACGTTAGCACAGGGACAAATATTGCAAAAATGTGGCTTTCCTTGTACTTTATGGGCTGTGTAAGGTTCGCTTGGTATTGTGGTAAAATACTCAGACGCCATCTTGTTTCCTACGGAGAAATTCACGTTTCTTAGACGTTAAAATATTTTTAAGGTTTCGATAACTAGGCCCCGAAATTGTGAAGGGAAATAGTGACATTTATCAATGGTTTGGATTTTTAGATTTGTTGGTTTTCGCAGGCGAAATCTTTGTACATAGAATGTTCTTTATTTTATGGCATGTCGTTTTGTGCACTACATGATATCAGAGTGTAGTTTTTCGCATGTTCGAGATGCGAGAGTATGCAGACTATAGGAAATGTTAGATAAACACACCTTATTCCACTATTACCCCGCCTCCTTTTCCAGTATTTCGACTTCTAGTTTTTGACTTTCCAAACCGTACCGATCGCATAAGGCTCCTGAAATGACCAGAACAAAAATACCACGCCACCGTGCAAGACGTGCTCATATTTTGCTCATGATAAAACGGCGTGGTAATGAAATAATCAAGATGGTGGTTTTAATTGCTTCATAGCAGGTACACTCACTGCGAATGTAAGCAGAGTTGTTTATCGTCAGTCAGTTGATAGAATCTTTGGTTTTAATCACGGTTAGCTTACATAGGGCTCTAAGAACCTAGAGACGCTGACCAGCAAGGATTTCCGAGGGTTTTAATTTATTGTTATTATATGTTTATAGTCCATTACATTGCCTGCATGCATGCATGCACGTATAACGGTTGAGTTATCAGAATTTTTCACGTAGATTAAGGGTAAAACATCCCACCAAACAGGGCTCTTTTGTGCACTTTAATTATATTATTTACTAGCACCCTGTATAATTTATAGAAATCGTTTTACTTCGTAATTGGTCCCACATAAGGACGCTTGTACTCTTCTAGAGAACTGCTTGGAAAACAAGCCCCGAGTTTTATGTTAATAAATAACTATCATCCTGTGTTCTTGTATCAGTTCTTTGCGCTGTGTCAATCCGCCTGGGTTTTTAGAAGACTCTTTAGAAGAGTTTTGGTCAGAGCATTCTTGAGAAATGTAGCGAGACGTCTTTGAAATTAGAAGAAAACAGTGGAACCTCTCCACAAAGGCAACCTTGGCGATAGGAATGTGGTCATTTTAGAGAGATTAGTGAATGGATGGACCGTCCGCCGGGAAAAAGGCAAAAGTGGCCGTTTTAGAGAGATGCTCGTTAGTTGAGGGTGGACTGTAGCACATATGGATGCTAGGAATGGAAAAAGGGTGATCACCACCCTTGATGAGAATATGTTTGTTAACTTGAAGTGAGCAGCTGTCGTAATTGTCGTCACAGTGTAGAATAATAATGATGATGATGATGATGATAATAATAATAAAACTCACAAATGCAAATTAATTCCAAATCGAACGAGAAAACCCGTATGATTACTTATAAGACAAACAAAAAATCGCACTGGAAAAGTGCCGGAAGATGTTTCTTAAAGCCATTTTTTGCATTCGAGCACAGTTTTTGTCATTCCTTACCATGATAACTGACCAAGAAAATTCGCCATCGATGTGTAATTTGCACTGGTGTTATCTATCTCTAGTGATAGTGATAGTGAAATAAAATTACTTATGTTGTGGCAATTAGAACTTAATACGTAATTACAGTTTGGTATTTCATAATACAACAGTGCAACTTTTTTTCAAATAAACAGTATACCATACAATACACATTAACACGTACTGGCAAGCTTACTGCGCCTTATTTACAGCAATTACATTTAATTACAAAATTAACAAATCCTTAAATTACAGTGATAGTGCTGAGCTAAAAAAGCGGTCTTATTGTATCAAAGAACAACAGAGAAGAAAAACACAACAAAACAAAGCTTAATCAACTATCCTACAAGGGTAAAAGAGTTGTCCATTTTGCTTGGAATTTTTTTATGGTTCCTGTTGCTACAGTATGTCTAGAAGAAACAATGCACTAAAATGAGAGGGCATGAACATTTAGTTTCAGCTTTTGCCCAGTTAGGCCTATTTATAAACTGAATTTTAATACAGTCGGGCCTCCACTAACGGACACCTCCCGTGACCGGACATCTCCATTAGCGACACCTAACTGCCGTCCCGGCTCCTCTCCAACACTACATTTGTAACTTCCAGGAAGTGGACACAGACACCTATTCTGAGTCCGCAGGGCATAAAATAACATCCAGCAAGCGGACAGTGAACAACATCAAAAACATTTCTAACGAAATAGCGATATTCACGGATTTCAAACAAGTCTTTTGATATTTAAATTTTGCCAATCACAGAAGAAAAGAATCCTTTGTTTCGACAGCCAATAAACCTCCGGTTGGCACATAAATGACAACGGTGAGTATCGCTATAGTTTTTGGTTTGAATCAATGGTTTAATCACATACTGACCAAGATAAAGGCAGTGTTTGAGTCTGAACAGTACGGTGCGTTTGAAGGTAACGTTCGAATAAGTAATCAAAGTTTTCCTTTTTTTGGTCCAGTTTTCTCACAATTCCATCCACGCATTCAACGTTCAAATTAAAATACAAGAAAATAGATGGCAGTAAACCGTCTACAACTACCATGGTAACGGTGAACTTTCAAACACTCTACTCAAAGTGTCGGATATCTTAAGAGACCTTAAGATCAGGCAACCACAAAAGCAGACATGTACACTGATCTATAGTTTGTTTTTGCCTAATTTTTACTTACACTTTGCGTTTGAAAATGACAAGCGTGCAAATGTCCATAAATTCTGTACTTCTTCTGCTCTGTTCCTCTGTTCTGTTCAGTTTTGTTTTGTTTGCTCCGCCGGCTTCCTTCTGTGATTTTTGCCTTGTTTCCTGCCGTGTGGGTCCCAGCCAACAGCTCCCACATGTGTTGTGTGGAGCTGGCGCTTAAACGGGTGCTTCGCCACCCGTTTCGCCGACCACGTGACCAAAAGAAACAGAGGATCTGGGGACGAGAATGGTACTATGACGAAGATCGCATCTTTCCTATCTAAGCCAATACACCATTTTGCTAATGATCAGTTCCTTTTGAATTGTGGGTAGATCCAGTCCTTTGTGGGGGCAAACGGCCAGTTTAGGACATAATTTGAAATTGTAATTTTGCCCGTTTACCCCACAAAGGACTGGATCTACCCATAATTCACCAGGAACTGATCATTAGAAAAATGGTATATTTGAAACACAAACAAGTAGTCTGCGTGAGAATAAAAACGTCGTTTGCTATTTTTAAATATCTCTTTTCGTTCCAGAGATATTCAAGTTTTTAAAATATGCAAATTAGCCATTATTCTCAACCAAATTTTGATCAAATATGATGAAAAGAGATATCTCAGCCAATTTGCATCAGAAATGTTTGATTCTTTGCAATACGATTCCTCTAAATGTGCTCCACAATACGAGCTTAACAGTTCTGTTACCATGGTAACATACAGGGTTCCAGACGTCCCAATATTAGAGACTTTTCTGGCCACCTTTGGCGTTCCATTTTGATTTTTGCTAACAGCGCTTCATCTGCATGATCGAACAAGCATATAAAATCAAGTGGGGGACTGGAAAAGAGTGAGTTGCTATGGGAACGGAATTTCTTATTTCACTGGTCTGCACTGCAAATTGGTCAAGATGAGGTCAAGATAGCTTTATGTATTAGACAAACATAATACTGCAAAGGACCGCAAACGAAAATGCTGCCTGTATACAAAAATCAAAATACGTAGGATCTGTAAAAGATCTGATCAGCCAAAAATAGAAAGACTAGAGAACAATGATGCAAGGCTGATACTGCTCACTTTTTACATGGTTTGGCCATGATTTTCCTGCGGGACAGTTTGTGTCTGTCCGCAGTTTTTTCCTTATCGCGGCAACGACACGATATTCTGGATTTTTCCTATTGTCCCTTGTCACGCGTTTTGCATGTGACATTGGCCAATGGGCAAGAGTTTGGATTTGAGTTTCATCTGAGGTCATCACCATCTTGCATTTAGTGGGTTTGTGGATGTCAGTCGAGCAGCTGATCACTTCCCAACTTGCTACACCGTGCTGACGAGACCCAATAAGGTCGAAACAGCTGTCCACGGTTGCAATTCATGGCTTTCAGTTTGGACTCTATCGTGTCGTTGCACCGTTAAGCTCTCTACGTAGTATCAGCCTTGCATCATTGTTCTCTAGTCTTTATGTATTCATGGTTTTCACGTGACGTCAGAAAAAAACTAAAATTAAAATCCACCAGAAGTTCGAGTAACAAGAGGACAAAAATCTAGTACCAAGATTGTTTGCATCGTATTGCAAACTTCTGTGCGACTGTTTTAAATATCTTGCAAGTGAAGAATGATCCTCGCAGTATATTTTCCAATTTAAGCAACTGGAAAGAAGAAGCCTGAAAAAAATCAGGGCTTCAACGGGATTCGAACCCATGACCTCCGCGATACCGGTGCGATGCTTTACCAACTGAGCTATGAAGCCACACGTTGGGAGCAAGGTCAAATTATTGAGTTCATATTTTCCCGTGCAGTGAAGTTATGTGATGTATATATGAAATAATTCATATTTGAACTGCGGTTATAGATGCAAGTGAAGTATGATCCTCGCAGTAAATTTTCCAATTTAAGCAACTGGAAAGAAGAAGTTTTAAATATCTTCTCAAAAGACATCATTTCTAGCAACACCAAACGTCGAAAACGAATGTTGAACTTGGCAAGAAACACCCGAAAGTACTGGTGAAATGAAACTGATGATGAATTTTTTCCTGCGTTTGCACACGTTCTCTGAAGTTTGAAATTAATTTTCTTTCGTTTCCATGGGATATTGTTTTTGGTGTTACTGCAGGGAATTACTTATGTATCAAGCTTTAAGACAATGTAAAAATGACTCTAAAATACTTAAAATTATTCTGGTACTGATTTTTGTCAACTAAAACCAGAAATTGCTCAATTTTCTATCCGATTTCGACTTAGGGAAACACCCGAAAGTACTGGTGAAATGAAACTGATGATGAATTTTTTCCTGCGTTTGCACACGCTCTCTGAAGTTTGAAATTAATTTTCTTTCGTTTCCATGGGATATTGTTTTCGGTGTTACTGCAGGGAATTACTTATGTATCAAGCTTTAAGTAGTAGATAAAATATGAGCGGGAGATCTGTATGGGCGTTTACAATGGCGAGCCGATAGGCGAGCCATTGTAAACGTTCATACAGATCTCACGCGAATATTTTATCCTACTTGGGAAATGAATACATTAAATTGAATGCAAAGTATTGTTATGGGATTTGTTCATTGGACATACATGCCAGAATGCCATACACATCGGACGTAAATATTTTCACCTACTTGCGAAAGGAAAACAATAAATTGAATGCAAAGTATTGTTTTGTGACATGGATGCCAAAATGCTGTACGTCCCACAGGAGACAGTGCATGAGACAATAATAGAAATATTCTAAATTTTCAGTCACTGCCAAATCGCCAGTATGGCAACAGTTCGTTTTCGTCCGCCGAAAACTGAAAAGGAAGAAATTTTGTTATTGTCTGAAACCGTACCTAAAAACACCAAGTACAATACAAAATGGGCGGTGAACGTTTTTACTGCCTGGCAGAATACGAGAATGAACAAAAAAGCGCAGTTGGAAACATCTGGAGGCAACGGACTTGAGTCGACCAATGTCGAGGACTTGTCAGTCCCACTCGAGCACATGTCCGCCGACAGTTTAAGCTTCTGGCTCTGCAAATTCATTTGTGAAGTTGCGAAGCAAACCGGGGAACGCTACCCTCCTAAGACGCTGTACCTACTTGTTTGCGGCATTAATCGCCATTTGGGAAACGTACAAGGAGAAAAGGCGTTTAACATAATGGAGAAAAGTGACAGGAGGTAAAACGACATTCTTTGAAGCAATATTTCATCTGTATCAAAAGTTAATGAATACTAAATAGCTGAGCAGGAGTTTGTATCAAAAGTTAATTCTACTGTTTAATAATTCATCAACCCCAGCCTTTCCCTGCTACCTATTCAATCCCTCCACGAGCTTTCAGACAGTTGATTTGTATTGGGGTTTACAGTTGTGTACATGTGATCTGAATATTGTGCTGGGATTGGTTTGCACGCTCATGAATAATTAATGAATTTTACAAGACAATGTAAAAATGACTCTAAAATACTTAAAATTATTCTGGTACTGATTTTTGTCAACTAAAACCAGAAATTGCTCAATTTTCTATCGGATTTCGACTTAGGGATTTCGCGCAGACTTGGTCCCGGCCTGCCCCGGCCCGAGGGAGCGCAGACTTGGTCCCGGCCTGCCCCGGCCTGCCCCGGCCCGAGGGAGCGCATGTTTTTGCCGCAGTAAGTTACTTTGCGGCTTTTTTATTGGTTAGGTACTCTCGTAAATGCGAAAGTGTTGTTTTAAAAATAACTGAACTTTTTCTCTATGACGTGATACATCTTTTGTTTAAGACTTTTAACTGGTTGAATTTTCTTGCCTCATCTTGTCAACTCTGCGTGCCTGTCGACTTGATTCAGCGTCAGGATTGGGTATCTTTGTTCATTATCATAAAGCTGTGAAAAAACTGAAAAATTATAAATCAAATTTGAATGAGATACCACCGAGTGGCTCTTGTATGACTTACGAAATGTAAAATAGTTTAGTAGCCCCTAGTGATTCATCATGCCTGCATGCACGGCTAGAATACTTTTTATGCGAGCCACGCATAATGAAAACACATTTATATAGAAATCAGCTACTCGAGTCTTCCGAGTTGGATGTATGGCCGTGAACATTTCGGTGCCCCTCATTCACAAAGTCCGGTACTCTACATGTTAATGTCATAAACTGGATGCTAAAAAGAATAAAAGTTGTTGATCTAGACCTTTAGACAACAAAAAAGAAATCGGAAAATTTCTACGGATGAAGAGAGGAACTCTTAGCGAAACATGATATCCTTGATACACTGACTAGACTTATATACCAGAAAATTCTTCAATCACAGACAATATGCAAGAGTTGTTTTATTTCTTTCTTCTTATCATCTGACTTTTTGAGGATGTATTAATACAGTAAGAAGAAATTGTATGTTTATTATTAGCACTTGAAAACTAACATTTTTGAACATGAGAACTGTCAACTAATGGCTCGACGACTGTCAAAACGGAAACTGGCTTAACCAATTTTGTACGTGACGAACAAAGTACTTACTCTTTTACTTTTAAAAATTATTATTTAATCCCAAGACAGACAAAGTGTTGATGTTGGCTCCCTGACTATTTTATAAAGTGCCCAATCTTTCAAGTTTAATCAGGTCATTCATGCAATAAAACTCACATTATTCTTTCTTTGTGTAACTGAAGCATGAAGAAACATTTCTTGAATTAACTTGAAATTGGTAGAAAAAATGCTAATTTTATCGATAAGCCGCGACTAATTACTAAATTACTACCTTTTCCTCTTCATTTAAATGTTTGTCGTTCTGGTCCGCTTCAACAATACCTTGAATACAAGGATTAAGAGACACATATTCGACAGTGTTAGATTGAGCGGCAACTCTTAACACATCCCATGCTCAAAACGTAATTGGTTCTTCAGAGTGATGACTCTTAAGTACAACCCTTGCCCAAAATGTATTTTCTCATTACCAGTTTTCTCATACTGTTTTAAATGTTAATTCTGAGAATTTGGTTCTTCAAAAGAGGTAAATCTTAAGTATATCCTATGTTTAAAAAATATGTTAACTGTGAGAATTTGGTTCTTCAAGGTGGTAACTGTTAGATACATCCCATGCTCAAAATCTATATTCTCATTACTCGTTTTCTCGATTTTTGTTTAACGCTAATTCTGAAAATTTGGTTCTTCATCAAGAACAATACCTCTGGTTTATCGTTTTCTTAGATTTTGATCATTCTTGCATTGAAACTGTTAAAAATAACATGAGTAGAAATAATGAATGCACTTATCTGAGCTTTGATATTCCGAACAGTAACCTTGAGCCAGAGTCCAATAGAAGACTGCGATCCAGGATGGCTAAATTTTCTGATATGTTGCCTTCGATTGCCTGGAGAGAGGGAAGAAAACAAATATTTAGTTAAGACTTTTTTAAACTCAGTCAACTGATAAATGTGAAGTGTATGGTACATACGGTTGATAACTATAGATTTTCTGGACAACAGAAGTGATTTCCATAAGGATTTCCATGAAAACCACTATGGGTTGTATTGTTCGCTCTTCTAAAGTGCACGGCAGATAATATTTCTAAATTGGTTAATGGTATAAGGTAGCTATTTAACCTTGATTTAATGATGATTGAAAATATTTCTTAGGACGTTTTACGTTGTGACATTCTTCTCTCAACCTAGATGTTTTCAGACCCCTCATTGTAAATCCAACAACAAAATGAAAAATGTAAGATGTTCCTGTTTATAATAACTCACCCCCCCCCCTCCCTTGCAAAAATAATAAGCCAACAGACCTGCGACCAAAAACTCTTACAAACTAACGGTAGTCTCAATACATAATCATTAAGGAAATTTTACAGTGCACCTATACTTTGTTAATGCAAAATGTGGCATTTAGTGGACAACAAGACAACCGTATGCTTATACAGTAATGGTACCGAGACTTGCCAATTTTGCAATTCGAGTACGATTTTTAACACTCTTGGGCTGAAAAAAAAATTAAAAAATCATCATCTTCTTAACTGAGCTAAGATTTTTTTCTAACAGTCATCTGAAGCCAGAGGTTAAGCTTTGCAAACTGCCATTTGATGAATACATTCAGAATCTCACGAGTTGTCTTGCAGCACATCCAGTTACTCATCCAAGAGATGGTATGCAGAAGAAACGGCAAAACTTAAGTTATTTTTATTCACCTTGGTTTACTTATGATTGTTTGTTGAACAGATAACTAACTCAAATCCTTGCTCGTAGTCAAGAGAGTTGCATCATAATTACCAAAGTTCTTGCCATCAAAGCAATAATGCAATATTTTCTGTAAATTAACAATTAGACTACGACCAGTTTTCTACGAGCAGATAGTCGACGAGGCGCAGCCAAGTTGATTATCGCTCGTAGAAAACGAGGGCGAGTAGTGTAATTGTTTCAGTATAAATTTACCGTAGTCTCACTGCATAAAAAGGAAAAAATGTCAAGTAACGCGTAGAAAAGAACTGTTTTATCATGTTACGTCAGGTTCAAACGTGATGCGCAATGTGCGCTGATGCGTAACTGACTATCAGCACTGATAGAAAACGGTAATATAGCCAATCAAATTCACGGATTCACAATAGACTACGGTAAATTTATACTAATATATTATCATGTATTTCTTTTTCACTTGGCAGCGTAAGAATGAGTTGATAAAGAAGGACAGGCGCTATTTATAACGAAAAGGTTTTAGCGATATTTACCACTTACTTAATCGGCTTTGTTCTCTATGGAAAATAAGCCAGCCACTATCTTTTTTCTCGCTGAGCTCTGTATGACAGGCGCCTGGAGGCTTACGGCCGACCGGGTTGGTGTCCATCTCAAGGCAACCTTAGCAAGTATGTGACCAGGCCATCGGATTTATTTGCAGTTGATTTCCATGGCAACATTCCAGCAACCAGTTTTACTGTCAACAGATCCGAGATTAATAGCATTTTTCAATGCTTGCAGCCATCGAGGTCAATTTTCTTCTTCACTTAATGTTTCTAATCAAAGAACTGTTTCAAAAGCCAATTGCTCTTTTGTTGGCAAACGAGTAGCAATACTGCTAGCCTAACGAGTTTACAAATTCCTGTATTTGGGAGGTGAATGAAGATTCTAATTTAACTTCTTTTTCAGCGCAAGGCCGAGGGGGATACTTAACAAAGTTTAATACATGGAGGCTCTGCTCCGAGGTTCAACCGCTTACCCTTTTAGATACCATTTCGGCAGAAAAGAGACCCCTTTTATATACCTTTTATTGAAAAAAGATACCCCCTTTCAGATACCTACTTTAGGAAGTTTTGTTCTCATCTTCATGTAGTGCTCAATAAATAGACGGATACAGCCGTAAAGGGTGTCTAGTCGAACTATTATAATTAAAAGCCCTTTAATTACCTAAATGACCGATTTCCTTACCCTTTTACATGCCTCAACTTGTGAAATCCCTACCCTTTTATATTCCTGAAGCCTGAAAAAGGTACCCCTTTCGGGCGGGGCCTCCCCGTATAGGCTCTTATAGGGAGTACCGGGGGGGGGGGGGG